>BMAU01021193.1:0-120000 GCA_019973935.1 Trichonephila clavipes
AGTATATATATATAGAGAGAGAGTGCTAGAGCTATATATAATAGTAGGAATTGAAAAAAAAGTTTTGGTTATTCGTGTATAAGATCACATGTGTTAGTTACATTTGAAGATGAGTGAGGATATGTAAAATATTTTTCTTAAAATGCAAATGGAAAGTTTTGCATAAAATCTAAGCAAATGGCAGGGTAAGACTTTGGGGGGAATAAAGTTTTATTTTTAATAAGTTAATCTGATCTTCTCCCAAAACTTAAGTATAAAAAAAAACGAGTAGTCGCATTTCATGTGTAACATCTGACATGTTATTGTGGTAAAAAAATATACGCAATATTAACTTTTTTCCTGCAAAATATATGAGTCGGGTATGATTGGAAATAATTTTCTATCGAATTACTATATCTTTAATGAAAATTGTATTTAATTAACAAAAGGAGTGAAAAAATGCAATATTTTATCAAAAATAATTATTCTTGTTCAATTTGGGGAAGAGCGGAGACAATAGACTTATGATAGAGCTAAAATATGACACATATACTTGTGATTTCAAAGTATTTAAAAACCGCTAAAAATAGTGTCAATAACAGTACCACTGTTAGCAGTCGAAACGTTTTGATTTGTGTTCATTTCGAGCTTGAGTCCATTATTCATGAAAGCTATGAACGACTCAGCTTTTGGCAAACTGAAGTTAAAGTTAAAATCACCACTCAAAATCAGGGGAAGCGAGTAATAATTTTTTTAAAGAGCAGAACCACTTTCGTTATATGGTAAAAGTCCAAAATGCAGGAAATCTTTAATTTTTTTAACCGTTTGATTCGAAGAAATGTATACGACCACCGAAATCACTGTTTGTCCATTTTCAAATAAGCATTCTGCCGCACTTATGTCCCCCAATATCGTGACTAACGGATTTAGAGTCAATCGCTCGAGTGCTTGATGGCTACTAGAGTTAGACCCCCATGCGAGGGCAGCGAAAAGACACAGCCACGCACTCTCATTGGTCAAATCAAGTAGCTCACGCATATGTCACATCCTGTGACACACATCCGTCCCTTTTCACGAAATCACTCCCAACAAATATCCAGCAACCGAGAGGAAAGATGTTACACATCAAAAACAAAATAATAAACTTTAATAATTTTATGCATATATTTAATAGGGTGGAGTGGGTTTCATTTTGAAAGTGCGCAAATGCTCTTAAATGAATATACTACAGTCAAACCTCGATTTTGCGAAAATTTTCTTGAAACCGAGAATATAAAGTGTATTCCATAGTAATTCTTATTTAATTAATTTTCCGTGGAACGAACTTTTTTTTCCGAGATTAAGCGACTTCGTCAAATAGAGGTCCAACTGTTTGTATAAATCCTTCCTAATATATTTTGTAAATGCAAAATATATTCACATTTGTATCAAAATTTCTTCTTATAAGAAAATGAAGCAGGCTCAAGAAGAGTTACTTTTTTATACTTAAAATTAGAAATTTTTTATTCTATTGTTATTGTCCTTCATGGTCATTATTATTTCTTGGATAAAATAATAAAGACTGTGATAGATGTTGCAGAAATATTTTGCAGTAGGAATTAAAAGATTTATTAAGTTAAAGATTCTAAGCACGAAGCACACGCGTTACAGTTGAATGGTAAACACTAAAAGGTGTTGCCAGATGTTTAACTAGCAATACAACAAAACGATTACGATTAATTTGATTATTACAATAATACATACTGGAACAAATATTTAATTCTGACAAAGTTACACTTTGCAACTAAGGGCACAATACATACACAAAACACTCAGTGGCGTAATGGGGAGCATTTGAGCACCCCTGCAGAATCAGGTTTTAGGTCCCTCTAATCGGATTTTACAAAGGGTAGTTACTTGGTGTCAATCAGGCTTTAGGTACCCGAAGACCTTAGGCTCCCCGCAATGCGGGGGTGTACGTTACGCTATTGCATCATAGCATTTTACAAATGAGAAAGGTAATTTCTATCAAAAGTGCGGGCAATTTCACTCGAACTATTACCTGGAAAGAAAGGAATTTCTCTCCTAAAAGCAGGGGGGGAGGGGGCATCTGGTGGTCATTTGATAGTAAAAGAAAGCTTGTTTTAAATATACTGTTTTACATTATTTTAAAATTTGAGATGGGTTGCGAAGAATCGCTAAACAGGCCGCATCTAGCCCATAGACAGTATATCGTCCATCATTGTCTTAGAGTGTAAGAATTAGAATTCGAAAAGAAAATACAATAAACATTTTTTGTCAAAAAGAAATAATTTTTATACAATTTACGTAGTAGAAACAATGAAATCTGAAGATAAATTCAAAACCCTGAAGTTTTGAAACTACACACACACACTCAGAAGACTTAATATCCCTTACCCGATTCAAATTTTAAAATATTTACAATCATTTGAAAATGCTAAGCAAGGTAGATCGAATCTTTTCTTTTTCTTTTTTTCGAAATTTCGAAACCCTCTTTTGCGGATAACATGTTTAATGGTGAGCACAGATAAAGGTAAAAATAAATTAAAAAATTATTTTTTTTATCTTTAGTATTGGCACCAGGGGTATGGATTTTAGATATTTGTGTCTTTTTATGGTAAAAAGCCCAAGAAAATTTTCTTAAAGTGAATCAGGTATATTCGTACTTTTTAATATTTATCGTGATGAAAGGAGACATACTAAATAGCAGCAAGAAGGGGAAAATAACCAAGTACATTAAATAGCTTTTTAGGATTAAATTTAAAAAAAAAATCTGCTACTGTCGTAATTACAGGGCACGATAAATCTGAAGACGTAGAAAAAATCAAATTTGACTAACTCGACGGCGCTGAGCGATAGAGCTGGATTATTAAAAGCTGCCATGTGCATATAGTACTATTCACACACAGTACTCAGTTATCAGTCATCACATCACTTTTGGTTATTTATGTTGTTGAAAATAATTATTTTGAGCCTAAAATACTTGAACCAAAATCAAGTATTGGTGATTTTAAAGTTTTAAATTATTTTATATGATTATTGTTTTTAATCTCCATACCATAGGACATTTTTTCCGTGTAGAAAAGTTTCGGTTAGTAATAATTTTTTTTTTTCTCTTTATAACCGCTATCAACCCTAATGTACTACTTGCTACGATCTAAAATAATGGATATTATAAAGAGAATAATAATACTATATACATATGTATATAATGAAACATATTTCAATAGAAAAGATTAAAGTTCATAAAAATACGTTTAACGCGAAAACGCTTAAAACAAAATATCTCTTAACACGAAATAATACAATGGTTTTGACAAACTACTTTTCATACACGAATCAAAAATCACTTAACACTTAACACGCATCGCTTCCCTGCTGGAAATGAACAAAATTCGAAACAACAGTCGCATAGGCTAGATTTAAGAGAGGTGTGCAATGGAAGAGACGTGGTTTCACGTGTTTCGTAGAAATCATTCAAATTCCCTCGGAATAGCCTTGGACACGAGCCAATTTTGTTTATCTAAGCTACTTTCACCCTCAAACCCTAAGAACGCCACACAAAAACATATAATCGCTCATCAGTTGGCTTTGGAATTCGGTAACGAGTATATCGCAGTTTGAGTAAAAAGAAATAAGTTTGGTTCACGTTTTTTTTTTGAGAAGAATTTTTTTACTAGCGCAATGGCAAAGAGCTCAGGGTGAAAATTAATTTCTATTTCGCTTAAAATGAAGATGGAGCTTCTTAAAGCTGTTGAGCAAAAACACGAAAAGTGAAAGACCGACGAAAACGGAAATCTGTAAAGATTATGGTATAGCAAAGTTTTATAATAAATTTCGTTACATTCTTTTGAATGTTTTTGTTTAATTGAATTTTGTTCATTACCTGCATATATACATATCTATGTAAATGAGATGTACTACAATAAACTTAGTTTTGTGTAATATGTGCTTTTTTTGCAATATTTTTTAATACGAAATTCTTTTAACACGAAAAGATATTTCAGTCTCCTCAGTTTCGTATTAAGTGATTTTCGCCGTATTATAAAAATAAATAAAAAAAAAAATAAAAACTCTTTAAATAAAAAAAAAAATATTTGTTTTTATTATCTTTACACACATAACCGGTTTATTAGAAAAGGAAGCACAATCTCTAATTAATCGTTCTCCAATTTCTACAACCAACAACAAAAGTGCAACAAAAATTATAAGAAAATTCGCTACTAACTAACCAAGCAACCAACTGTGCAATATCTAAAAATAATCCAACAACTTTTGAAAAAGTCCAGAATCAGTCAAATAAAAAGATAAACTCAAAACTGCCGACGATATCCAATCGACCCGAGCGTTGCCAACGGCTTGCCTCTAAATTCGAAGGCGATCTCATTGGAGAAATGGGGCAGAAGAATCGATGACAAATGCTTTAATAATCGAAAAGCAGAACAGAACAATAATAAATGACAGCCTTCGATTACGTACACCTTTTCGCATGATCGCAAAGGGAGAAAATTGAAGAGTAATGCAATATAGATAGAAGTAACCTGTCTTATATGTCGGACTTTCATTTTCTGTGGATCTATGAAGTACTTCTTTTTGTTGTAGGATGGCTGCAACAAATTCATTATTGATGGTTGTATCTCTTGTGAAAGGCGAATTGTATTTTTTTACTGGCATAAATAATACTCGAACTAAAACTAGTAGACAGAAATACAAGTAATAAAACATGTTTGTTAGCGTTTATCTTTATCCAAACTCGTACATTATTTGCATGTAATGACATGTGTTGAGTTTCAAATTTTTCTTATGCCAACGAGAAGTATAATAATTAAAACTATAGCATATACTTAAAAATAATGAAATACCTTATTTACTCGAATATAATGCCATTGCAAATCGGATTAAAGGCAAAACTTTTTTGGTATGGGGGAAGTTCAGTTTCCACCCTTTTTAAAAGCAAAAATGTAACCACCGATTTTGGCCACTTGATACAATGACTCATCCCATTCCACAGCTTATCTCCAGTATTAAATGTATCCTAAATAAAATTGTCAGCTCATATTTAGGAAAAAATATTTTGTATACACTCTCTCTTACTTTTCATCACCTAAACACTAAAGAACATGGGATTGTAAATCCCTTTTAGAAGGACTAATCCCCAAAAACAGTCATGAAAGGTGTAAAATCGAGTGAAAAGAAAAGGGGTGATGAAAAGCAACAAGTCTACTGCCCGAATGCCTCAACGGCGTAAAATATCTTGCTTTTCTACTGCATGTCCTAAAGGAGTTGCTGCAAGGAGTATTTGACTCTGCGCACCACAGAACGTGTGGTTCAATCACGATAGTGTACCAGCACTTTTTTCGATAGTGGGGTGCAACCACCTTCATGCTACATATCCATGAGGTGGATTGAACACGACCAGGGACGTCTTTAGGCATGGGTCAACTAGGCCCAGGACCTTGACTACAATGGAGGCCTCGTTCCGCTCCCGACTCAGCCTTAATAAAAGCATGATACGAATAATTTCAAAGGTCAAATTTTTTCCCCGTTAATATTATCCGAAAAACTAGTAATTTCGAACAATATGTCAACTGGCTACATATGATGACCGTCTTCCGAGCCTACCACTATACACCCTTATTACTCATTCAGTCAAAAGGCGGCAGTTGGTCGAGCCAGTTTGTGAGATTGTAAATCATGTCCATTTATTGCTTTGAATTATTGTTTGTACGAGTATTTTTGACAAAGTATGCTAGGTACTGTCTACTTTTAAGGGTCATAAGAGGGGCTTACATTATTATGGGGCCCCGGGCCTCTAGGTGTCTTAACACGTCCCTTGACCTGGACGGAAGTATTGCTTAGCTTCCTTTCTCCCCGGCCCTCAGTGCCTTGGATTTCTTTTTAAGGGGCCACTTGAGATCGCTTGTGCATGAAACGCCAGTAGCTACAGTGAATTATCTTAGGCAGGGGTCATAATCGCTTCTGCTGACATTGTCAGCACCTCGGATTTGTACGAACACGTCCGAAAGACTTTCCTCCGTCGGTATCGGATGTCCTATGGCCTACACGGCTGCAACCTCGAACAGTTTCTATGACAGTCACTTGTCATATTGTAAGAAAACTTTACGTCTAATAAATGTATTTCTTACCTCTTTTTGCTTTTATTTTATTCCAATCGACATCACACCCACCATAACAGATTTTGCACATTACTCCACCTAAACGTGGTTTACTGCAGAGTGTTCTATGGTGATTTGTCATCCTCATGCTTCCTACTATCGCCCCTCTGAATTTTTCGGTCAAATTCGGCAACACCCTGTATAACAAAATAATCGACGCACCCGATTGTAACGAAATTTCGTATGCAAAGACATTTCAACCGAACAGGCAAACGGTTAAAATTTGGTGCCCAATGAATGAATAGCAAGAACTCTTGCACATCGGAACTGCACATTCAGCAGGTGTATGTAAGTAGTGATTCTCAATCTGATAGTCAAAATTTCTGCTGCATTTAGAGAATGCGATATCTCCCTTCGGCTATAACAATGCCTTGGCAAAAGATTCGCACACATTATAAACAGATGTCAGAATTTGAAAGAGATCGTTCGATCGGATTGAATGAGTCTAGTTGGACGAATCGAAGAATCGCTCGACACTTGAGTCTATGAGATACGGTGATTAGACGATACTGGCAACATTGGATCAACAACGACGGGTATTAGCGTCAGAATGGGGCCAAGGAAAAGCAGAAAGAAAGAACGATTGTCAGAGCAGACATCACAGCACCAGATTCGTCGTTTTCAACTGTTTATCATGTGGTCTTCACATATCTATCGAACATCAAACTCCACAGGCGACAGGGAGAGAGGAATTTACGTTAATGTGTGTCGACCATTACACCACTTAACCCTCATACCTGTATATCCAAGTCCAATTCCAGTGGTGCCGGGCTCGATCAACGTGGAAATGCGTTGACTGGAGACGTTTAGTCACTGGCGTAACTAGTTCTGAGTGGGCTCCAGTAGCGCATACAGGAATTTTTCGGGGGGTCCAGGGTTGAAAGTCCACCATTCTTGTATCATGCTCCTTTTGATTTCGTTGATTTTAGGAAACAAAAAAACAATAAAAACTAATTATTGAACAAATAATTAGCATTAAATAAAATTAATCAATAATAACAAATACTTAATTAAACTTAACGTACTATATACTTAGAATTATGATCAATCGGGAAAAAACAAGGGTTTGGGGGCGGGTCCTAGGGATCCGGACCCCACACTTGTGTGCTCTACTGGTGGGCTCTGTATCAAAATTACTTCGGAGACTTTTTATAGATATGATAGCCTTGTTAGAGAGAATGTAGTCACATTTTTGAGGCCCTTGTACCTTGGGGGCCCCGTATTATTGATACGGCGGTAGCTACGCCCCTGCGTCTCGTTTTCTTAATTCATTTTTCCCTGCTTACAGTATATTGCAAAAAAATAGGATTACATAATACAATTTGAGCAATGAGTGGGAACAATTGTGTAATTTGTATTACAATGGGGTTGGTCCTCCGTTTGGCAGACAAGGGGTAACCCCCTTTTCTTACTTTAAATAAAATAAAACATTACAAAGAATCTTTTTTAAATCATAAAGAAATGAAAAATCTTCATAAGTATTTATTTATGTTTTTTAAAGTAATGCATACAATTAAAAGAACAAACAAACAAACAAACTGCTAAGAGGAAATTTCAATAAATAAATTATTAAAAAAGATTAAATGCGTCTCCATCTTTATTTCAATACGCTTTCACTTTCAAAATAATTTCTACTTAGTTATGCATATATACTCAATTAAAATAGAAATATTTTTATCTTAACTATAATCTCTACATTAAACTGTAATTTTAAAAGCAAATAATTGCCATTCAAACATACAAAAAATTACTCTATCTCAAAAATCAAAGCACACTCATTTTATATAGATCAGTTTAAATTATATAAAAATTAAACTGAATTACATTTGAATACTTGGTGAATAGATTTAACTCAATTATAAATGCTACAATACATACAGTCTCCTTAAAAATAATTAAAAACGGCCTTTAATATGTCAAGTGAAATATTTATTCTGAGTATTAATTTCAAATAATAATATAAAAAGCACCTGGAATTGTTTTCGACATACATGAAAATCATTAAGTAAAACCATCGAATTTAATTTACTTTTTCCATTTATCAAAACCGCATTATATTTTTATGATAGGTTTATTTAAATACTATATCATTTCTAATTATGCGATTCTATTTAAAACGTCGTTCATTCTGGTTATTAACGTCAAGGTAAATTTAATCTTTTTTTGCGAATATATAAATAAATACACCCAAAATGTCAAGGGAAATATTTGTTAGATGAATAATATATTTCAAGTAGTAATATTTAAAATATTTAGTTTTTCTTTCAAATGTAGAATCTGAGTGGTTATTATTTCAGTTAAAAATGCAATATTAATGGAACAATTCAGATTATATAATATATTCATATATTAAATAGTCCAGTTTAGTCGCAGTAAGAAAATTTATTTATTCTTTCTGCAACGTAGGAGAATAATATTGAAAACAAATAACAGCAGACGATCTCTATACTTTTTTATTTCTGTTTTTGCTGCAGTTAAATTTCATTTAATAATTCTAGAGAATTCACACACCTGGAATATTTAACTTTTAAATGATTGTTAAATAATTAGAAATGTAAACATAATTTGGTAATGCTTATAGTTAGATTTCTATAAGAAATTATATTTTTTAATTCATCATAGAGGTTCATTTTTCAATCTAAAGATATGACTTGCAGATTAAAAAAAAGTGTGGATTTTTTTATAGATGTTTTTCCTTTTTTTTCTATTTGTCTACCTTAGAACGACTTTTGAAACTTTGAATAACATTTTTTGAGTTGTAAACTTTTGAAATTTTTCTCAATATTATTCAATCTATCTATCTATCTATCTATCTATCTATCTATCTATCTATCTGTCTATCTGTCTATCTATCTATCTATCTATCTATCTAAAATATGGATATTGTTTTACATATGCCATTATTTCTCAATAAAAGTTGGTGTATGTTATTAGTTATTTGTGCTTGTTAGTTTATTAGTTATTTGTGCTTGTTAGTTTATTAGTTATTTGTGTTATCTTTTTTGAATTAATCGAAGCAGTGCAAATAGATCCTCGCTTAAGTTCCAAATGAATAAATAGCACAACTTTTTCTGCGGGTTATAATGTGCTAAACATAATTTTTTTTTTTCCAAATTTTTTAGGAATAAAAATCTGTTACTTTTAAGATAAAGGATTCTTTGATGTTTAATCTAGTTAATAAAAAATAGAAATAATGTGCTTTAATGAATGTAGTTTCCAAATGTAAATCACACAGACACACACACACAAATAAACAATATGTATAAAAGAGAAAATACATTCACTCACTTATTCAGATATCTCCAAAATTGTAAGAACAAAGACTTGAAACATGGTAATCCTGTTTCTTTTGTTACGCAAAGCTCCGTTAAGAACGGATTTTTGGGAAATCGACTTCTTAAGGGGAATACGAAAGGTTAAGGGGATTTATCGATTTTCCGTTTTTGAGCAACTAGGATTACAAATTTAAAATTTGGCAAATATGTCTCTTTTGTTGAGCAGAGATCCACTAAGAGCGAATTTTGTTGAAACCAAGTTTCAAGAAGGGGGGGGGGCAGTAACCGGGATGCATGTATTAAAAAAAAATTCCGTATTCGAAGTATTAGACTTACAGACTTCAGGTTTGTTAAATATGTTTCCATTTCTCTAGAAGAGATCCATTAAAGAAAAGATTCATAAATGATTTTGTGAAAATCGACTCCCAAGGGATGTTGTGGAGGCGGCTTAGGTGCAAAAAACAAAGGCATTTTTGAACTCTTAGACCTAAAGACTTGAAGTTCCGCAAACATTCTTCTTCTGTCCCATGACTCTGGTGAAGAATAGGGGAGTAGAAGATAATTATACTTCCGTTGTACAATAAATTCAAGTTTATTTTTCCCAAGGGTAGAGGCCCATAATAATGTTTTTCAATGCAATTGAAAGTTTAACACTAAGACTAAGGTATCAATAGTTTAATAAATTATAATTTAAGAAAAAAAACTAAAAAACACGCTTTTATAGTGAATCAAAATAAAAAGTAAAAAAATAATTCTCAATATAAGAATAAAATGATTAACGAGAAAATTAATGTCATTGTGGTAAAAACGTGGGGTGCTTTGTACTTACTACATTTTTAAACTAACTCGGCATTTCGGATTAGAACTAGTAAGAAATTATAACAATTAATACAAAGCGCCCCACGCTTTTATCTCAATGACATTAATTTTCTCGTTAATCATTTTATTTTTATATTAAGAGTCTTTTTTTTTTACCTTTTAGTTCAATTCACTGTAAAAGAGTGTTTTTTAGTTTTTTTAAAACTATAATTTATTTATTTTTATTTTCAAGAAAACTAGACATATTATGATAACGCACCCACCCTACCCTTTCTCACATAAAGAACACTTTTTTTGTTTTATTTGTATTAAACAGAAGCCTATTCGTGGTTTTAGGTTTGCACCTTAATCTTTTAATCGCTAAATGTGGAATTTGTCGCCAAATCTGGAAACGCCATATGGAATTAGACGCCAAATCTGAAAATGGTTTATGCAATAACTCGCCAAATCAGGAAGTGGTACACGGAATAAGTCACCAAATCTATAAATCGTATTCCTTACTGTCCTGATCAGGACAATGGAACAAAATTATGAAATTATTTGTGACAAGTGTGCAAAATTTCGAATTAATTTGACCTTTTAAAGTGGTAAAAATCGAGTTCAAAGATTCCATTACACACAAGTGAAACTTATAAAAGCGTGTTAAAAACGTAAATAACTACGTACATAAAACGTATTATAAACGTTGACTATAAACGTAAACGTATATAGTCAAAATACGTCATGAAATATTCAGCAATGCAGGCGGGTTAGGGTTGGAAATTTATGTAACTTATTTCATTGAATAGGATCGTATTGTTTAAGAGTATAAATCAGTTTATAATACTAATTATAATGCTTAGTAATTCCTTATTCTTTTATAAATTGGCTCGGATAAAAATTGGTATTTTTCTTTGGAACCTAATTCATCCATGGTATGTATTCGACTTTATTTAGCTTGCTGAAGAGTTAAAAAAATGTTTTTAATTATATTAAAGTAAATTTTATGTAAATAGTTTTATATATTTTGTAAAAGAAGGAACACACACAAAACTGTTTTATACTTTGTCCAAATGTACAAACACTGATGTTCAAAAATAAGTAAATTTTTAGATTTTGTCGATTATCTCTAGAACTTCTGGACAGATATTTTAATGAAATTTGGTAAGTATATGGGGCCAATATAATGGGGGGAATAACAATTCAACTATTATAATGCAAGCGCATGATCGTGCGAACACTCATCGGAGTCGAAATGTATGAAACTGCAGTTGCAGAATATAAAAAAAAATGTAGAGGGTATATATATATATATATATATATGGTTCCCTCTTTCAAATAAGCAGTCCTTTCACCGTGATTCTATACGGGAAATAAGACAATTTATGAGTTCCTGTGAGGGCCGTGGGTAGCCTAGTGGTTAGAGCATCGGACCCAGACTGGAAGGCCTTGGTTCGATGCCCGATGACACTAAATACCCTCTGAGTACACACATAGTACGTGCTCGTTAAATCGGTGGATCCGAAAGTCTTGTGAGCTGAATCATGAGTGCAGGGGACTGGAGGATATTTCCCTCCCCTTCATTTCCATGCTTAAATTGTGGAGGGGGAAATCGGTGGTGTCGCCATCTTTCGGGGAATTTCGCCGAGCTAATTTGTTCTGTCATATGTATGGTGGCCAAGACCAACGACAGGCTTACTGCTAGCCACTTGCCACGATGAATTTTGTGGGCCTTGATCCGACTACCTCAGATATGTGGCATTAGAAGCAACATGAGTTCCTGTGGCAATTAATTCCACTGATTCTGCAACTCAGTTTTCTTGCCTTGGATGGTTCCCGGGATGGAGTTGCAATTGCCCTCCCCAAAGCGTCCTAGGCATGCTCTGTAGGGATGAGGTCTGGAGATCAAATTGGACAATCCATTCGGTGATTATCCTCATTTTTCTAAAATTTGTCGACCAGATGAGCTATGTTGCCTTGCGTTGTCATCTATTAAAATAAAATCAGGGCCAATTGCAAGCGTGAAAATGTGAACATAGTCTCCAAGACCTCATCCGTACCCCTCACAGCAGTCACATTGGCTCCTCCAAAGACATGGAGGTGTATGCGGTCATCCAACGTGATGCCTGCGCAGACCATCATGCCTCCGTTATTGTAATGGTCGATTTCTCGGGAATAGTAGGGCAACGAACAGGTCCTTGGTCCTCTCCATATGAAAGTACGGTGAAAATATATGGAGAGAGCAAAGGACCCTCTTTCTGCCCCTCCCCCCTAAAACCTTCTATATTTATTAAAATCTGTTAAGTATATAGTTTTAGAGATAATTGGCAAAATCCAAAACTTCTCTCAAGGTATCCAACTACGTTCGGAAATGTAATTTTTCAAAAATCTACGACGAATATTTTTTTAAATATAGTCGGACTTCTGTATAACGAAGTCGCTAAATCCCGGAAAAAAGTTCGCTATATGGAAAATTCGTTTTATAGAGGTTCATCTTTTAAGATACTTTATAAACCCCGTAAAACAAATTTTAAAAATTCATAAACACTATACATTAAAAAAAGTAATCATTCTCACTTTTTTAAAAATTAATATGTTTATTTTATATCTCTTACCTATTAAAAAAGAAAGAAAGAAAGTAAAATTGCAAGGAATACAAGAAAAAAGAATGTCGAAGAATTCACTGTATTTGCAATGCTAAGAAAATAATTTTATACTAAAACTAATGAATTTTGAAGACATTTTATAATTTAAAGCATACAAGTAGTATTAAACATGCATTATTTCATAATTAGAACACGGGGACACGGGATAACTCCACTGAGGGTGAAGAGGATATCGAAGATGTTTCTAGTGAACTGGGAAATGGGGGTTAAAACTTGCACTTCTTGGAGGAAACGTCAAGAACTCTATTGCTCTCGGCGAGTTAAGATCTAATAAAACCAGTTCAAGATTTATGATCACCATAAAATGTATTACAGAGAGAAAAACGATTTTTTTTTCAGAAATACTCTAAATAAAGGGAGAACAAAAAATGAGTCACAAAAGAAAAGTTCGTTATATAGAAAATGCACTTCGCTATAGAGAGGTTATTTTACGAAGAAAATCGTGACATATTCAAGGTTCTAGGAAAAAAGTTCGCTATATAGAAAAATTCGCAATATAGAAGCTCATTATATAGATGTTCGACTATATTTAGTATCACTTAGATTAGGATACATGTATAAAATTGTTTTAAGAATGTTATTAGAATAAAAAATTATTTAAATGCGATATTTTGGCAAAAATGTGTGTGAACAAATAATTATTTATTTTCAATACATTCTCCTTTTATGAAAAATGCTTCTATAGTAATAATATTTTGCCTTTATATAGCTCAAACCTCTGTACAGAGTTTGAACTGGGATTTTTGAAATACACGAGTAGAACTTAAAAAAGTGGATTTATCCATATTTTAATACATTAAAATGAAAACATTTCAGGAAAACAACACCGATTATTATTTCAATTGATAGTAATGTGAATTTTTCAATACTTCTATTTCAGGCTTTCTGGAGAAGTCTTTGCAACCAAAAGGCAAAATATTATTATTACAGAAGCATTTTTTATAAAAGGAGAATGTTTTGAAAAATAAATATATATAATTCTACGCTAATTTTTTTCCAAAATATCTCATTTGAATAATTTTTATTGTAATAATATTCGTAAAACAATTCTATACTTATATCCTAATTCAAATGACACTAAATATTAAAAAAAATATTCGTTTGTATATAGGTTTTTGAAAAATCACGTTTCCGAACGTAGTCGGATACCTTGATTTTGAAAACAGGAGCCTACATATTAATTGATACTGCATACAAACATTGTAATTGTAAAGAATGTTTTTTTTTCAGGTATAGACATTTAAGTTGGCATTACTTTCCAAGATGGCGACCGATTTAACAGCTGTCAAGTGATTTATTCTCAGTTTGGTTTGGCAATTCATCAAAACGATCATCAAGCAAGGCGTAGATTCGTCGAATGGGCCCAAAACGAGATTGCCGTTGTTCCCGATTTTCATAAGCGAATTTTGTTTAGCGATGAAGCGCACTTCTGGTTGAATGGCTACGTCAACAAGCCAAACTGCCGCATTTGGAGTGAAGCTAATCCACAAGTTATGTCGAAACACCGTTACATCCAGAAAAACTGACTGTTTGGTGCGCTTTAAGGGCTAATGGAATCCTTCTTCAAAGACGATGAAGGCCAAAACGTTACAGTCAATGTTGATCGATATAGAGCCATGATTACTAACTTTTTCATTCCTGAATTGAACAGTCATGATGTCCAGGAGCTGTGGTTCCAACAAGACGGCGCAACATGTCACACAGCTCGTGCCACAATCGATTTATTGAAAGACACGTTTGGTGACCGCCTAATTTCCCGTTTTGGACCTGTGAATTGGCCTCGAAGATCTTGCGATTTAACATCGCTAGACTATTTTCTGTGGGGCTATGTAAAGTCATTGGTCTATGCGGATAAGCCACAAATGCTTGACCATTTGGAAGACAACATTCGCCGTGTTATTGCCGATATACAGCCACAAATGTTGGAAAAAGTCATAGAAAATTGGACGTCCAGATTGGACTACATCCGAGCCAGCCATG
Organism: Trichonephila clavipes; assembly: GCA_019973935.1. Lineage (NCBI taxonomy): Eukaryota > Metazoa > Arthropoda > Arachnida > Araneae > Nephilidae > Trichonephila > Trichonephila clavipes. The sequence goes on from BMAU01021193.1 coordinate 14,875, forward strand.
GCAGTCCTATGCCAGAAATCATATTTAAAATGTAATTTCACAAGATTATCTTTCGAATAAAAAATTCATGTCAATCGAATAATACATCGTTGTTTAATTGCAATTTAAAGTTCTATACATCTAAAAAAACACCCTTTACGTCTGAATTCGATATAGAACTTTAAAAAAAGTTTCATTTCTATTTAATCGCAGTTTTACTTGAATGATAATAGGAATCGAACAATTGTTGTTCTGTCGCATGTTTTAAGAATTTTATATAATAACCGAACCGAATAAATATAAATATAAATAGTTTGCGAATATGAATTACTAGTATCAAAATATGCCATTTTGCACAACATAAATCAAACGACCAGCTTTAAATGTTTGGTAAATGAAGAATTTTGAGGGGGAAATGAAACATTTTCTTCCTATTTTCCTCGCTATTATTAAAATATTTCTTATTCTGCCCACATTAGAAAACATTAAGATTGTTTTCAGTGTTGAACCCTTTTGAGAACACTGCCTTCAAACATCTTTCGGCTTATATCTTTTTGTTTTTTTCAAAAATAGCTTTCTTAAACATATGAATGAACAATGTCAATATTTAAGCCTTTCTTTTAATTATAAATGAAATCCAAAACGCGATATTAAACACAGAGTTCCCAGTCTTTTCAAAGACAATGGTTAAGAAATACGAAAAAAAAAAAAAGTAGTAATGCCGACATCGCAGTCATAGAAATAAAACTAAATTTTAATACGTGTTCTCAAATATTCAGTTTTTTTTTTTATTCCGTACATATTTTTTCTATCCAAACAAATACTCATTCATTCAAATGTGAAATCAAAACGATATTTTTCAAAAAAAAAAAAAAAAAAAAAAAAAAAAAAAAAAAAATCAGTATCGTCTGCTGAAAAGAAATTTCAATGCAAAGGCTGAAGGAAACTAAACAAATGAAAAGGAATCCAGATTCAAAATGAAAGAGCATGCAGGAAGGAAGAGCAAAAGGGGGGGGGGAGTGGAAGAATTGTTAGGGGTGGCAAACGATAACCTAGTTCGAGAACTGCTGAGCCCTTTGATATGGTGAGCCCTCTCGTTTCGTTATCTGGAGAAAGAAAGACACCCAAAGAAAAATATAAACTTGCACTATAAAAGGACAGCACGTCTCTTTTACGTAACATACTCTCCCTCACCCCCTGGAATTTATTTATTTTTTCGTTTGGCTCATGTAAGGAAGTTGTACGAAAGTGGTTCAAGAAAATGGACACTTTTTTATTATCTCGTTTGTTTCTGCTTGATATTCACATCGTGTGTTTCTGAATTGAACTTCTGAAGTTTCTTATTCGGCGAAATTACTTATGTCGTGAAGTTGGGAATCGTGATATGAGGCAATGCATACCTGAATATAGTCGAAGGTCTAATATCTGAATCAATTGGGACTGAGACTATATCGATCAACTGAAACTTTGCTTCAGTCGAAAGTAATTCGAATGGGAAATCAGGTAACAAAATAAGACTACTTAAAATATATTTAAAAAAGCATGGTATTGCTAATATCTATGCAATAGGCAATTTGCCATACGTAGGTATTTGAGATCAGTTAACTAATCGAATGAAGTGGGATCGAATGGATAGCACATTACATAAATTAAGTTGTGATGTTCCTCCCCTTGGGAGAACATCTCTCGGAGTATCAGAGTGAGCTAGAGGTGTGGAATTAACGAAAGAACTAGAATGCATCATTATCTTAATATGACTTTATTAAGATATTCAACTTAAACGTTTAACAAATTAAATTATAATAATTAATGTGAGAGATTATACAACACGGAAAAATACGCAACACACAATATATACACTGCTGGACAATTGCTAAGGACGGATAACACTATCAACTATAGCAACCACAAAATGAAAGGAAGCAAAATGTGGAAAATTAGAATAAGTGCGGGATATTAGTAAGAAGAAGTATGAGTATATGCAATTTTTTTCCCACGTCTGTTCATCACGTGATAGCGTTCATAAGAGCTTTAAAGGTTTTGACGCGTGTGGACAGTTGTTGTTTCAAGTCAGTTTTACAGGAAAGACTTAATAGACGAACTTAAAATTTTTGGCATGTCTTCCCGACATCACATAGATGATTTTATGCGTGACCGAATTATTGGAAAGATCGAAGAAGGGCGAAAAATAACAGATGTTGCCAGGGAGTTCGACATCGCTCACAGCGTTGTTTCACGGCTGTGGAAGTCATTTAAAACTACTGGAATGTGTAGTAGACGGCACGGGGGAGGTCGTGTTAGAAGTACAACGCCTGCAGAAGACAGATATATCGTCCTATCAGCAAAAAGGAACAGGCGCACCACAGCTCAGCAGGTGGCAAATCAATTTCTTGCTGCCTCAGGAAAGTAGATCTCCCGAAAAACTGTTGCCAGACGTTTGAGGCGAGGAGGACTATACGCACGCAGACCTGTTGTGTGTGTCCCATTGACCAGACAGCACCGTACTGCCCGTTTGCAATGGTGTCATGAGCATCACAATTGGACTGAACAGTACTGGGCATGCATACTATTCTCAGATGAGAGTAGGTTCAGTCTCTCATCGGATTGTAGACACCAACTGATCTGGCGCGAGAGTGGTACTGCTTATCGTCCAGAAAATATCCAGGAAAAGGACCGATATCCGACATGCAGTATCATGGTGTGGGCCGGCATCATGATCAATGGTCGCACGCGCCTACATGTGGTTGCGAATGGGACTATGACGGGTCAACGATACATTGATGAAGTTCTACTTCCTCATGTTCGTCTTTTCCGTGGTGATGTCGGTGATAAATTTGTTTTTATGGGCGACAACGCAACATGTCATCGAACACTCGCTGTTCAGGATTGTCTAGACAGCGAGGGTATTCAATGTCTCGTATGGCCAGCGCGTTCTCCAGATATAAACCCCATTGAAAATGTGTGGGATGCTTTGGGGAGGCAAGTTGCTGGTCGAAACTATCCTCCGACAATCAAGAACACCCTCATCCGTGCACTCACAGAGGAATGGGATAAATTGCCTCAACAGCTGCTGGATAATGTTGTGCAAAGTATGGTACGTCGTGTGGAATGTTGCATCATACCCCACGGTGGACATATCCCGTACTGATACCTTTCTTTAAGGTGCCTGCTGACTTTTAGATGCATTGTTCCATTTCTCCGTACGAAGATCAAATGAACATTTTTTTTTCTTTCAGATGTTTCACAGCTTTTGTACTTTCCAGAACAATAAATATTCTTTATTCTAATGTCTGAACAGTGTGGCAACTATATTTTATCCTACTAGGCCTCATGTCTCGCTTAATGTTATGCTACATAGCAATTTGTGCTCCGTCCTTAGAAATTGTCCAGCAGTGTATATTTAGATAATAAGACTTAATCTAATTCAGATCACTATCAATAACTGAACCGTTTAATCACTGATTCTAATATTAAATAATCAATCCTACCTTATTACAGCTTGGAGAATTAATCAATATTGACTTATGTAAAATCATGTCTTTAATTGCATACACTGGTGTGAAAATTGACCTTCATATATTCGATCACTTATAATTTCTTGTCACCGTCACGTAAAGCTCATTCAGACTTGAACCACGAACTATATTAACTTTTCTCTATTTTCCATCAACTGCCACAAACTAACATCAATTGTCATACATTACCCTACATTGCCATTTCGTTTATTCTAAGTTCCGATATTTAAACGCTTGTTCATTTGCATCTTTCATTCACGCTTCACTTCTTGGATTTGGTTGAAAAAGAGTTGCCATTAATTCTGGCCCAAAGAATTCAAAGGACATGTTAAAGAACAGACGCGTGAGCCCGTCACAAATTTTAAGTTTTTGTAACATTGATTTTTAAAAATATTATGAATAATGTTACTATACTGTTCGAACTAATCGAAAAAAAACTTTTTTTTCTTGTCTGAGTTCGTGTAGAATTACCAGTTACGTCCCTAGCCTCTTCAAACCTGTTATATCTGCCCAGAAGTAAAGTGATGAATCGTACTTGACTATAATTTATTCGTTTGATTGGATTTACTATATTAGTAGTTCACTTGTGAGCCTTTCGGTGTGGTAGCTAGTGGTTAAAATTTTGCGTTCCTCGAAACACGTGTTACGTTTGCTTGTTCAAGAGTTGGAAATTAATATTACTCCGAGGAAGCGTTTTAAAATAATCGCTCTTAATGAACGCACTTCTATGACTGTGAGAGTTATAGCTAAGGTAGTTGGTGTGTGCAAATCAAGTGTTTCAAGGATTTTAAGAACATTTCAAGATCCCAAAAGAAAAGGAAGTGTGGACTCAAACGTAAAGTTACTCCAAGAACTGATAAAATTCTAATAAGAAATAGAAAAATAAATCAAAGTAAAACAAGCACAGACATTGAATGAATTTATTGAATTATGGTGTGGAAGTGAATACCTCAACTGTACAGAAAAAAGTTCTGGAAGTTAGCCGTAAGGCATCAAAACTGAGGAAAAAGCAATTTCTAACAAAAAAAGCAATGTAAAAAAAGCTTAACATAGGCCTAAAATACTGATCCTGTTAACGACAAGAAGAAGGTGATTTTGAGTGATAAAACGCATTTATTTGTGCAAGGATACAAATCAAGTATAGTTAAAAGAAGGGAAGACGAAACTCTGCTGCCAGATCAATCCAACAGACTGTAAAATACCCTTCTAAAGAGATGTTTTGAGGGGTTTTATCATAACAAATGGCGCTGGAAGCTTAGTTCCGTTTAAAGCAGTGCTTCTCAAACTTTCAATACTGGCGCCCCCTTTACGATTAGAATTTTTTTCGCGCCCTCCCCCTTATACATTAATAATGTACTGAATGCAATAATAATGCACTTTGACGCTAAAGTTACAATAGGCGATCTTAATTATAAACCATACAAATTAGTAACATAAGTATTAAATTTTGTATACTACTTTTAAGCAAAATAAATAAATAAATAAAATAATAGGATAATTATTATGTTATTTTTCCTTTCTCTAATTTTTAAATTGAACATATTACAAAATGCGGTAGCTGCTTAGAAGACAAAATACAGATATCTGCTAAATATAGAAAAAGAGCTCAGAGGGTCAATTTCTAATAATAAGCATTCCTTATAAAAACTTTGCTTTCCAAGACTAGCTCATGGAAGCCATTAATACTTATTAAACTTGTTCTTAATTTATTAATTAGTTATAAAATATTCTGTGCCGCACTGATACATTAAAAGTATACCGGCTGAAGTGCCCGCTCTTTGCTCGAGTTCATTTATAAGAAAATAAAGCATTATTGATATAATAGATGAATTGTAATGGAAGCAAAGCCAAGTGGTCGACAATGTTTACAAAAACGTAAAATGATTTTTTTTAAATCGATGCTCAAATTATAATTAGTTTTAAGCGAATTGTAATTTTAAGCCTCACAGAATTAGCATTTATAATTGATGTTAAACAGTAGCGCACACAGGAATTTTTCAAGGAGGGGGGTCCGGGGTCGAAAGTTCACCAATCTTGTATCAGGTTCCTTTTGATTTTGTCGATTTTCGGGAACAAAACACAGTAAAAAACTAATTCTTGAGTAAATAATTAGCATTAACTAATAAAATTAATCATTAAGAACAAATACTTAACTAAATTTTGCGTACTATAAACTTAGAATTATAATCAATCGGAAAAAATCAAGGGCTTTTGGGGGTCCAGACCCCCTGTGTGTGCGCCACTGATGTTAAATAATGATCAATAATATAAAATATCGATGAAGAATAATTGTATTATTTTTAATATTTAAAGTGAAAAGACCAACATGTTTTAACCCGGGAGCAGGCGCGCACTCGGTACGGTCGGAGTTATTGAGTCACCCCAATCCTTTTTTTTATAATTATTTTATTGTACACGATACAAATCATGATTCCAGTGAATAATTTAGCTAAGAGAAAGTTTACCAACCTACTTTCAAGGATTTTTCAATTTTTCTTTGGTAATAAATAAACAGTTTTGCCAGAATTAACGATTTCGTAATCCGTGTGTCCCGCGCGACCACTTCCGGGTAAAAAGCATATTCATTATGATAATATGTATGTTACTGCTAAAAAATTGTGTGAAACGTTTTTCGTTATGCTTTATACATTGAGAATATTTATAAAAATATGTCTTGGCCAAGTAATCCTTCATGAGATTGTGTGTGTGTGTGTGTGCTCTCCGTGGTTTTCCAAATATCATAAAACTCTTTTGCATGAAAAAAAGCGCAACAGAGAACACGTAAGATAGGGGTCATAACTAACTGTACCAATAACTTAGAAGGTCAAACAGATTACAGCTATAATGTGCAGTATTTCAAAAATAATGACATTGATGAATTTTTTATGTTCCTAAAGTTTTTCGATTCTGGGTCCAGGATCTGGTTTTTCTCTGAAAGAGTAGTATGTTAGGTTAAAAAAAGCGTAATAAAAAATCTCTCATCACGGGATGACAGTAAATCAAATAAAAGTTTTTTATTTGGTTATAGGATCAAAGATAGCTAATTAGGTATTGAAGAAGTTTTTATTTTTGATGGCTTAATATCGCCTATAAATTATATTAGAGTAAAAGTGCATTTTTTATTATGTCTGAAAGTATTTTGTTTTAATTCATTCTAGTAAACTAATTATTTTTTTAATCTTTTATTTTCAATATGCTCGCGCCACCCTCGTAAGGTCATCGCACCCCCCAGGGGGGCGTGCCCCACAGTTTGAGAAGCACTGGTTTAAAGGCATGATGATTTATGCCAAATACATAGAAATATTATACATAAGAATTATTCCACCCATGGAAATATTTGCCGGGGCATTTCAACATGATTTGGCTTCTTGTCCCAATTCGATATTGGTCCAGTTTTTTATGCGGGAAAATAAAATAAAAATGCTTAATTGGCCTGGTAATTCACCAGACCTATCCTATTGAGAATTTATGGAATATTCTCAAGAATCATTTAGCTAAGATGAGTTGCAGGACAACAGAAAAAAATTGATAAAACTGCTGTACAAGTGTGGTTCCACGACGGTGAAGTTAAGAACATGAGCGCTATACTAGTGAACTCAATACCCAGACAAGTTGAAGAGGTCATTTCTGCTACAGAACATATTTCGTACAAATATAGAGACTTTTCTGCCTACTTAAGGTATGTAATGATTAAAAGCAGAAGCTCTAGAAAAAATCGATTTTCACCTTTTGTCCCAATTAATTCGAACAGTATGGTATAATACAGAGTGGGGTGTGAGAACTTCCTGTTTCGAAAGTGCAATAAAACACGCTCCGTGTTTCATTCGACAATATTGTTAATTTTTCCGCCAACAACACAATATTGGGAGCTTGAATTTCCCCAGTTTTAAACAAAATGTCTGTTGAATGTGGCCGTCCATTATCAATATTCTAATGCAGTTGATTTCGAAATTTTTGAGTCAACCTTTCAAGCATATCGACCGGAATATTGTCAATTTCGGCTTGGGTGTTCTTCATTAGGTTTTTCTGGATCTGGGAACGATCTTTGTAAACCAGGGACAAGGAAGTAACCAGGTGAGCTCTCAGACCAGTTTACGTCCCCTAGGAGGGAGATCATCATTTGAGGAAGGCTGCTCTTAAAACACCCATAGAAATCCTAGAGGTATGGGCTATGACCCCTTTTTGTTGAAATCACACGTTGTCAAGATCGCTTTTTGGAGAGCAGGCAATAAGAGTTCTTGAAACATCGTGATGTATCGGTCTGAATTGACTCACGAACTCGTTCCTCATTTTCAGGTGTTCTTACGGTCTTTGGGGGTCTTTTCTTTACTTTGGGAGACATTCCTCGTTGCTCAGAGGGCATCCATCTCCCTTAAGAAGTGATTTCTGATCTGGAACATGACCTCGTGGAGGAATATCGAAGTGACGACGAAAGACACGTTGCAATGCAATCCCCGACCGACCGTTGGAGAAATACGCCTCCACGTCAGGAGCACGCTGCTGCCTAGAACACAAGATGTTTGAGACTGGGGTGGTAACACAAATATCCCACTCCACCCGTTCCATTGAACCTCTCCCATCCCTACGAACATCCCTGCAACATGTTCAAAACAGGAAGTTTCGGCACCTCACCCTGTATAGAATGAATTAAGTTATTTAAACGGGAAAATAAATAATTCTCTATGTCAATGATCTTCAAATTTTTTCTTGTAATTTTAAACCTCGAGAGTATAGTTATGACGATAATACCTGAGCCTCTCTCCAAACTTCCATAGCATGCCAACGTAAAGACAATCAGCCTCAAGGATTTAACTTGTACTCGTATTACCCGCGGCACACTTCAAATCTTCAATGGAATACACACACACACACACACACACACACACACACGCGCGCACACACACACACACACGCACACACACACACACACACACGCATACACACACACACATATATATATATATATATATATATATATATATATATATATATATATATATATATATATATATATACTAGAGGACCCGACAGACGTTGTCCTGTGTACACACATCTTTAATTCAAAAATTCCAAATTTTTATGATTAATCGGCATACAAGGGATTAAATATAAACCATACAGACTTTCAAGATAAGTGTTGATTTTTGTTTTTAATTTCATATATGACAAGCTCATGAAGCTTCACTGGGAATTATTAAACATGCTCAAAACTTCGTAGTTAAATTAATTATGAAATACATTGCGCGATACTGATATATTTATAAGTGTTATATCAGTGTAAATGTGCATTTTATTTTTTACTATGTCAGAATGTATTTTGTTTGTTTACTTTTAATAAATTAAATATTTTTTAAAATAATTTTTTGTTTTCATTTTTTCAATATGCTCGCGCCCTCCTCGTAGGGTTATCACGCCCCCTAGGGGGCATGCCACACAGTTTGAGAAACGCTGCTGTAGATACATGTTTTGTTTCAGATGACTGAATCAACGTTACTATATAACAAAGAATTTACACTTCTTTTGAATTCGATATACTTGAAACCGCAGCTAGATGCCCGCGAAACATTAGACTATTAATGGTTGCATAAGATTAAAAATAATGGTTTTCATTGCTGTATACAAAGGCAAACAAAAATGCTTATTACGTTAATTATTAAATTAAATAAATAATTAATTAATTAAAATTAAAAAGTTAAAAATTTGTTAATTTCTAGGATAATAGTAAAAATTTGGTGAGTAAAAAATAATGAAGCTAATGATATGCACACGTATTTTTGCTTCTGTATTTATATGTTTTCAGTCTGTTATTCAAAAGTTTGTATATTAATAAAAAACCATATGTTCATATGATCAATTTAAAAATGAAAATTTGAAAATGCAATCTATTGCGCTTCTTAAGTTTTTTTTTTATAGGAAAACTAAAGAATTATTTTTAAAGATATTTTTTTAGAAAAATTTGATGGTAATCACTGTTTTACAATGCATACTAAACTTGTTTACAATACCATCCACTCTTTTTCAGAAAATTTCTATATGTACACCTTTTGCGAAACCAACTTTTTTGTAATTAATCACATAACTTCAAAAAATTTTCCCTGAGGTACTGGATAAAAAAATACCCTATTTTACAGTACACTTGTGTGCTCCCATTCTTGTTTATACAATACCACTTTCCAGAGAATCTGTGTATAAACTTTCAGAAAAATATTTATCACACGCTGCCTCATGTTTGCTTACAAATAAATTTTCTTGTTTGGAATGGGGTTTGAGTACGTATAAAACAATTTTTTTATTCAATCACTAAAAAAATTCGTATTTTCAAACAAAAAAGAAACATTAATCTCAAACCATTCAATAAACAAGACTTCCATAAGTATTATTTTAAAAATATAAACAATGATTAAAATTTTTCTTCCTGCTTACTATAGAAGAGTTAATTTAATATTTTCCATACAGGGGGTATACTATCTGGTATACCCATTTTTCACACGGACGAATTGAAAAATAAAGCAACATAGATTGAAGAATTAACCCATTAAAGAAATTTTGAATGGGTTGAATTGCAAATTAGACAAAAAAAGCTATTTAATAAAAATCACATTTTTCTAATTTTAAGTTTGTAGCTCTAATATTTGAAAAAAAGTTTTTTTTTAAATCTATAACACCCGCATAACACCCATACAGATCGACTTTTGAAAACCCCTTCTTAGCTGATCTCTGCTCAGCAAAAGTAACATGTTTTCCGAATTTCAAGGTTGTAGGTATCGTAATTCTTAAGAGAATTTTTTATATGAAACATCTCCGTAACTCCCCTTGAGTGTCAATTTTCGCAGAACCCTTTCTTAGTGGATCCCTGCTCCATGAAAGAATATGCTTGCTAAATTTCAGATCTGTAGGTCTAATGATTCGAAAACAGGATTCTCTTTTATTTTTTATCCTTTAACTCCTTACAGTTCCCTTGCAGATGAATTTTCGGAAAACCTTTTTTGAAGCAGATTTGTACTCAATGAAAGGAACATGCCTACCAAATTTCAAGTCTGGGGGCTCTAATATTTTAAAAATGGGAATATTTGCTACAGCGGCACTTAGGCACTTGCATCTACTCCATGGAAGGAACATGCCTATCCAATTTCAAGTCTGCGGGGTCATGTCTATCATGTTTCTAAACATTTACTTATATCAGTTGTTACTTTCAGCTCTCGACAGATTTAGCGTGCATCGCTGCCCTACCCGGCGGGTCTTTAGTGGTACTGGGCTCGAACTCGTGACAAGGCAAGCCACGATCCGATATCTATACCACTCGGCTACCACGGCCACCGCTCTCTAATTGGATCTTGGCAGGTGATGAAAATGACTCTCATTAGCTGCTCAAATCTCTGAGAAAGAAATTTAAGTCTAAAAGGGGCGGGGCACGTCCATAAGTAAGGAATAAGTCAGAGATAAATGACAAGAAAAAGAGAAAATATTTTTTAAAAATTTAGCAGTGGGCGTGCAATAAAAATTGCACTTAAATTAATGTTGTGGTGGATTGTAGGAGTCGAGAAGAATTCTTCTCGGCCTTTTGGTAAGAAAATGCCTCTGTATTTTCCATCGCTGTTATAAGCTGTCTCGACGTTCCTGAGGGGGAGATACCACCCATTTTGTGAATCAATCTTGTAAAGCGGGGACTTCTCCCCCTCTTCTTTGGTCTTTTACTCAATAATGTTAAAGGTCAAGAACTTTCTGATCAAATGGATTCCCCCTTAAGGAGATCCCTACTCTTATGTGTCTGAGTAATAAACATGTACGCATGCTCAAAGAAAAATATTGGAAGAGGAGTTATTAGTAAGAAAAAATTAACATAGTACATTCAACTTGGAAGTGAATTATGAAGATGTATTCGAGTGCCCATTGTAAAGGGTGTTTTTTTAGAGGTATAGAACTTTAAATTGCAATAAAACAACGATGTATTATTCGATTGACATGAAGTTTTTTTTATTCCAAAGATAATCTTGTGGCATTACATTTTAAAAAGGATTTCTGGCATAGGACTGCCACGGCTGGCTCGGATGTAGTCCAATCTGGACGTCCAATTTTCGATGACTTTTTCCAACATTTGTGGCCGTATATCGGCAATAACACGGCGAATGTTGTCTTCCAAATGGTCAAGCGTTTGTGGCTTATCCGCATAGACCAACGACTTTACATAGCCCCACAGAAAATAGTCTAGCGGTGTTAAATCACAAGATCTTGGAGGCCAATTCACAGGTCCAAAACGTGAAATTAGGCGGTCACCAAACGTGTCTTTCAATAAATCGATTGTGGCACGAGCTGTGTGACATGTTGCGCCGTCTTGTTGGAACCACAGCTCCTGGACATCATGATTGTTCAATTCAGGAATGAAAAAGTTAGTAATCATGGCTCTATACCGATCACCATTGACTGTAACGTTGTGGCCTTCATCGTTTTTGAAGAAGGATTCCACCAGCCCATAAAGCGCAACAAACGGTCAGTTTTTCTGGATGTAACGGTGTTTGGACATACACTTGTGGATTAGCTTCACTCCAAATGCGGCAGTTTTGTTTGTTGACGTAGCCATTCAACCAGAAGTGCGCTTCATCGCTAAACAAAATTCGCTTATGAAAATCGGGGACAACGGTAATCTCGTTTTGGGCCCATTCGATGAATCTACGCCTTACTTGATCATATTTAAAATGGAATGCCACAAGATTATCTCTCGAATAAAAAAAATTCATGTCAATCGAATTATACATCGTTGTTTATTGCAATTTAAAGTTCTATACCTCTAAAAAAACACTCGGTACAAGAGAAAGACTAGCAAAATAAATATTTGTTTTTTCTTAATTTCAACGCTACATTGGTTTACATCAGGAACACTACATTGGCTTTTCTCATGGAACCCTTAGAGCAGAGGTTCCCAAAATTTTGTCTCATAGATCTTTTGCCATGTTTTTTTGCTTTTAGGTCAGTGTTTCTTAAAGTTTCAACACTTGCGACCCAATTTTCATTCATAATTTTCTTTGTGCCCCTCCATACAATAACAATGTATTGGATGCAATAATAATGTACTTTGACGCTAAGACTACAATACTATCTTACTTATAAACAAATTCAAATTATCAAGATAAATATTAAATTTTGTATATGTTACTTTAAAATAATAGATATTTTAAGAAGGTTATTTTTAAGTAATAGATATTTTAAGTATAAATTATATATACTTTTAAGCAATAATAAAAGTATTATGTTGTTTTCTTTTGAAATGTGTACTTTTTTACGTCAGAATGTATTACGTTTTTCTCCCTTTAAGTAAATTTTTACACTTTTTTAAAATAATCTTTTATTCTCGACTTTTTGATATGCTCACCCCCCCGTCGTAAAGTTATCACTCCCCCCCAGGAGGGCGCGCCCCACAGTTTGAGAAACACTGCTTTAGGTAGACCCCTTCTTACCTAATGTTAAATTTTTGTACTTTTATCAACTTAAATATCTTTTTGACTCCTGTTATAGTTATTTACTTTAAAAGATTTAAATTTTTAGCTTTCGTGAAATATTTTATTTAAAATTTAAGGAACGCATGCTATTTAATTTTAAATTGAAATAACAGTTACATAAAACAACTGAGCAACATATAAAAATGCTTTTCGTGGGAGGGATGAATCTGGCCCTTCAATGACAAATTTTCACATTTGGCATCAATCTTCGCGAGTTTAACTCTAAATCTACTTGGTTTCATAATTCAGGATATATCACACGTAAGTCTTTTTAGCGCAAAAATTGCTGACATCCTATTCTAAACTTTACTTTAAGATCTTCGTTATAGTGCCAACTTCCATCAATTCGTCCTGAAATATGGCATTTATTTTCTTCAATGTGAACAAAAGATTCATTTTCTCCTGTCGTATTACCATATAATCAAAGCATTTTCACAAACCTAATTTCAAAATTTGAATGGAATGCCTTTAAATGTTGAACGTGGATTAAAACATCCTCTTTTTTGGCGGATTGCCTGTGACAAAATGAGAAACTGGAAAATTCGTGACGTTCAGTATTATACATTAGAACCTGTTTTAGTGCGGTGTCTTTTTATGCGATTATATTTTTGTGCGATCTTTTTTCTATGTGGTGTATGAATTTGTATGGTCTTGGTGCAACTGTAATGTTTTCTATCTATTTACCAGTTGTGTAACGGAGAATGTTAGGACCCCCTCCCCCTGAAAGTCAGGTTTTACCTTTAATATTTTATAAATTGCGTAAATACATATTTAGCGTTGTCAGGCCTTGGGCCCTTAGAGTCCTGCCCTCCTCCCGTGATGCGGGGGTCTACGTTACTCCACTGAAATGTAGACATTTCAAGACGCTCAGCTCATTTGTTATACACTCAGGAACATTAGAAATAGCGACCCAAGAAGGACGCTAAGTACAATCATGAAACTTTGAAAATAAGTACAGCGTAATGTGTAAATGATCCAAGTTTTGTGCCAATACGCAAGCTCATACACGCCGAGGTGGCGCTTCAATCAGGAAGAGGGAGCTATATAAGCCTGCGCAAATTCGACGATTCATAAACGAGACGATTACCCGCCGATTGTAGGAAGACTTTGGTAAGCGAAACATGCCAGGTAAACGTGCTAGAAGACATTTCTCGCAGTTAAGCGAGTCTGGGAGAGGCCTGATCATCGGGATGAAAACTGCAAGCTGGACAACGCGCCGTGTTGCTGGCCAGGTGGGTCGTTCGGAGTTTGCCGTTAGAATTGTTGGAAACAGTGGACAGGAAAAGTTACCAACGCTCGGAAAACCGGGTCTGGAGCGAATAGGAAGACCACGAGGAGAGAGGAATGAAGGATCATGCGGCAAACACTTGTGGACCTCACAGTGACGCGTTCAACAATGCGAGCAGACGTAGGCGTAGCAATTGTTCCACAAACAATTTCCAGAAACCTTGCAGAAGCAAATCTTAAATCCAAGTGCCTTTTCCGTGCACTCCCTTTAACACCGGAACATCGACAACTGCGTCTACAGTGGTGCCAATCCAGATCAATGTGGAATGTCACAGATTGGCAAAAGGTTGTGTTTAGTGATGAATCCCGGTTTGTTTTGGGGACAGATGATGACCGTGTACGAGTGTGGAGGCACCCTGGTGAGCGGTACAATTCCCCCCACACTGTTCTACGTCACACTGCCCGCACAGCTGGCGTAATGGTCTGGGGGGCCATAGCCTATGATAGCCGGTCCACTTTAATTGTGATAGGGGAACCTTAACGGGCCAACGTTACATTGATGATATTCTTTGACCCCATGTAGGACCTTTCCTAAATGGTCTCGCAGGGGCAATTTTCCAGCAAGATAATGCTCGTCCGCATATTCCATGGCCGGCCCGCTCCCCCGATTTGTCCCCTGTAGAGCACGCGTGGGATTAGCTAAAACGGCAGAGGCCATCGTGTCACTCTGTACATGATTTAGAGTTGGCTGTTCAAGATTTGTGGGCCCATCTGCCTCAGGACAACATAAAGTGTCTAATCAACTCAATGCCGGACCGTGAGGCGGCATGTATTGCAGCTGGAGGTGGTCCAACGCGCTATTGAAGTTGCCCAGTATTTGTGTCGTTGCACACCCTGTATTCGTTTAATTGTCTTGTTTTTGAGATCAAGTGAATCTCTCATCTGTGTCATTATGTGTATTAAATTTCATTTCAATCCGATGCTTTCTTCTTTGGTCGCTATTTTTAATGTTCCTGAGTGTATATAAACAGTCTCCCCAACAATGCGCATTCAGTTGCTTTCTCTTAACGCTCCAGCAGTCCGCCCTTGATTGAAGACGAAACTTTCAATGACAGTGACATTATCAATAATTTGATACATTATGAAGACGGACAAGAAGAATCTGATTTTTTAGAGCGGATAAAAATATGCATGAATCCAGCTTTGTAACAAATTGGAAAAGCATTTTCTTAAAACAGATACTAATTAAAAAATAAGATTTAAATTCCAAAAAGGGCTTCAATAGTGTATATCTGGTTATCATGATATTTACAAGCAACTGACCACCCGACCTTCGTCACAAAAATTTATCTCTATGTTTCCAAAAAAAAAAGAAAAATCAATTGAAATTGTATCTTCAAGTGACGAAAGGGTTTTTGAACTTATTCATCACACGGCTTTGGATTACGATGAGTAGCAATGAATTACGTATGTGCATTCTCTAATATATACACAAAATAATTTGTTATATGTAAGAATTTATGAAATTTTTGAATATTTTTTTTGTGCGCTTATTTTTATGCGGCCCCTATCTACCGCACAAAAATAGGTTCAGCTGTATACTTTTAGCTTAATTCTGGCAAGAAAAACTGAAATGATGGATCTTGTTTTATTAAATTATATGATTTTTTAATAAATTATATGATTTTTTAATAAATTATATGATTTTTTTCATAAATTATATACCTTTTTAATAAATTATAAATGCAAATTAGTCTCATTAAATCTAGTAAATAAATCTGTTAAAAAGGTAAAATTTGTAGTTTCCACTTGATTACATTTTCTTTTAAAATTAAAGTCAAGAACTAGGTTTAAAGAAAGCCACTATCATAGACACTCATTTACAACTTCAAATACCCCCAGAACTATTTTTTACTGACGTGGACCCCTTGCAGGTCGTCATAGATCCCTAGGGGTCTATATAAACATCTTTGGGAATCACTGCCTTAGAGCTACAATGTTTTTAGGGGAACTCCACTTCCCGCACGCACTTAAAAGAATATTTAAAATGATATTTAAGGTAGATCAATTTGTTATAGTTACTTTATATAAAGACAAAAGAAATTGTACTTGGTATTTAAAGCTTTTAATGTATAGTTTTAATGTAATTTACTCATTAATAATATTAATTTGTGATCCAAGTGTACCCTACCCTCTCATTGTATTTAGTCACTGGGATATGTGTTTACATTTTTTCACACAAACTGTCGAGATCTAGATTTATTGAAATTATCTACAGTCGTATTTCATATTCTCTGTTTAATTTATTTTTGTATTTTATTTTTCTGTCCACTCACGTTGAGGAATATTTTTTGCTTATGGACATTGTTCTGAATGGCATTAAAATGTTTATAGCTGTGCTAAAAATCCTGCGAATTTTGTGTGAAAAAGAATTTGCAACCTAAAATTTAAGAGCTGCTCTTACTTAAATTTAGATTTTAACATTGAATATGTTGATATGCCAATGTAAGTTATTCCCTTTCTTTTCTAATAGATGTTTTTTTCTTCCACGAATAGAAAAGGTGTTTTTCTAATAGAAAACTACTTAGTTCTGCAAAACATTATACTAACTTTTTTTGTGACTCATGGAACCCTAGGGTTTCGTGGAACACAATTTGAGAAACCTCTAGTTTACATTCTTCGCCCATTCCAGGAGAACGAATGTACTCCAAACAAATTCTTCCCATATGAAAAAATGAAAAAAATAAGTAATCTCTACTTATGGGGAAAAATACATTCGTTGTTATTCGCATATTATGAAGTGATGAAGTATTATTTAAATACTGCTAAATACTAAAATATATAAATACAAAGTATTAGGTTGTCAAGCATGAAATGAAGCAAAGTTCATGTTATTTATTTCAATTGCATATAACCTCATTTAGACGCCTTATTTTGGCATAATTTGTTTTCCATGTGAAAGGTACATACTTTCATTTATTTAACGCATTTTTCAGTTTGAAAAAAAATTGACAGATCATCTTAAATCGTAGTTTTTATTGGAAAAAAAATCGAATTCAATTATTTGCATTTTTTGCTTCATTTCATACTTGACAACCTAATAATTACGCAAAATAAATGAAAAGCTAAATAAAATTTATTTTCTATCTTCCCTGTTTCTTTCCCCTACTTGAATCTTGCTTTTAATGTGTATTTTAATTTTTACTAAAATCTTTCCAAAGATGCTTTTACCTTTTCCTCAGAAAATTTCGGAAATTTGATACCGTTCAATCCTTCTAAACAATACTATGACGGTTTATTTAGATTTTGTTAGTGTTATACTCGACAAAATTTTTGACATGTATGTATTTGGCAAAAATTTCCTTAGTTTCGAATATTAAAGCTTTTTTTTATTCCTTCCGAGGGTGTATCTAGTTATTTAGCTCAAGTCTTTCAGCTTATCGATGGTCAGTTCTTCCCTATAATTCACAGGTACCTTTTCACACCACCATCCCTCACTTCCATATCCTTGGACCTATAAGACAGACAGAATCTTACAGCAATGAGGCACATTCTCAAAATTCCTTTCAGTTACTACGTATTGTCATACAGTCCTTTAAGCTGAGCTTAATGTTATGTACAGTGATGTAAATAATAGAAAGCTTGCACCCCCTCCCTCTCATGGACCACACGATTTTTAATTTTTACCGTAGAGATTACCCTTTGGTGCTTTCGTCTACTTGTTTTTTAGAATGTACCCCATCCAATAAGAGAGATCCGTGTACTCCACAGGTTCTGTGGGAAACAGGCTCATTACCAGGCTTTGCGAATGAGAGATATACAAAGCATGGCGGTAAAGGATTCTTTGGAAAACTTTTGGTGGCTTAAATTTGGAACGAAACTTAATCCAATCACAAAGGATGTAATAATCACCACATGGCGTGTGCGCGTCGTATTCAAACAAAACTTTTTTACGTCCCAACAGGACCTATATCAAGTTGGACTTACTCCAAAGTGAAAGCTACTTCTGTGTACTTTAAATGCTCAGCTATGAGATATATGACAAAATAAGATTCTACTAGAGTGAACACAATAATACTAAATGAAATGAGGAAAATAAAAGCAATCGGTAAGTTAATGATATAGCAAACTAATGATTCAATTTGAATCTAGACTTGATCTAGATGTATTTTCAAATGTAGACAATTTAAATCAATGATAGTTGCAATGACAGTAAAGGAAAATGTGTCTCCTGCACTCTGATTATACTCAACTTATCCCATTCCTTTAATGTTTTCTTCTGCAGGTTCGCATCACCAGAGCTCATGTGCCTCCCTCTGTGGATGAAACTGGGAGTCTAAATTACTTGCGGCTAATGGTATCCACCTGTATGGTGCCATACTAAACAGATATAACAGCTTCCGGGGAGTGTACTAGGTTTGCAATCGTAAAACACCAAATCGCAGCGCCTTAGAAATAAAAAAATTTCTTCTGTATAGAGAAGAGAGTGAGTGTTTATTATCGTCGCACTGCAATACAAACACAATGTCTATTGGTGACGGACCTTGTAATTTTGAAACCATAATCAAGTGACGAAGACATCTAAGCTGACAACCCTCACTTCGAGCTTCCACATCCCCTCAACGGGAGGACTTTGAGTCTCGACAGATTTAACGTACATCAGACTCTCTACACGGCGGGTCATCTGTAGTACTAGGCACGAACCTACGACACGCCAGCGACAAGTCCATGTCCTTGACCACTGGGCTACCGCGGACACATATAAGAAGAGAGATAAGAGTGTTACATATTAGTTATTATTGCATTGAAGTTAACATTAAATGAAATTGTTGTTTTTGATGAATAATGCAATTAAGTATTAATTTACTTAACTTAATTTAGTTTACATTACATATCTTAATAAGAATTTATTTAAATAAACATAATTAATTGTATACATTTACAATAAAGATAATTTTCAAAATATAATTAATTATATGCAATTAAAAATAAAAACCCCATTGTTTAATTTCTTCTCAAGCAAATTAAAAACTTCTAAAATCTTAGTGGTTTGTAACTTTTTAAAAGAAAACTGTAGGGAAAAAAATGAGTGTTATATTATAACATTATTTAACGAATAATAAAGTAGTTTCCACACAAAATGTATAAATTAACTCAGGGTAAGATAATTAAGGGAATAGGGAGAAAGAATAACTGAATTATAAAGACTAAATCTTTCCCTCCCCAAAGTAGGCATTCTTTGTGCGTTTATCATATATAAAATATTCTAACAATTTTTACTCCACTTACTTTTAGAGTAAAATATAAGCCAAAAAAAATGTCTTTTCGTAAATTAGTAAAAAATTCTTAAACAAAAATACACACAAATGTATGTGTATTAAATAAATTCTTTCTGCAGCCGAAGTCCAAATTTTAATAAACAAGATTTATCAGATAGCATGGCATTGTATACTCGAAAACATACACACATATATATTACACACAGAAATAAAAAAAATTACTCTCTTATAAAATACTAAAATTTCTTTCAGGGAGTATAGCAATTTATTACAGCAATTCCCTTCAGAAATTGTTTCTTCTTGCTAGCATTTGAGAGTCAAGTTTTCGTTTAAAGTTTTCTACTTTTCTTTATACATAAATTGGATGCGTGTCTCAAGTTATATACTTATATGTTATATATGGGGGAAAATGTATGTTATTTAATGTTTGGTTTCTTGAATGTAGTTGATGTACAATTTTCTATCTGAAACATGCACCTCATAGTACACTACATATGCCTATAAATAAAATTGTCTCGTTTTACCTAATATTTTGCTATTGATAGTTCAACATCAAATTCAGAATATATATATATATATAGAGAGAGAGAGAGATTACGAACACACAATGTTTCCCTTAACTAACTCCTAAGCCAACTCTATGAAGTTGTTTAATGTGAAACCTCGCTTTGTATATGAATCATGATATTTAAAATTCGACATTATTACTTTAACAGACCTGAAAAAGGAGATGGGATGAGATTCGAGGAGGATTACAGAAGAACGAAAGTGTCGGTGATATTCTAAGTAAATCTGCTTGAAGATATCTGTGTATACCTCTCGATTAGCTGTGTGGAGGCTTCATTTAAAAATGAATAATAATATTATATTTCGCATTAAGATTCAGTTAGGTAAACCACTCCACAGGTACAATAAATTTTGAAATTGAAAAAAACACACACCGTATCTTAAAACTTTTATGTCCGTAATTACTTCCGACCCAACGTTACTTTTGAGACCTAATACGCTTCAACTTATTTAACCACAAACATTGTAAGAAGCAGTGTATTTTGAGCTTCCTAAAGGTAATGGCAAAATGTGCATCATAATTCTAAACCACTGCCAAGTAATGATAACAGTAATTGAATGATATTGTAAAGGGTGTTTTTTCAGAGATATAGAACTTTAAATTGCAATAAAACAACGATGTATTATTCGATTGACATGAATTTTTTTTATTCGAAAGATACTCTTGTGGCATTACATTTTAAGTATAATTTCTGGCATATGACTGCCATGGCTGGCTCGGCTGTAGTCCAATCTGGACGTCCAATTTTTGATGACTTTTTCCAACATTTGTGGCCGCATATCGGCAATAACACGGCGAATATTGTCTTCCAAATGGTCAAGCGTTTGTGGCTTATCCGCATAGACCAACGACTTTACATAGCCCCACAGAAAATAGTCTAGCGGTGTTAAATCACAAGATCTTGGAGGCCAATTCACAGGTCCAAAACGTGAAATTAGGCGGTCACCTAACGTGTCTTTCAATAAATCGATTGTGGAACAAACTGTGTGACATGCTGCGCCGTCTTCTTGGAACCACAGCTCCTGGACATCATGATTGTTCAATTCAGGAATGAAAAAGTTAGTAATCATGGCTCTATACCGATCACCATTGACTGTAACGTTGCGGCCTTCATCGTTTTTGAAGAAGTACGGACCAATAATTCCACCAGCCCATAAAGCGCACCAAACAGTCAGTTTTTCTGGATGTAACGGTGTTTCGACATACACTTGTGGATTAGCTTCACTCGAAATGCGGAGTTTTGTTTGTTGACGTAGCCATTGAACCAGAAGTGCGCTTCATCGCTAAACAAAATTCGCGTATGAAAATCGGGGACAACGGCAATCTCGTTTTGGGCCCATTCGACGAATCTACGCCTTGCTTGATGATCGTTTGATGAATTGCCAAACCAAACTGAGAATGAATCACTTGACAGCTGTTAAATCGGTCGCCATCTTGGAAAGTAATGCCAACTTAAACTTCTATTTTAAAACTTCTAAACTTCTATTTTTATTTTATTGGAATTAGTTGAACTTCATTTAAAATAAGTTGTAAAAAGCGACCGAGAAAGCAGTGTAGTTTCTTATAACGAATAATTATGCTAAAAATTATTCTCACTTGTTATTGGAACAAAACTCTAAGAATTGTTTATCATTTAAATTACCACGTGTTTTGCTTTAGTCATTCATTGAATCTTGTTTGTTTGTGAACTTAAAATTTTAAAATGTAACACTTATGTATATACAGAGGTCCATGAAATGTTGAAAAGTATGTGTGTGTAAATTTGAGATCAATACCACTCAAAAAATACTGCATTGTGTTTAAATTCACTTCGAATCAAAATAAATCTATTTATATGTAATGGGAATATTTTGAAAAATTTCAATAAGGTATCCGACTACATTCGGAACCGGGATTTTGCAAAAGCGTATAAATGGATAGTGTTTATGATATTTAGTGTCACTGAGGTTAGAAAATGTATATAAAATTATTTTAAGAATAGTATTACAATAAAAAATTATTTAAGTACAATATTTTGACAAAAAATGAACATAGAATGACCAATTTTCAAAATATTCTCCTTTTGTGGAAAATGCTTCTATTATAATAATATTTTGCTTGTATATAGCTCAGACCACTGTACAGAGGCTCAACTAGAAGTTTTGAAATATATAGCTTAGAAAGTGGATTTATCCATATTTAAATACAACAGAGGGGATAAATTTAATGAAAAAACGCCGATAATTATTTTAATTGGTGGTAACTCTAAAAATAATGTGAATTTTTCAAAAATCCTAGTTCAGAATCTCTGAAGAGAAATCTTTACTTTATATAAGCAAAATATTTTCATTATAAAAGTATTTTTTATAAAGGGAGAACGTTTTGAAAAAAGGTTATTCTAAGTTATTTTTTTGCCAAAATATTGTATTTAAAAAATTGTTTTTTGTCATAATGTCATTAAAACTATTTACACGTGTATTCCAATTTAAGTGACACTAGATATCATATTAATATTATCCATTTATGTGCGTTTTTAAAATCATGGTTTTGAACGTAGTCTAATACCTTAAATTATTTCAACAACTTTTGGCTTAAATCATCACACACATCACCAGCTTGGTGACCAAATTCCACAATTCTTTATGAAATATATAAAATTTTATTTTAATATCAATATATATTTATTAAACATGTACATAGATACAAAATGATGTTTATAGATTAAGTACGGATATTTCAAGTTTGAAAAAAAGGCTTAAACTAATAAAACTGATTTAAAAACAAACTAAAAAATTGAATTTGAAATCTGATAACGAAACAATAACATTTTAATGTAATAATGGGAAAGTATTAAATTTTTTTTAAAGATATACCAATCTATATGAAAAAGAATGACTCCCTTATCTTGAAGCAAGCCAAAGTCATGATTTATCTTAGAAAAGATTTAAAAACAAAATCCCAGACTCGAAATTTGGATCTTATCCAATTTAATCAACGAAACACGCGAATCTAATGCCTTTAAATCATAACAAGAGAAAAATAAGAGCATCCTTTTCGAAATGAAATAAAGCTCATTATAAAGATCTCATGCAAATTTTCTGGGAACCATTTCTCCTTGTGCGTTTTCGCATTGAAATGCGGAGCCAACATTATTGCCAAGCTTGACTATTTCCTCGCCAAATGTAGTAAATTAAATCATTGTATAGTGAAAGGAAGAAAATGAATCTCTCTTATTAAATTGTAACAAAATTTTAAGATTATTTTCCGATATACAGGGAAGTCAAAATAAACATAGTGATTACAAACGGCTATTACTATTTATTGGAAAATAATTTATTGATAAGATTTACATAGAATGAACATGGAACTTCAAAATTTTGTATACATACACCATAGATGTTCTATATGACTTTCATTGGTCACATGGACAGCATCTATGTGGTACTCCATTTCACGGCATACATTCTGAAACATTTGTGCAGTCGTCGACACAAGCGCATTATAAATGCGTACTTTCCGTGATTCAATTGTTTTGGGCATTTGAAGCACATTCATCTTGTCTTTCACATAACCCCATAAAAAAATCACACGATTTCAAGTCTCGATGGTCAAGAGCTGAAGACATATTTGGCATCTCCACTTCGACCATTCCAACGCTTTGAAAGATGTTGGTTTAAAAATGTGAGAAACTCCCTACCCCAGTATGGGGGTGCTCAATCTTTCTAAAAGATGCAATCCGAGGAATCAGACTCTGGCTGTGGTATTAACGATAGCTGAAGCATGCCAAGGTAAACATTTGATGCAACACTTCATTGACAGAAGAAAAAAGCAGCGTAGAATTTACGTTTCCCTTGTCCGTGTGGCCAAGAGAAGTCACATGGAACATCTATGACATATGTATACAAAATTTTGAAGTTCCGTCTACATTCTTTGTAAATCTTATCGATATATTCTTTTCAATTAAATTGTTATAACCGTTTGTAATTACTATGTTTATTTTGACTTACCCTGTATATATATTAAATGTTTCGGACTTGGTTTAGAGTATTTTGGTGTTGAGGTGAACTTTTTGTCTGATTGTTACAGTGGTGCTTGAACAGAATTTAATAATTTAATGGTTTAAATTCGCCTTTTTTACCTCATTCTCCTAACTTAAATGCCATGCCAACATGAAGATTTTAAACTTAAGATTTAAATCGCCTCAGCTCCTCTACATGATGGGTCTCCATCTGTAAGAGGACTCAAAGCCACGACTCGAGAAAAAAACGCTAGCCACGTGTTCGCGACCACGACCATGACCACTAAGTTATAAAATTTACTCTCGATTATATACTAAATTGTCTTAATTAGTTTGTTGCTTCATACTTTATTTCTATAAGCAATTGATCTGTAATGTAATTAATTGATTTATATTATTCTGTTAAAGCTATATTAAGTTCACATATAAGTATGTACTGAATTTTTCAGATATTTACAAACCTATGTGAAAAAAAAATATCATTAAAAAGTGGATAGGAAATATAATTCTATTAAAAAAGCTCAATAATATGATATCCTAGTGATCAAATTAGTTGGATTAACTCAGAAAGAAAACAAGTAACATACATGTATATCAATACATGTATGTAACCCGACGCTGAAATTACGAAATCCTATTTAAATGAGCTAAGTTTGCCACTAAATTAATGCGATAGCTCGCCAAATATGGTAGTTTTTCCCCTTATTAAATGCTGTTTCATACCAATAAATTTTAAAAAATAAAGAATTTTATATTGTATAAAATTATGCAAAATAAAATAGCCGCATACCTTTTTTTAGATATCCATACACATTTGACCAAATCTTCCGAAAATTGGTATAGAAAAATACAAAATAGCATCCATGAAATAAAATTCTTTTCAAAGTAATACATAAACATCAAACAAAAAAAAGACTAAATGAATTTGATTTCTTTCTTAAAAAGTTTCAAAACATAATGTTCCGAAGTAAAGATATCTAATGTATCGTTTCCTTATCTTGAACTGAAGTGAATACATCATGATTTATTGCACGAGGCTTAAAAACAAAGTCTCTGGGCTTAAGATTTGAATCTTATCCAATTTAATCAGAGAAACACGCACATGTAATGCTCTTTAAATCATAACAAAGAAAATAATAGCATCTCTCTCGAAATGAAATAAGGCTCATTATAAAGATTTCATGCAAATTTTCTGAGAATTCCACAGCTTTAGTCCAGTGTTTCCCTGAAGACTGCCCGAAGCAAACTATTTCCGGAATACCATTTTCCCGGTTTTCCCGTTCCTGGAAAAAGGAATAAACTTCTTCCCCTCTCACACACAGGAGCAGCTGAATCCTGATTTTGTTTCCTTCATTGAGATCATTTTCGCTAGGAGTGGCTTATCTCTAAGAGGTTTCTTCTATTTCTTTTCTTTTTTATTTTCATTTCTTTCATTTTTTTGCCCTTCCATTACCGCTTTTTTTCTTACTGGAGAAACTGAGGTTTCTGGGGTCTTTTAGCGGATTGAAATTTTTTAAAATAACATATAATGGAAGTTTTTTTTTATTTATGTTAAATTTAATATTATTATTTTTTTGTTGCTTTTGATTTCAGAGAACAGCAAATTGTGAATTGTATTTTGGAGAGAGAAGACTTATTTGGTATTGAGGAGTTTCGTGAAATAAATGATTTGTTGATAAAATATTAAGGTTAATCTATGTTTTAATTTGGTTTTTGGTAAATGTTTTAACTCCACACGCACGAAAATGTTTACATCAAAATGCAGTTAGTTTGTATATAATAAGATGATATCAATAAAAGAACGCAATTAAATAGGAAATTTTTAAAGAAGCAATTCAAAACAGCAGTAAAATTTCTTTGTTTTTTTATGTGCTTTCTTTGTGGTCAAATATTATTACCATAATTATTAGGACTTTAAATACAAAGCCATATCTTGGCCGCAGTATTCTAGCGGTTAATGCCAATGACTCATGACCGGCGTTGTCGAGCCGTGGATTCGAAACCTAGTGCCCTTAAATCAGTGATTTTCAATCAAATTCTGTGAACGTGCTGTCATTTTTTTGTAAAATTATTAATTATATTCCGAGAAAAAAAATAAAATCCCAAACCGAATCATTCTCGGCCGTATTATATAACAGATGCCAAATAAGGGTATTTGTAGTATATTTTAGGGATAATTTCGTGGATAGATGGATGTTAATAGAGATTGAAATCTCGAACCAAAAGTTCAATACCGATACTTTAGTATTTTTAGATCTTTATACCAGTTTTAATACCAGAAGTAACACTGATGTTTCTTCGCTTAATTTGCCAGTTTTATTTCGCTGATGTAGATTTAAGCACTTCTAAACATATTTCGGCTGGCATACTTCCCGAGACACGCGGAAGTATTCCCCACATTTTTATCTGAATGAATATTCATATTTAAATAGAGTCTATTTCTTACACTCATCCATTCATCAAATGTAAGAATAAATTTTTCACCATTTACTTTTATTTGTATTAGCTCGTGTTTCAAAGAATTGCAAACACCGTTTGTGTAGTTATAACAGTTTTTCTTATAGTATTAATTGATGTTGGCAGATTTTTAAAATCTCTGGTGGATAGTGGTTTTCTTAATTTAACAGAAGTGTGAGAAACTCGAAATGATAAATCATCTAATGCTGTCATTGTACTTATAATTTTCATCCGAATTACCTTTTTTTGAAAAATAATTTAAAATCCCTGATGGCTTGGGCTTAGAAACTGTGCTTGAATTTGTACCTACATCATAATTAGATTATTTTCTCTGTAACAAATTTGTTTCATGTTTCGTTTTTACATGCGTATGGAGTCCGCTTGTACTTCCTTCCTTTACTCTAATAACTCTTGAACATTTTTTTATACTGTGCCACCATATCCTTTTTTTCACATAAATAATGAAACCGAACTGAAGAATTATCAACTGATTGTTTATATTTTTTAAAAGTTATTAATATTCATCATTGTGGGTTATTATTTATGAGTATAGTTGAACCCAAAGCATCAAATGCAAAAATAATGTGAACAATAAACTCACTGATTTAAAAAATATCGAAATACTACGCACTTTTTTCACAACTGCAACCCTGTTTTCTCAGAAAGGATATCAGGCTAGGAATCCTGCGCGTGTGCAGTATTGCTCTGAGCTGTACGCTGTAATAAGATAGTTTTGACCTACCTCCTTGGCTGATTCACATACTTTATCACTTCTTTGATTGCACGATACAACTTTATATTCACAGCCTAATTAATTTCGCGCCTTAGGGAGACATAAAAACACAAAAACTTATACTATTTTGCAATGTTGACGTTTCCTGAACATATGTGGAGACGATTTAAAAAAATTGCTAGTAAATACCGAAAGAACGGTATTGAAACTTGTGAATACCGGTATTACAAAATTATATAAATGTCTCAAAATACCGGTATTACAATCCCTAGATGTAAACAAATTTGATTGGGTTCGTAATCCACTTGGGATAACAAATACATCTGCATATGAATTAGCTTTGAATGCAGAAGAAAAAATAAATTCACAAAACATTCGAAAGAGTCAATTAATTCATTTTAGATTAAAATTAGCAACTATTAATGGCCAAAAATACTTAAAAAATATTAATTCAATTTCAGCATTAACAAATACAAAAATTGAAAGAAAAAAAATTAGGTATTTTAAATGTAGGTGACGAAATGAAAGTGGTATTGCCATTTTTACAACCAAATATAAACGAAATTATCAAGAATGATCAAACTGAAATTTAGCATTAAATGTATTCTTATAATTAATTATGATTCTTCCATTTCAAAATCGATATTTATTTCAATTTTTTTTAATTCTATTTTTTCATTTTAATGCTGAAACTAAAACAACGAGAAATCCATATTTTATTTCATTTCATTTCTACACTACTTGCGTGTGAAAAAATGGCACCGTATGTTTTATTCATTAACTAACAGTTTTATTTAACACAATCGTTCTTTTTTTTTTTTTACCGAGCTTTGATTGCGCAGCTCTGTTTTTTTTAATGAATTTAGAACTGAATAACAAAGTGTGCTGAGTATTGAAGGCGACTTAATGAAAAATTAGGTGTAACCAGAAAAACCGAAATAATCTCTCTACAATCTACATTTACAAATACATATATTGGATGAACATATATTCAAGTAAACATATACACACATATAAATGATACGAATCCCTGTTACATTGTATTTCTTAGCATTTTCAATCACTTTTAGTTATCAGTCATAGTTTTTAGTAAATATGGGATTTGTTAAAATAGTAAACTTTAAAACAACAATTAAAAAACATTTAAAACAACGACATTCTTTTTATCAATCTATTCCTTTATTATTCTTTGTGCACAAAAACAAAACTGTTGCCGCTCACAACAAGACATAATAATTTTTAAACATCATTCTTATCAGATTAACATCATAATTATTATTATTTGTGTTCCTTTTAATTTTTTTCTTTGTAAATAACTAGTAAATGAAATAAAACAAGTGTTATAAACTGTTATTTAAAAATAAGAAAATTATTTTTTATTCTTCAAAAATTCCTCTTTGTTACATATTTCACACTTCTTTGACAAAAATATTCCAAATCTAAAGACGAAAGAAACACTCCTTACTACAATTTGTAAATTTTTCAGAACAATTTTTTATGTACCCTTATATAAGAAAATGAAAGTATGAAGATTAAAGTTCAGTATGCAGCGTGACCCGTAAGGGATTGCAGCCATTGTTAGATCAGCGAAAAAGATTATAAAGAGAAAAAATATATACGTATATATAACTTACGCTGTTTTTTGATTCACTAGATTAAAGGTCGGGCGCATAATATTGAAAAGCGTTTTAAGAGCAGTTTTTGAGGTTGCACTGCATATGAGTTTATAACAGGGTTACCTAAAAGTCGAGGAAATTGTTTTGGAGTGGAAGCCAAAAGTCGTTTTTTCGTTTGAGATTTTGACTAAGTTATGAATCATTGAGAAAATAAAGTTAAAAAAATTAAATTGTTAAACAGTTTTTGTTTATATTATTGGAAAATAAAACGATGATTTTTATCCCATCCTATCAGATAAACTGAGGAAATAAAGAGCTCAAAATTTGAATAGATGAAGAAGTACATTCATTATCAAAATATAGAGCGATATAATTTTTTCACTTTTTACAATATCCTAAAAATTAACTGAGAAATAAAGAATTCAAAATTTTAATTTTTAAACAAGTGTTTAACAATTCGAATAAAAATAAAGGATAAAAATATATATATAAACAAAGAATTTAAAATTTGAATAGCTGAAGAAGGAAATTTATTATTAAAAAATAAAACGATGATTTTCACCCCTTACATTATCCTAAAAATGAACTGAGAAATAAAGAATTCAAAATTGGAACTGATGTTAAACAAATATGTTTATTGTTAATAAAATGATACGATTTTTTTTTATTATTAACAATATCCTAAAAATAAGCTGAGAAATTACAGAATTCAAAATTGTGTGTGGAATTGTTAAACGAGTGTTTTTAATATTAATAAAATTATGCAATGATTTTTATTATTCACATTATCCTAAAAATAAACTGAGAAAAGGAGGAATTCAAAATTGGAATTGTTAAACAAATGTGTTTTTTCACTCTATATAAAAAAAATTCGAGATAAAGTAATGATATCTAATACACGATAACAACAATAAAAGAACATTAAATCCAGTTCAATAAATATTATGGTTACAAATTTTACAATTTTACATTTTGAGCAATGAGTATGTAGAGTTGCATAATTGGTACGATGGAGGTTGGTCTACCGTTAGGAGGAGAGCCCCCTACTTATTATTAGAAAAAAATAAAACGAAGATTTTTATTCCTCACATTATCCTAAAAATAAACTAAGCATATAAAGAATTCAAAATTGTGTAATTGTTAAACGTGTGATTTTATTATTCAATAAATAAAACGATGATTTTTGCATCCCATTACGTTATATTAAAAAAATTAACATTTTTTGTCTTAGGATTAAATCAAACTGTATAACTTAGATATAATTTGCTGAGCTGATTTAAAAATGAATTTTTCTAAATTTATTTACCATGCAATGAATTTTTAGAATAATTTTTTGAAATATTTATTTCATTATTTTTTCCTTAATAAAATATGCAGATCAAATATTAAATAAATCGAGACGAAGTTAAATTAGTTATAGAGTTAGATAAAAATTTAAATAAACAAAAATTTAGCGAAATATTTACTTTTTAAATGGCGGTTTTTATAAATTTGGACTATTCTCCTCGAATTACTAAAATAATGACGCCTTTTTCTTACAATCTGATCAAAATAAAAATCTTTCGAAATTTTTCAAACGTTTCCATCTTTAGCAATTAACACTAAATAATAAAGACAATCAGAGTTAAACATTAATAATTGGAAATGATATTCCTTCACATTTTAAATTATCGTATTTAACTGAGAAAAATGTGCATACGTTAAAAAAATAAAGGGAGGGAGTGCCATTTTTTAATTCCTACTATTATATTTCACACTCACCCTCTATATATTTATATATATTGTTCAAATTTTCAATCGTTAATAAAATACTTCTTATTTGTCCACTCATTCATTATTCACAAAGTTCAGATACATTCTTTTAAACTTATAGTGGATGACCCTCGATATCAAAATAGCTTTTTCAAATATTAACTCATTAATTAAAATTAATTAATTAATTATAGTTTAAGAGATATATTTCAATCAAAATAATTCCTATACATGACAGAACTATTGGATAAAACAGTTTTTGTTAAATTTGTGATGAAGATTTAACTTAACCTAAATAATCATATCCTAATTAGACTTCAGCATTCCTTTTACACTGGTTTTATTACCTATTACATTCAACTTTTAAAAAAAATGTAATTACAAATTATATGGGGTTAAAAAGATTTTAATGTTAATTTATAAAAGAGATGTTTTGTGTGCCACTTAATATTGTGATTCTGTCATATGTATATACACATTTATATTAATTGCAATTATTTAATAAAAAGTAACTAATGTAAAATTTTTCTTCGTTAACCTAAGTAGGAAATGACAAAAAATATTTTTTATATTGCTTGTTTTTCTCAGTTACTTGATTCACCATAAAATCGCCATAAATTATTTTGATTTTAAATTCATGAAGAATATACTGCTTCATTAACAAATCTCTTAAAACAATTACTTCGAACGCAAAAAAAATCATTAAAATTGGCTTGTGTTGTAATAAAAGATGCTTCCGTTTTAAGTATTAAAGTATCCTAGTAAAGAGTGTTTTTTTTTCAGGTATAGAAGTTCAAGTTGGCATTACTTTCCAAGATGGTGACCGATTTAACAGCTGTCAAGTGATTTATTCTCAGTTTGGTTTAGCAATTCATCATGAATAGACTCTCGCCTCATAGAAATTCGTCGAATGGGCCCAAAACGAGATTGCCGTTGTTCCCGATTTTCATAAGCGAAATTTGTTTAGCGATGAAGCGCACTTCTGTTTGAATGGCTACGTCAATAAACAAAACTGCCGCATTTGGAGTGAAGCTAATCCACAAGTGTATGTTGAAACACCGTTACATGCAGAAAAACTAAATGTTTGGTGCGCTTTATGGGCTGGTGGAATCCTTCTTCAAAAACGATGAAGGCCACAACGTTACAGTCAATGGTGATCGGTATAGAGCCATGATTACTAACTTTTTCATTCCTGTATTGAACAGTCATGATGTCCAGGAGCTGTGGTTCCAACAAGACGGCGCAACATGTCACACAGCTCGTGCCACAATTGATTTATTGAAAGACACGTTTGGTGACCGCCTAATTTCCCGTTTTGGACCTGTGAATTGGCCTCCAAGATCTTGCGATTTAACACCACTAGACTATTTTCTGTGGGGCTATGTAAAGTCATTGGTCTATGCGGATAAGCCACAAACGCTTGACCATTTGGAAGACAACATTCGCCGTGTTATTGCCGATATACGGCCACAAATGTTGGAAAAAGTCATCGAAAATTGGACGTCCAGATTGGATTACTATATGTGCTATAAATCATATTTAAAATGTAATGCCACAAGATTATCTTTCGAATAAAAAAGAATTCATGTCAATCGAATAATACATCGTTGTTTTATTGCAATTTAAAGTTATATACCTCTAAAAAAACACCCTTTATTATATACTATTCATTCAATTTACCGGTTGATAAACAATGTGATCAATTTCAGGGAATCATAAATTTTTATTGAATTAAGTCATTTTCATGGAATTTTTAATGTTGTTTCCTCTAGCACCATACACTTTTCATAAGCGTTTCGGCTAGGTAAAAGATTTTTTTCGACCATGTGTTTGGGGTATTTCTCCAATTGTCTCTTAAATTGCTTTTTGAAGCTCTTGAAATGCTCTTCCTTTACTTCTATTTAATTTTTTTTAAGTATCCCCATAAAAAATAATCGTAAGGAACACAGACAGGGGATGGTAATAGTCATTAATCACAGGATGCAGAAAATTTATTTTTAATCTTTCAGCCGTTTTATAATTGATTTTGCAGTATAACTCAGTGCAGAATCTTGGTGAAAACCACAGTTTCCTTGTGGGTAAAGATGTTTATTTTTTTTTTATTAAGTGTTTCAAAAATTGGTTCGGATAGTATTTAGCATCAGTTTTAAAGTTTGGTTCTACAAAAATGGTTTTGTTAAACCTCTTGAGAGGACAACTAGCCTTCTGCATTATTGCGATATTTTTTCTTGAGATATATTGAATCTTCGTTTTGCCAGTAGTGAATGACAGATGAAACAGTGCTTTATTAGAAATTATCCATGCTTTGTATCTACCTTTGCGTAATTACTGGGACCAACAATGTTTTCTTCGTTTTTCTAAAGTCTTAACAGACGTTTGATGACAGACTGGAAAATTTACTTTTTTATAGCCAATTTTCTTTATCTGACGATAAATTGTCAATTGCTATAACTATAGTTTCTTTGCCATAGGATTTTGAGGCAAATGATTTTCTACAGCGATAATTCTTTTCAACATCATTTTTTCTTTTTCATTAAGGACTTCCTCCCGCTCACATTTTTACCTGGAGTGTTTGATTGCGAGTCAAATTTTATTTCTTTTTGAAGTTTAATAACACTACAATACAATAGAACAACAGTGTTTCTCAAAGTTGCAATTTTCGCGACCCAATATTCAATCATAATTTTCATCGCGCCCTCTCACACAATTACAATGCATTGAATTCAATACTTTGACGCTAAAACTGCAATACCACTTTAACCTCTTAAGCACCCCCGGCGTATATAAACGTCTAGCTAAACCAAAGTATTTGCTCCTTTATTTCTCTCCACCACCTCCCCCCCTCCAATACATCCCTACGTGAAAAACGGTTGACACTGGGAAGCGAATCGCGTAACTTTTAATCGGCAGTTAAGGAATTAATTATAAACAATAACAATTATCAAGATAAATGTTAATTTTTGTTTTTAATTATATATAGGACAAGCTCACATGGAGTCAGTGGTAACTTAGCACAGTAATGTTCAATTAATTATAAAATACATTGTGTAGCATTGATACATTTATAAGTGCAATATATCAGTACAAAAATATATATTTTATTTTTTATTATGTCAAAATGTATTGCGTTTATTTATTTTCAGTAAATTAATTTTTTTAAAATAATCTTTTGTTTTCGACTTTTCAATAGGCTCGTGCCCCCCTCGTACAGTTGTCACGTCTCCCAGTTTGAGAAACGCAGCAATAGAAAAATATCTTTTTTGATTTTTAAATGCTTTATTATTTACAGAATTCGAACAACCATCCTTCAAAAGCTGGAAAATTTCGTTCCGTGTTTAAGGATCTAATTTCAAAACTGTAATTTTCTCCCACTAATAAAAATGGTTAGATTAGTATAATTTAAGTGTTTCATTTTTTAAATAAAACCAGTAGTAAAATAATATAAATTCATTATAAATAGTAATATGTTTTTAAATTTGATCACACAAATTTTGAATCAACCGGTATATTTTTTATTTTATGTAAACCGAATCAATCAAAATTGTTTGAGCAATTTTCGTAAGCATTATTTAAGGAAATTTAATACTACGACGAGCTAATTCATTTAATTCATTGCAATGAGTTTGAAGAGGCCAAAAATTATACATTTATCATTTTTTTAAATAAATTAGATAGAAAAACATCTATACCTAAATATGTTTGTTTTGTTAAAAAGTCACTCTCTGAAATAGTTGCAAATCTTCATTTCACGCTACAATTTTTTTTTTGTTTCTTATCGAAAATAGTACTAAAATGAAATTAATATTAAATATAAAAATGATTTTCATACATGGAATGATATAATAATATATTAAATTTTTTTTTGAATATTTCTCGTGTAACAAAATTCCAAGGTTACGAGCTTTATGTTATAGTATTTTAAATTGGCTACTAGAATAAGTTGCAAGAGAGAGACAAAAGCGATAAAAAAGTTTTTACGACACTTTTGATTGATCACCGATTGTATTGTTATTTCATTATGAGATAATTATTGGAAAATTAATTACCTGATCATTGACTTTTAGTCCATTAAAATTAATTTAATTAGTTTTACCAAGGAGTTTCTTAGAACTTTATATTCCAAACATTAAAAAATTAGTTAAGAATATTAATCATTTAACATTAAAAAATTTTTGTAGTTGATTTTTTTTAGTTATGGGATTAATTTTTGACATTATTGATTGAAATTTGTTCTTATAAGACTTATCATTTTTGATAAATTTATTGGCAGTGATATGTGATAAGTTGTTCTATAACTAGAACTGCTACTGTTTACTATTAGATATATTACTGTTACTAATATTACAAAATGTTGAAAAAGTGAAGGACGGAAGAAAAATTTATCACTTTTGTATGCATTGTGGCTCTAGGTGAAAAATCTATATAATAATTTCAGTGTTCGAATTTGTGTGCATATCTCTCTCTCTCTCTCTCATATAAATTTAAATATTGATTATTTTATTTGTATGCATACCATTTGTTAAATAAATTCTAGTGCATAAATAAATACTAACATAAATTTTTATATACATAAAGTACATTACATTTTTTTACTTTAAGGCAGTTTATGTGAATTTTACTGAATCTAATTCTGTTTTAGTACGTGACCGTGGTAACCTAGCAGTTATGGTCACGAGCTCATGGCCAGAGTGTTGCAGGTTCGAGTATTAGTGTCAAAAAAGAAGCATAGAAGTGGTTGATACACGCTAAAACTGTTGAGGTTCATTGTCCTTCCATTGGTGTGGTATGGTAATTTGGAGACAGGTACCTGCTCAGGTGTCATCCACGTCACTTGCTCAGGTTCAAAATTACTAGTTCCGTCGCCAATAGCTACTCGTGTTGTTTTATAGTGCGATGTTAATAAAACTCTCACTCCTCAAACCTTTATAAATTTTGATAAGGAATTTAGGTTAGTAACGTTAAAGCTCTATGTTAATCATAAAATTCTTTCTCGTGATTTCATTTGTGACAGTTTTCCTCATTCGGCTGATGAGAATTGTCGCCAATATAGCCTTTTGAAGAACTCTTTATATGTCTTTAATTAGGACAAATAAATTATATTCTATCTTGATTTTCATTAAAAGATCATTACGTGATCTCGTGGATACCTTTGTCATAGTCGAATCATTGGTTTAAGTTCTAATACCACAGAAGATCTCCCAATGGTACTGATCAAACATTTAGAACAAAACAAATATACGTAATTCTGAAAAGAGGATGGGAACACTCTCCTTACAGCCCAGATCTGTCACCGTTTGACTTCAATTTATTTGGATTTATGAAAGAACTCTTTTCAAATTGAAGTTGATACTCGGATGATGAGGAAATGAAGAAAACCACAAGAATGGTTTTCGAAAGTTAGACGGGATTTATATGTTTCTTTTCAGAAGGTGTTGAAATCTTTTGAAGCTCACTTCGCCTCAGTAAGTGATTAATAATGAAACTCAGGACGTTAATAGGCATAAACAAATTGGCCCGGACTCAGGGCATTAGTTTTAAAGGGGGGCTCGTCTCCTTTTCGACTTGGCCGCAATAAAACTAAAATCCAAAAAATTTGTACCATTAACTGATATTCTCGATCATATTCTTTAAAAACCTGGAACTGTAAATAAAGCAACAGGGACAAGACTGCATTTTTATGTCATTTTGTGTCTTGTGTGTGTGTCTGGCCTATCCTACCATCATACACTAACATTTAGACGAAAAGCAGAAATTAGCAGAGTCAGTTTGTGCCGTCAGTTTAGGAAACCGTGAGTAAGGCACCTTAATTTGTATAGAGCTACTGTTTGTACGGGCATTTGACAACTATATTATATACTGTCTACTTAAAAGAGTCGCTGGGGGAGGGGGCTACTTTTGTATATCGCCCAGGGCCTCAAAATCTCTTAAGTCGTCATTGATGAAGTCCGTCTACAATACTCTCGTGCTATGACGTTAATAAAAATTAAGTAAATTTATTATTTATTAGAAACAGGTAATTTTTAAATTTAGAATTTATAATTTAAAAAGAATTCAGAACTGAATTTTAACCCTTTAACTGGTTTGCCCGTACACTGTACAGGCTACCAAAAGCTAGCCACAATTGGTTTGCCCATACGCAGTAAGGTCACTGATATTTTCTTCCTTCAATGTTTTATTTGCTCATATTTTTTTAATTCTTACTGTTAGATTATTAGAAAGCACAGTGGTCGAGTGATAACATATTACGCTTCCACACCACAGATTCAGGTTCTATTCCCGTGCTGGGCAAGGTTGACTTAGCCTTTCATCCCTACTTCAGTCGGTCGATAAATGAGTACCAAGCTTGTTTGGGGACTTAAACACTGAGGGTATCGCTTCAGACTGTTCACCTGATCGGGACATCTCTAGCACCTCAGCGCCCAATGGTCACGTATATTGGGATGGGCACAGTAGACCCTGGCCCTCATGGGCTGTTGCACAACTGAGTTTTGAAATTATTAGTGATAGTGTTTTTAAGGGATGCAGTTTGTCTATGGGACTGAAATATTTCTCATCCGGGATTATCTTTGAGGTGAAGGTGGAAATTTTTCATTAAAGGCTGGAATTTAGATTCTTGAAAACATTCAATTCATAACAGGGATTGGCAAGGCAATGTGCAACTTTTTGCTTGAGAAGAAATGAAAATGGAAACATAATAAAAAAAAGCCATCATTATCTCTGTCTCCATTGTAATGTAGTATTTAGTATTACACACCATGGTTCATATTTTGTGTGTGTGTGCATATATATATATATGCACACCTGCTCAAAATCCTCAACCGTTTAAAAAAGAGGAACCAACATGAAATTTTTTTGTAAGTATGAGAAAAATTCTTTTAAAATATAAGAAACATTTTTTATAGCATGCAGAGTGCACTTATAAAAAACAAACACTTATGGGTCGCACAATCATAAATTAAAAAATAGAGTGAAAACTTTAAAATTTAAAAAAAAAAAGCTTCTTCCATTTTCACATTTTGTAAAGTATTATGCTAGGTTAAATGCAATAAAAAAGTGCATCTTTTTGAACATTTTGGGCAAAAAAAAAAATAACCTTTTAAGTTAGAGGTGGCCAACCTGCGGCACGTGTGCCACGATGTTGCATTACGGATTTGTAGCCGAGTAACGGAAAGACTTATTTGAAAAATTTTAAAAATTTAAAAAGATAACAAATAACCATTTTTTACTGTTTTATTGAAGTTGGGTTGTCTCAGACAAAAAATTTTGAATCAAAGTGTTTGTGTGTGTGTGTGAATAAATGTTTTCTGAAATGAACATAATAAAATAAATATCACTCAAAACTTTTGCTAATGTTCACCTATAAAAACTTAATTTTGCTAAAATCTGTAAGAGCTAATCCTAATATAGATGATTTGGTAAAAAAAGTAGTAATTCAAATGTCACATTAAATAAATACTGAGCGTTTAATAATTATTTTGAATTAAATGATTCAAGTTATTCATTTTTTGTTTTATACCTAACCTAAATGATTGAACTTGTAAAGAGTTTATTAATAACAAAACCTATTTTTGTTCGTCTTATTTATTATATTATTTTTAAATTTCAACTACATAGACTTGCATTAAAAAATATGCCTTTGGCGTAAATATCCCATATTAAGCTTATAAGTAACATTTTTTCATTTTTCCATATTTGTTTGTTGGAAAAATTTTAAGTGGCACGTATAATTATTTCTTAATCAAATAGTGGCATGCTTCCCAAAAAGGTTTGCCACCCTTGGCTTAAGGGGTTAAAAGAAACATGTCATTTTGGAAAATGATATATATTTTTTAAAAAAAATTCATAACTGCATTAAAAAAATACTTTTCTTTTTCTTTCTGTACATATATATATTTTTACATGCATTTTTTTCCAACATAATTTGGCGACAATCTCTCCAACCATTCGCCAAACCTGACTCATACGACCCCGCCAAACACCTAACTTCTTATTCAAAAACCTTACCGTAACCCAAGTGCCCTTTTGTTGAATCAAGATCTACAGGATTTATATA
The DNA here is from genome assembly GCA_019973935.1 of Trichonephila clavipes. Classification (NCBI taxonomy): domain Eukaryota; kingdom Metazoa; phylum Arthropoda; class Arachnida; order Araneae; family Nephilidae; genus Trichonephila; species Trichonephila clavipes. The sequence continues at coordinate 53,545 of BMAU01021193.1, forward strand.
GAGGCGACGCCGACGAAAGAAATAAGGTACGGGAATGAAAATAAATAAATAAATATAAAAATCTACAAGTAAAGCTAGGTCATATACTAAGAATACTGAGTTCACGTGCTTTACATCAGAGGCACTTAAATATCTAAGAGTTCCCCCCCCCTCTCTTCTACCCTCTCTAGGCAGGGTAGGGCAGATGTTCCTTAAACTAAACATCGGGATGTAAAAATGGGGAACGGTTTTTTCACGCCCACATTTCAAGCGTGACCAGGAATGTAAAAAAATGTTCCAAAAGCGAGGAGAGTGCAGTACATGCCTTCAGGGCAATAGGGGGACCTTGATATTTTACGGATATTTTTTTTAAAGTGGGGTTTTGGTACATTTACGGTTTTTGACTTAAATTTAAAAGATTTGTTGTTAAGTAAAAGATAATAACGAAGCTTTTTTAATTGAAAGATTGTTAAGAGGTATAATTATTAAATTTATTTAAAGTTCTTAATAAATTTCAAAAAAATTAATTTTCAAACTTTTCAGAAATGTGCTATAAAACAATTTAAGCAATTACATTTTTTATAATCAGCAGGATTATCTCAAAACTCTGGTTGTGTGTGGATCATAGGTTCCTCATACATCTCCCGATGTACTTTTTTTTTGCAGAAATGTACCCCAATTTTTGATTTTACTGCAGTCAAAATTAGAATCCAAAATATGTACCTCGTATTTTAATGCTTTGACATTTCTTGCCGAACAAGATCAAGTAAGGCAAACGTAAAATTCTTGATTCTGTATAATTGATAATGAGCTATTTTTACTATCGTGATGAGATGTCATTATCTGTAATGTGCTATGCAAAAAGAAAAAAAAGATTACAAATTCATAGTACACTTTACTAATAAAATAAGTAATAGAAAATAGAAAATTAAGTCCATTTCTACTTAGGTCAACGAAAAAAAATTGTTTTAGTTATTTTTTATTAAATAGTTACAATTAATATAAGTATGTATATACATGTGACAGTGTATAGAAAGCGATTTTCCTTGTAATTTTTCCTTTTTCTTTCTATATAGGGTGTTGCACTATTTTTTTAATTGTTACTATTTATTCATTTATTAAATTTAATTATTCTAATAAAATAGTAAATTAAAAAGAAATCACATTCTCAGAAATTAGGATGGATTTGAACCCGCGACCTTCGGATTAGAAGTCCAACGCGCTATCCATTTTCCTTTCTATATATGCTATTGGGCTATTATCTTTGTTTGTTATTAGTTATTCATTAATTAAATAGAATTAATGAATTAATATTTGAAAAAACTGTATTAATATCAAGTGTCATCCAGTACAAGTTTTTAAAAAATGTATTTGAACTTGAATGTATGAATAGAAAGTATTTTAATAACGATTGATAATTTGAACAAGAAAAAAATAAAATGTTTGGCCATATTCATACCGAATAAAAAAATACGAACTTTTAAAAAGGTTTAAGGAGAAAATGCGAGAGCACCCTCTGTATAGTCCAGACTTGTCACTGTGCAAGATCAATATTTTTGGACGTATGGAAGAGTTTTCAAAGTGACGTTGCCACTCAAATAATGAGGACGAAGTTGCAACCTGAGAATGGTTATCGGGAGTTGGACGAGATTTCTTTGCAGAAGGCATTAGAAACCTTGTACCATTCTCGACAAATACTTAACTGAAGTAGGAAATCGCATCAAAAGTAGATTTTGTAATAAATTTAAGAATATAAAAAAAGGAATTATATAAGACATCGATCCTGTTTTATTTTCTTCGCAGTACAACCAACTTTTTACTGAAACACCATCGTAGTAATTCTCTCTCTCTCTGCTAAAGATAACACATTCAGCAAACACGTTTTTATTTATTTAAAATAATTTTGATTATCCCTTATTTAAATTTATTACTTCTGAACACTGACGATTTCTAACAAATCAAAAGTTTTGCTAATTCTAGACTAGTTTAGATACATTCATTTTAAATACTCGTACTTTTCAAATTACAGCAATATTACGCTTATTTCAAAATGAAATATAATTTTGATTGTTTTATTATTTATTGTTCTATATCAATGTAAATAAATCTGATTGCTCAATAGTTCACAGACATCACCTTATTAGCTTAAGATTAATATTTACATTTAATGTATTCCAATTACATATTTCTGAATGCTGGTATGCATATAATCTCCGTATGTTCATTCATTTTTTGAAAAACCAGTTTTGTACATAAGTTTACGTCGTAAGAACAGCTATAATTTGAAGCTTATTGTAAGCGCTTTACTAAAATTTAAAGCTGAATTATTTTGATTTTATTTTAATATTTGCATCACACTCTGAAGCTACACCGGAGCTATTGACAATGAACCTCCTACTTCTGAACCATGTCAAGTGACGAAGACGACACCTTAACAGACATCCCTCTCCGAATTCCTTCACCACTCCAACGAGAGGACATTGAGTAACGACACAGATTTACCATTCATCAGCCGCTAACGTTTTCCCTCTTCTCAGCTGCAAGATCGGCTTCCCCGTTCAGAAAACTTTACACCATTCATATCCACACGTGTTCCCCACTACGGGGTCCTTTTGAAGGAAGGAGGAAGGATTCGATCTGAGTATCTTCCGTTCCTTACACAAGTACTTTATCGACCCCGCCAAAACGATCGTCATCGCGTCATGTTTAGTACTAGTTTATATAGATATTACACTGCCACATACCCCATGCCAGTGATTCGGTGAATATGCGAAGTAACGATACCATATTCTTGGCGAGCCTGTAAGCAGCTGTGTCATTTTGTGGGTTGCGTCATTCGTTTGTGACGGCTTGAGAATTGCGTCATTTTTGTGTATAAAACGGCTTTGAGAAGTAATGGCTTATTTGTGTCAATGTTTGACGGCTTGGTTGTTTTTGAAGTGGACAGATGGCACGGCCTCTTTTACACGACCAGGATCACCAATGAAGGAATGATTCGATCTGAGTACCTTCCGTTCCGTACGCAAGTACTTTATCAACCACGCCAAAACGATCGTCATCACGTGATGTTTGGTACTAGTTTATGTATATATCACAGCGTCACACTTTCATCTGACATCACACCGACATCCGATGATCATTGGAAAAACAACACTCCACCTTGCAGCCGAACCTTGAGTGAATAGGACAGTCCGCCAGAAACACCAGACAGGAGAAGTGGTGTTTTGCCTCCTTCTTCACCAATATCATATTCCGTAAAACTGAATTACTCAATAGTTTGAACAACTTGTAACTAAATGTAAATATTCTAATTAATAACTTAGACGTAATAAATCTATAATTCAATTTCTTAAGTCTCACGTTACTTGTCAATTTTCCCAAATCACCACAAGCCCCTTTACACAGCGGGACTTCAGTGACAATATGTTTCACACCTTTGACTCGATAATGCCGATGATGAGTTCGTGGCCATATGCACTTGATTACTGCGGAGACAAGTGGATTATCGGAACCTTAAACATAGTTCTCAGATTAGTAGGAGGACATTTAAGATTTTCAGCCTCGATTTAACCGAAAATTTCTGCGTCTGATTAATAAGACTTTTGATGTTTATTTTTAAATGGATCACTAAATAATTTCGTATGACATTTAGTATTATAATATATATATATATAAATGGATGGTTGTATGTATGAAATCGCATCACTCCAACGCCATTCAACCGATCACTATGAAAATTGGCGTGTATATGCATTTTTTTGTGAAGAAGGTTTCTGTTCTATTATCTTTGTTGCGGCTCCCCACCAGGTGGCGCTACAGCATATCAACTTCTGCATCGTTCATTTAATCGCCAAGTTCCAACATGGTCAACAAAAATGATGCCAACTTGGCTCTATCGCCAACATTTTGCTCTGTTTCCATTGAATCGTCATTATAATGTAAGGAACTGCGTCACTTGCGAATATATTACAATTTTAACATTAAATAAATACAACAGAAAGTAATATTAACGTATTGCATATCCAGATATAAATCATTTACACTATTTTAAGCGTTCATTACGCAAAATTTGTAATAATGTGTTACTTTTGCTGAGCCGAGTTCAGCTTAGGAAGGTGTTTTCAAAAATTGATCCACAAGGGAGTTTCGGGGACCTTTCTTAAAAAAATCCTTTATAGCTGCTATTAGACCTACAGATTTAAAATTTGAGATATGCATGAACTTTTTTTTGTTTAATTTGCCGTTCACGTAAAATTAACTTATTAAAAACATCTTTATCCGTATAATCAAATAAGTTCGTATAAATATAGGTATATTTGGGGGAAATATAAAGCTTAATTATAGCGTATTGTACTTCCACCTTGACTAATTAACTAATAAACTTAAATAAAACATCAATTAGTAAAATCATAAGATTTTGTATAAAGATTGTTAATTCTCCTTAAACGACAGTTGTTGATATTATTTTTAAAATTATAACCCCCCCCCTTCTTTTTTACCTGGTTGAATTATTATAGCCTCAGAATCAATTCCATCTGCCTAATTTTCATTTTTAATTCCACAAAGGCAAATTTCTTGTCTATTTTCTTTCGAATTTTCCACAATAAAAGAACCAACCTATATTTTTTTCTAAAAATTTTCAGCTCATCATTTTTATTCACACCTTAACATTAACAAAGAGACTACAATTAATAGAGCTGCACTCCTCTGACCTCTGCGAAGTGTTCTCCGCGTTAAGCCCCTCCCACTAGAGGCCGAAAATTATAAGGGTGCTGGCGCATATCCTTGCTCTGGAGATGAGTAATCTGTGAGGAACTGGGAGGGTTATTACAATCGCTAATTGAAACCCAGCAAAACCTCCCGACACTACGCTGAGCTTAGCTTTCGGTGGCTTAGTGGTTTGCCTTGCTAAGTCTTCTAATCTTTAGTGTTGTATTTCCTTGTTGTGCTACAGTTAGAAAACTTATAGATAAATTAGGAGGTTTTTTATGCATATAAATAAGTTCTTATTATTTGTGATTGCGTTGAGTTTTATTTTCAATTAGAAAGAATTTTTGTTCGCTATCGCTATTTTTCGCTATCGAGCTTTATTTTAGTTTTAAAGAAGAAAGAAAAATGGCGTTATATCTTAAATCAAAACAAGTTATAAAACTAATACAATGATTTAACTGCGGATCTTTAAAATTTTTTTAAAAAAATCAACAGCAAAATGAAAATAATACACACACATACATATGTATATAACCATAATAATTAAAATAATTATAAAAAAGAATGGTCATATTAAATATCCCACATAGTTGAGAAAGGCAAAACTCTGAAACCGAAAACCAAAAACAACGTGTATATATATATACAAATACATATAAAGTCAGTCACTCAAAATGGAAAACTATTACGTTTTTTAAGGTTGTCGATGACTTAGGAGGGCAAAGTAGGGTTAAGCGTGCCTTATGGGATCCCAAACTTTCCCTATAACAAAAAATTTATACATAATAGTACAAAAAATAGTAGAAAATCGCACAATAAAGAAGACATACACACGTATTTTTGTAAGAAGAAAAGAAGACATACACACATATATGTGTGTGTGCAATAATATTTACTAATTGGAACTTAGACTGATGTTAATTGTTCGTTCATAAGTATTCTTTTTCTTGCTATACATTACTACTCTCCACTGTTTTATTAACGTTACACTACAGCAAAACAAATATTAATGGCGATGGAGGAATTTTGAACCTCGATCAATTAGCGAACATGATACCACAGCTGATACTTAAAGTTTCTAACTTCAACAATACCTGAAGACTTAAAGGCTTAGTTCATTTTTAAGACCATTATTTAATATATTATTATACAGCAAAGTGGTTTTTAGTTAAGCTTACGATTTTACCTACAGCTTTTCAAAAGCTCTAAAGTAACTTTATAGGAGAATCATAAGCTTTCTGAGTAAAAATAAAATAAAAAAATACACCCAAATTAAAAATTTATGTTGTTTTTATTTATCATTTCTTTGCTTTGGAAGAATTAAAATTTTCAAACTCAAAAATCAAATAATAGTTTTTAATAATTTATTTAAAAATCAGATTCTAAAAAAGAAATCTGAACAGTCGTTGGCAGAAAAATTCTTTTTTACTGTCCTATAATTATGCTTTTCTTATAGTACTAAAGCAAAATAAATAAATAAATAAAAATAAAAACTATACAAACAATTTTCATTAAAATTTATTTATATAAATCATTTTAACTATCAACACAACAAAGATTAAATTTATATTTTACAATAAGAATTTTTTTTCATACTTCGAATATTAATTTGACGCGTTTCTTGAAAAATAGCTGTTTACACCATAAATACGGATATAATTTAATAAAACATGAAACGAAATTAGTTACTATTTCCTTCTAAGAAGTTCAGAAACAAAATTTTAATGCTCATATACAACAACAGTTTTATGAATATTAATATGAAAATTTTAATTTTAGAATATATGAATTGATATTTTTCTAGTCACAATAATTTTTCATTTTAATTTAACGAAAAATTCGAATAACATCATTTTACTCATATTAATTTGTAGTTATTCTTATGTATAAATAAATGTAATTTGGTACAAATTACTGCAAATGTTTGGGAGAAGAAAATAATAGAAAAAAAATTACTACTGAGAGAGAGAGAAAATGCTTTTTTTTAAATTTTCATTTGAGAAAAATAATTTTCTAATGAAAAAAAATATCGTTTGCTTTTCTTTGTTGCTAAACAACATTTAACGTAAATTTTTCCTATTATTTTTAACAATCAAACTGATGTCATTTAATTATGTTTTAGAAACGTTGCAAAATAGACTTTTAGCTATAAAACAATTAATGTAGAATAGTTTTTGGACAAACAAGTTTTTAATTTTAAAAATTGTTGTTTAATGGTTAATTCCATTAAAATAAAACAAATGTCGAAAATAAAGACTGAGCTGTTATTCAATATTTTGTAATTCTATATTATGAAAGAAAATTCTCAAAGATATACAATGAAATGTAAAACCAGGGGGGAGGGGGATATAATTGTTTAAGTGAACTTAGAAACATAAATATTTTTGTTTTTGAACAAATTTAGAAATTTAAATCATAATTGTAATTTAACATGTTATTCAGATATTTAAAGTCAATGTTACTATTATTAAATAATCTACTATAAAATCCGGCGTATATAACACATACTCAAACTTCCAAGCTGCATTCTAAAATTTTTTTGTATATTCGTCGCAAAATGCGCACCCTCTTTTTTACGAAGAAACATGAAATGTACATATGCAGTGCTCTTATATTTTGAAGTCATTTAGTTGAGGTATTATTCCAGGCTTTTGAAAAAATAGTATACGTCTAGAACTATAACCCTTCAAATTCATAAGGAATATCATTTCTTTTAAATAAACAGTATTTCGATATATGTTGAAAAATAATTTTTTTTCATGCTCATCTCTTTTTTTTTATTTCTCAGTCAGTCTTTAAGCTCCCTAAAGCCCTGCCCTCCCCCGATGTGGGGTAATGGGGTGTACGTTACGTCATTGGTGGCTTCCCTTTGTAAACATATGCTTTTTTTCTAACCACGTGTTAATACACTATCCACTTTTCATCTCAAGTCACCGAGTGGTCCAAAAACGGTTCTTTTTTGTGAGAAACAATATTTGAAGAACATATCGAAATTCTCTCCATTAAATTGTTTTCGCTTAGTTCATGCGGACAGACAGAGAGTTTGGACATGAAGCCAAGCCATTTTAAATATTATTCAAGGCAGTAGTCTGATGAAGTTCAAGCTTGAAATACATTTCTATGAAAATTAACGTGGAATTTGTCCTGATCATTTTATGCAGCACTTCGTCACTATAACATCTGATGCCTTCCTTATCCGGGTTCCTCTTTCAAAGAAAAATCGCTGAAACGAAATTTCACAAGCCATCTTTGACATGTTCGAGGTGTTACTGCTTCCTCTCTAAGCACATCACACAATTTTCTTTTTACTCCGTCTTGTTATTTACTTTTTGGGAAACAGAATATAACGTCTTAAATGTACTTTTTCTTCACTCATGTTGATAGTTTTACAAGTTTTAAAAAAAACTCGCTAAAATACAAAAGAATGCGTATAAATCATCACTATATACCAGAGGTTCCCAAACCTTTTTGCCTCATAGACCCCTTGCCATGTTTTTCTGTTTCGAGTAGACCCACGCTTCCTAATATTAAATTTTTGTCAAATTATCAAATTAAATGTCTTTTTGACTGCTGACTTAAAAAGAATGAAACGTCTAACAATAGATAAGTATAGTGTTTAAAATTTAATAAATAAGTGTTAATTAATTAAATTAAAATTTAATTAATGCACACAAGAACTGAACAACAAACAAATGCTTTTAATAGGAGTGATGAATCCGGTGCTTCAAAAACAAGTTTTCAACATTCAATATCAATCTAGTCTAATTCAAACCTACTTCTCCTTTGTTACTCGCGTTGTTTTTTTTTGAGATTGGCAAACTCACTGAAGCTCTTTCTCACTAAGAAAAGGAACTAAAAACTTCCTCTCGATATTCCATAATTCGGGACAAAAAACAGGTTGTATTTTTGAAGCCAAAATTGCTGACATCTGTTTCTAAACTTAACTTTAAGTTCTTTGTTAGGCCCTACTCCTATCAGTTTCCCTTGTAATGTGAAGTTTTTCAATGTGACCATATGGGTTCATTATTTACTGTGGTATTGAAATAGTCAAAGCATTCTCAAACGTAGTTTCAAAATCTGAATAAAGGCATTTAAACGTTGAACATAATTTGAAACGCACTGACAGAATATCTATGACACAAATTGAGAAAATTCGCAATGACCAATATTATACTTTAACTTAATTCTGGAAAGAAAGGCTAAAATGGACGCTGAATGGATCTTAAGGTATCCGACTACGTTCGGAACCGTGATTTTAAAAAAAGAGCATAAATGGATAATTTTCATGATATTTAGTGTCACTTAGATTAGAATACATGTATAAAATTGTTTTAAGGACATTTTTACAAAAAATTATTTAAATACAATATTTCGGCAAAAAATTAACTTAGAATAACCTTTTTTAAAATGTTCTCCTTTTGTGAAAAATGCCTCTATTATAATATTTTGCCTGTATATAGCTCAGACCTCTTATTTTGCTTATATAAAGTAAAGATTTCTCCAGAGAGTCAGAACTATTTTTCTTAAAATTTCTCCCCTCTGTTGTCGTAAAACATGGATTTGCCCACTTCTAAGTTATATATTTCAAAAATTTTAGTTGAGCCTCTATGCAAAGGTCTGAGCTATATACAGGCAAAATATTATTATAAAAGGAGCATTTTTCACAAAAGGATAAAATTTTGAAAATGGGTCATTCTATGTTCATTTTTTGTCAAAATATTATACTTGAATATTTTTTACTGTAATACTATTCTTAAAACAATTTTATATACATTTTCTAATCTAAGTGACACTAAATATCATAAATATTATCCATTTATACGCTTTTGCAAAATCACGGTTCCGAACGTAGTCGGATACCTTAAATAAAATCTATGTTTTGTTATATTGTAACTGCAAATTAACCGCATTAAATTTATTAAATCAAACTCTTAAATAGGTAAAATCTGGTTTCTATTTAATTAATTTTTTTCTATAATTAAAATCATGATCTGATTTATTGAGAGCCACTCTAATAAACCCCCATATTACTTTTGCACTGACATGGACCCCTGGGGGTCTCTATAGACCACTTTGGGAATCACTGCTCTATACTAATCTACTGCTCTATACTAATCTCTATACTAATCTCTATACTGCTCTATACTAATGTTTAATCCAGTTTCAGTTGGATATAAATTCTTGCTAAGGTTTGACAACGCATAAAAAAGCAGATGTTCAAAAACGATAGAACTTTCCTTTATACCCAATGTATACTGGTGTTCAAAATTAAGAAAATTTTTAGAGATTTTGTTGATTGTCTCTAGAAATTCTGGACAGGTTTTAATGAAATTTGATATGTATATAGGGCTGATATAATGGGGGGAAGTAACCGTTCAACAGTTAAAATATGCATGAATGATTGTGCGTAACACTCATTTGTGTCGGAAGGTATGGAACAGCAAATGCAGAATATGACAAAAAAAAGCAAAAATAAAGGATATGGTCCTCTGTTTCAGATAAACAGGCCTTTAACCATGATTTTATAATGGAAATAAGGGAATTTATGTTAATGTACAATTAATCTCATTCTTTCAGCAACTTGGTTTTATGGCCTTAGATCAGTGTTTCTCAAACTGTGGGGCGTGCCCCTGGGGGGGGGGGCACGGTAACCCTGCTAGGGGAGCGCGAGCATATTGAAAATAAAAGGTTTAAAAATAATTTTTTGGAATAAAGTAAAACAAAATGCTTTCTGACATAATAAACAATACACAACTGATATAATTTATTTTTATCATCTGGTGATCATCAAAAAAAAAAAAAAAAGATTCCACTTCAAACGCTCATTAGCCATCTTTGATCCTATAACCAAATTAAAAAAAATATATTTTGTTTGCTGTTCGGTCAATATGAAAACGACGAGAGATTTTTTTTTTTACGTTTCTTTTAAGGATATCAAAGGATGAGAGATTTTTTTTTATTACGTTTCTTTTAACCTAAAATATTACTTTAGGTGACCTTCGAACTTACTGGTATGGTTATCTCCGTCTTTTTTTTAAGGGGAAGCTGTAAATATATAGTATAATATATTCCTCTTTCATCTTTTTCCATGTGAAAGAGTTTTATGATATACGGATAAGCATGAGTATTCTAAAACATATAATGCATAATGAAAAACGTTTTACACAATTATCTTTTAGAACATGCTACATTTTCCCCATGAACAATTTTGTGGTTTTGATTGCTGTGTTGTACGACTTATTAGGGTTTATAAATGTAAATAAGCAGAATATTAAAAAAAAATGGGCATCTGTGATCCCTATTGAAGGAAGTTAAAACCGATCAAGCAATTGAAGAACGTACTGAAATAATGCATATTAATCAAGATATATATATAGTGAAAGTAAATATCAGAAAAGCGTTAGACATGAAACGTTGGTGTTGATTTGAAATTTTCAAATACTGCCTAAAGATCCCTATGATAAAAAACTATGAAGCCATAATGTAGCTATTCCCCTTGTCAAAAAGACACAAGGAAGAAAAAGTTCAAAATGCTATTTGTAGATCATCAAACAAACACAAAACTACAAAAACGTGAACAAAATATGACAGTTTAGCTGGAAAATAACGTTCCTGTGTTGTTAGCGAAAAGTGTCTGTGATTTATGTCCTTTATTAAGGACACGCACATTTGGAACATTTTCTTTACATTTTTGGATTTTTTCTCAAATTTTCTAAGAAAAATTGAAAAGTCCTTGAAAGTAGGTAAGTATATTTTCTCTTAGTTAAATTATTCACTGGAATTGTGATTTTTATCGTGTATAGTAAAAATAACTATAAAATAAATTATAGTTTTAAAACAAACTAAAAAACACGCTTTTATAGTGAATTGAACTAAAAAGAAAAAAAAAAAATATTACTTAAAAGTAACATATACAAAATTTAATACTTATCTTGTTTGTTTGTATGGTTTATAATTATGATCGTATTGTAGCTTTAGCGCCAAAGTGCATCATTATTGCATTCAATACATTATTATTTTTAGGGTGGGGCGTGATAAAAATTATGATTGAAAATTGGGTCACCAGTAGTGAGAGTTTGAGAACCACTGCCTTAGATGATTCTCAGAAGGGGTTGCGAGTTACAATTGCCCTCTTCAGAGTGTCTCAGGCATGCTCTATAGCAGTGCTACGCAACCTTTTTATCGCTGCGGACCGGTAAACGTTTGATTTTTTTTACCGCGGCCCACTGAGGGTGGGACACGTTGACTGTTTATATTTTAGATTGTTTTGATTTAACAATTTTAATTCAGTTACATTTAAATATGCCTCCAGAATGAAATATAGTTTCACCAAAAATGAATAAAAGTGATTTAACATGGAATATAAAATGATTTCCGTGGAAAATTGCGCAAATCCGAGAGAAATACACCACTTTAAATAAAATGGCAATAGTTTAATGTTCTTTAGGTGGCCCGGTACCATTTGATCCGTGGACTGGAGGTTGTGGACCACTGCTCTATAGGGATGAGGTCTGGAGATCTAAATGGCCAATCCATTTGGTGATTATTCTCACTTTCCTAAAATTCGTCGACCAGAAGAGCTCCCCGTAGCCTCGAGCTGTCATTCATTGAAATAAAATCAGTGCCAATTGCACCGGTGAAAAGGAGAACATAGGTTCCAAGAGACCCATACGTACACCTTACAGCAGTCACAGTGCCTCCTGCAAAGACATGGAGGTGTGTGCGGCCATCCTACGTGATGCCTGCGCAGACTACCATGGCTACGCTATCATAATGGTCGATTTCTCGGACATTAGAAGGCAGAGAGAGAGAGAGGGTCAGAGATTCTCTCCATATGAAAGAACGATTACGATGAAAATATGTAGAGGTAGCCAGACACCCTCTTTCTGCACCCCAAAACATACTATATTTTTTTAATCTATCAAGTAGTTATAGAAATAATTGGCAAAATCTAAAAATTCTCTTAATTTTGAATTAAAAAAGTGTATTAAAAAATAAATATTTTAAAGCATTATAAATAAAAGTACGTATACATAAAATTTTCAGTTTTAATTCCTTGGAAGAACATTAGATACTTGCGGTTATACAAACTTCATAGGGATCGAAAACCTATTTGGCAGACATACATTTATAATTTTCATTTTTATTGTAACTCGTGTAACCCCTGAGTATGCTTTGTGGTATCCCAGGATTCAATGGAACACAGTTTGATGGCCGCTTCTCTATTACACTAGTTATCAGGGATTTACTTATAGGATTAAAATTAGTTACAAAATAATAATCTGATATATTTCAAACCCTCGCATGAAAAACTATTAATATGATAAGAACAATAACATGTTAAACGATTGATTCGTTTTCCTCTGGTATTCAAATTCTGCCTCGGAATTTCCACCATCGAAAAGATTAATTACTCCATTTAAAAGTTTTGTTTGCATTTCCTTTTAAAAATAAATTGCGATGCTTGAGTTATAAACAGCTCTCTCTCTCTCTCTCTGTCATCAATCACACCATAAATAATCTTCAAGCAAAACGTAATTATTTAACAATACACCTACAACCTAAACTCCTCCCAAAATCTTTAAATACACTGCTGATATTTCTTTTACACACACACACACAAACTGAAATATTTTCTAATTCCTTCTCAGCAGCGTTAGTTTATACAACTGTTAATTGCAAATTGTAAAATCACTAAGATCACTTCAATGCATTCTAAGGGATAATGAAACTCGCCAAACGATTAATCGATTAAACAATCAAGTAATTAGCTAAAACTCATTAAACAATTACCTAAAAGGTGCATTAACTCTTGCAAGCGCTGCTTGTCTTTTTGCTATCATGAATTACTGAAATCGATTCATTTAATCGGTATCAATACAGAAATACATACATTGAACTGAAGTGAAGAACTATCTATTCCCTTTCTTCGTGAATAATTTATAAGTATTGGCTTTATTAGATTAAAATAATGATATATGTTTCCATTACGAAGATTATGTCTCTCAAAATAAGAAGTATGTGTTTTTCAATCGATAAATTCATCTTTATCGTATGGAATAAATGTCTTAGAGCAGAAGTTCAATTTTATTCGAAATCTCCCCGAAATTAGTTTTTCACTGAAATCGTATGCAGCTAAGGCTGGTGTGAAAAATATCCTGTTTAGTATATCCCGTGTTATTGTGAAGGAGCGATAAAGGTTTCTAATTTAATAAGACGTTTTAAAGAAAATGCAGTTTTCACTTTGTATCTTCTTATTGATAAAGTAGAAGTAATATCTTTTGGAACTAGAGACAAAATCTTATTAAAAAGGGAGATGCAGGAAGTGAAAAATATCGGTGTTAAAAACATTCGTTTTCGAAAAAGAAAAAAAATGTTTCATAAGAAATAATTATTAATTTGAGAGATAATTTGTACTGTTTTTAATTTAAAAAAAAAAAAGAAAATTCCTGAAATCATTTTCTTTATTATGTTTTTATTTCCAGGTTTCAACGAACATTTTTACCTATCACCTATTCTATTTTATCAATAGATTGTTCTGCTTAAAAGGAACGCAATTTATTGATTTCTCAAACTTGTTTCATATAATAAAGTCAATAAATAATTTTTAATGCTTAGATTTATTTTAATTATTCCGTTCTTTTTTCATTGATTTTTTAATTTAAATTAATCAAACGTAATAAGAAACGAATAGTAAAACTTGAAATGTATCTTACTCTTTTAAAAATAAAGCCTATTTCTGTATAGTGAACATAAAAATATAGTATTTATCAGGAATTTGTTGTATTCAAATAATAAGAAAGCATACTGTCAAAGGATTATGTTCATTAACAAAAATCTATTAAAAAACTCAGAAATCATTAGAGAAAATGTTAAAGGAAAATCAAAGTGTTAAACGAGTACTATTTCATTTCAGAAAATAATAATTTTTTTAAAAAAAACTATATATATAAAACGCATATAACATGCACTTTTCACACAAAAAACAAGATCGAAATTTACGGGTACGTGTTATGTGCTGGATATAAAAATGATTACTTTAAAAAATAAAGATAAGCATTGCTGCCGTTGGTTGAGTTCGAATAATAGAACAGAGATGGAGATAGTACTTATGTTTATATTACAAGAAAATAAATATTTACACAGTTAAAGTTTACACTAAAAGGTGATAATGCGGTTAAATGAAAATTACACCTTTGAAGGTGCTGCGGATAGATGCGGACAAGACCTTGCGTCTTTCCGTTGCGTTTCAGTTTACAGAATGTCCCGGTACGGGGTTCCAAAAAGTTTCCGTGTTGGGGTAGCAAAGCGGGAAAATCTCGCACACTCAGTTACAGTTAAGTGAGGAGTGGAAAGTCTGGCGCACTCAGTTACAGTAAGTGAGGAGTGTAGGAAACAAGCATAAAAAACAAAAACAATTAGACTTTTGCATATATTGTATTACTGTTTACTTAAAAGAAACGACATTCCTCTTATGAACTTAAAGAGTTGTAGCTCTAGAAGTATACCATTTTTTCTCAAGCTTGGGATAATGCCTCAAAAGATTGAAGCATTACGCACGTACGTTTTATGTTTTTTCGTAAAAGAGGGGGAGGGTGCACGTTACACAGCGAATATGCCTAAAAATTAAAACATGCGGTTTAAAAGTGTAGGTGCGAGTTACATATACGCCGGATTTTACGGTAATTTTTATTCAATCAGCTCTAAATTGTTTAGATTTTCATAATGCGTAAAAATGTCAATTCATCTTCATTAGACAAATCTGTATAATTTATCTTACAAGTACTTTTATTGATATAAGTTTATCACTTATTTGTCTGTCTCCAGCATGTCCATAGGCACCCTTTTAAATTGCGTAAATTTTATGTACCTTTTTCTCAGAAACTGCTTAATTCTATGGATAAAATTTTTACAGTAAGAACTTTAACGGAGACCTATGTCTTTTTGTTAAAAATTAAAGTAATTATGATTTTTTTATAAAAAATGTCCCATTGTTTCCCCTGAAGTTTAGTTTAAAAAAGCCTTATCTGAAACAGTTTGCTAGATATATCAAATTTCCTCCATTAAAATGTCTAAACTAGTTAAAAGTATACTCACTGAAAATTTGAGGATCGTATAATAAGTAGTTTTGGAGAAAAAGGTACATAAAAAGTGAAAAATATGACATTTTAAAAAAAAACATGCTTTAAGGTAAAAATTTGTAATCTTTGAGTATTTACTTTTTTTATTATTTTCCAGAATCACATGAAGCATTTTCTTTACCCTATGCTCCTGCAAAAGACTTTTCTATAATTTTCCTTTTTTTTCATTATTTTTCACAATTTAGCTTTTTTGGGGGATCTCAAGATGCTTTCGTTGGGCTACATTAATCCTACGTGTATCAACTTTTTCGAAGCAAGATGCCCAGCTATAATTTGGTTCAACATCACAATGATTTAAAGATCATTAATTTTGTTACATGACTCATATTGAACTGTACAGTAGCCATATTTACCCTTAATTTCAGAGTTTTTTTAATTCTACAAATGTAAATTTTGGAATCACTGACATATGGTGTTATTAACTGGCTTATTTGGGTTCTGAGTCTTTCCATGTAAACAATTTCTTAATATCATAGGATCACTTAGATCTCCTAAGAATTGGCTTCATTTAATTTGTTATAGTATATAGTACGTGTGTATGTGTTAATGATCAAGGTGCCTTTCATTACATTCTGCTTTTGCTTTTTGAAATTTGCACCGGGCATTTATGATCGCAGTACACAATCCCTGTTGAGGGCTCTCGTTTGAAGACAAGATGATAATAAACAACCCAAAGAGCAGCTTTCATGCTGTGTAGATAAAATATCGGTGAGTCGGTTACGACCGCTTAGGCGTTTTCCATTACTTACCGTTTTTTTTTCTCTCTGCTTTTGCTCTTAAGATCCAAAAGCCTTTCCCCCTTACACTTTTGGATATGTCCAATACATTCTAATTTTTCCACTTGAACATCATACGTATTCACGCCCTTCAGAAACTTATACAAGAAGGAACACAGGTTCTCCAAGCAGAGGTCATTCGATTCGCGTCAGAGTAACTTCGTTTAAAAATTAAATAAAAATACTTAAAACTATCGTATTTCCTCATATCATATATTATTTTAAACATAAATATTTGAACTTTTAGAAAATATGAAAAAAGTGAAAATCGATAGCTTTTCGAAAATTCGAAATGTACCGGGGATGCAGAAAATTGCACTCATAATTGCGATTCTTATAAAAAATAGATAATTTATTTTCAATATTGCGATTAAATATTAATATTTATTAGTATTAACTTCTAATAAAAGAATTTATGATGTTTTAGTTTGTTATTTTTTTTTAAGAACGCTACTTTGAACATATTTGTGTACGTTAAACTTCATCAGCATTTTTGATACGCATTCTACAAATATCCTGTTAAACTGTCTAATTCGTTCATTCTTAACACAACACGCATAAATTTCGAAGATTTGTATACCAGAATTAACCTTCCCGCGCGACTCCACTTTTTCTCTCAGTACTATAATCACAGTTTATTTCCCTCTTTTAATCGAACACGGAATGGATTTCGAAAGCATTAAAAAATAAATAAATAAAAGGGAGAGAAAGAGGAAAAAAAAAGAAAATATAACGAAGGAACTGAAAAATAATACCAATAATACCACCCAACACACAAAAAGAAGTGTCCGAAATGCAATTTGTTTCCACACCTACCATTCTTCCTTCGTTTTCTATTTTCAATTCCTCCATCCCCACAAAAAAAAAACAAGAAAAAAAATATACCTTTAACAAAAAGAAAGAAGTCATCTTTGCTCTGTTTTACTTTATTTTTTACTTATCTTTCTTTTCTTCTTCGGGAAAAAAATTCGTTTGGAAATTTATAGAAGGAAAAAGGGAAAAAAGTAACCTTAACCTCCCCAAAAAGGGTTTAAAGGAAAGCAAAGAAAGGGAAAAGCAAACTGACTTGAAGATCATTAATTCTGATAAACAATGCACTGGGATTTTTCCAATGGATCTCCGATAAATAACTCCAAAGTGCTCTTGCGGTGCCCCCAAAGAGGTTTAAAGGAGGGTTGGCCGGACTGCATTATAAATGTAAAGTGCTCCCCACCTTCGACCATTTGTCACCTGCAAAGGCACTCGCGCAATTAGGTGCTATGTATCAAGCTCCTGTCTCTTCTGCCATTGCCCCTTTAGTTCTGGACTGTGAGTTAAATCTAGTGAGGATGTGATGGAAACTAGAGCGGAAAGGTTACTACGGCTTTGATAGCCTGGCCTTTAATCTTCTAAGACTGTCATTAACTTTATATTCAACAACGGAGAAACAGGTATTTTTTTAAAGCTGTCTTCGCGTAATGTTAAAGAGCAGGACCAGAAAATCGAAGTTCTTGGGGGTTTCTGTTTCTAAAACAGATCCCCTTTTTAAGAGAGAAAAGTACACCTATTTAGTTTAATTACAAATTCTGAGTTACATTTTGGTACTAAGTTGGAAAAAGAACGATTAAATTGACAGCATATTTTTTAAAACTTTAATACCGTAACCAGAGTGAATTTTAAAACGACAAAACAACATATTATTTCGTAAATATTCCACAAACGTTTTTGCATAAAATAGGAAACATACAGCAGCCGTATCCAAGCTGGAAAAAGAGAAAAAAAAAACTTTTTTTGCTACACAGATTTGAAATACAGCATAGAAAAACCAAATCCAAGTCCAGCCCAACATTTGATTTGCTTTTACAGGCTTAGAACATAAATGTAAGGTTAAATAACAGGATTACTTTACAGTACAGGAGCAGTAGAATTTCGGTTTCTACATTCTATATGAATGCATGTATCTCTTTGGACTATATGAAGGCTATCGGCCAAGGATTTCGAAATTTTGAGCCTCCAACAAGTGATGAGACGACACATGAAATTGTATCTTATTCTCCAAAGTTATACACCACACCATGAGGACTTTAAGAACATATTTCACATAAATTAACTTCTATACAAGTAAGATCGGTAATAATAGCCGGAAGCAACACTAGCAACGAGTTTGCGATCATAAGTATTGTCACTTGTTCCCTAAGGAATATTAATAAGAGAGATTACTTGTATATAATTAATAGAACAGTGCAATTAAATTTAAGAAAGAAAAAGCCTTTTGCTTGAAATAGAAGATAGTTTAAAAATAACAGTACTTTTTTATGTTTTTCACATATAGAAGATAATTTTGTGAAAAAGACAATGATCTTCATTAGAACGTGTATGCCAACCAAGCTCTCGGCATTTCAAAATGAAAAGTAGTGCTATGATGACTAAGTTTTTTCAAGAAATTAAGAAGTAAGGAATTTTATTATTCTAAAAGCTTCTTAATTCTACATACCTTTGGAGAGTTCGGTATCGTGTCATCGGTCACATGTGTCAACTACTCATAGAAAGTTCGGCTCAAAATTGTTAGATCCGTTGCCAGTAGCCTTCTTGTAGCTGAAAAGTGCGACGGTAATAAACAATCAATTAATCTGTCTATATTTCTTTTTTGTTTGTGATGATATTATTTATTTTTTGGCGTACAAACTTGAATATCACATTAAAAGATTTATCAGAAAAAAAAGGCTTCTTCTAATAGTTCATATTTTAAGAATAGAAGTTATGCAGGATTCAGATCTCTTGTGCTTTCATGTTATATTATGTAAGTCTATCGCCATCCTATTTTCTACTTGTTTTTCTTTTTATACTTGGAGCCATCCTCAAGAACTAGACCTAGCAAATATGGTAAAACTATATCCTTTATCTCAACGTTTCTAAAACTCTGGTGCGCCCCCTAGGGGGTGTGATAACCCTAAGAGGGGCACGCGAGCATATCGAAAAGTCGAAAAAAATGTATTAATTTACTGAAAGTAAACAAAATACATTCTGACATAATAAAAATAATAATAATAAATAAATAAACGTTTGCACTGATGTAATGCAATCATAAATGTATAAGTACTGCACAATGTATTTTATAGTTCATTTTTTTAAAAAAAACCTAAGAATAAGTTCAATAATTAGCATTGACCCCACAGGCTTTTCATATATAAAATTATAAGCGAGCCTTAACGCTTATCTTGATAATTTGTACGATTTCTAATTCATCCCTTAACTGCCAATTAAAAGTTTCGCGATTCACTCCCCAATGCCACCGTTTTGCACGTATATAAACGTATGTGGTGTATTGGGGAAGGGGTGGAAGGGGACAGGGAACAAATAAGAAAATCCTCTAAAAAGAGTAAATCCTTCGCAAACCTTGACAAGCTTATTTTATTACATTCCAAAGCCTTCGGAATAATTGTTTGGATAGCAGTGAACAGAAAAGATAGTTTTTCGGAAAGACGCATATATACACTGGTGTGCAAAAATTAAGGACGAGACGGTTTTTTCAATATAACTTTGTACAAAAGCTTTCCAAATCAACACATTTAATACCGTAAGATCCCCAATACGTAAGGACATGTGTAATGTAAGCAACACTTACTAAAAGAGAAATCAGAGGGATAAAAAGAAGCTGGATTGAAAAAGTAGCATGGAGCGCAATGCGACTGAAGGCCGAAACATCCCTGTGATGGGTGTCCAGCAAGAAACATCCGGTCTTTAGTAGGGGATATGATCTCCCCTGATTGCTAGGCAGGTTTCACAGCGTCTGCCCATGCTGAGAATGAGGGTGTCAATGAATTGTTGAGGCATTGCTGCCCATTCGTCTTGCAGCGCTAATCGAAGCTCCCGAAGCGTTACTCGTGGTAAGGTGTGAGCTGCCAAGCGTCTGCCTAGAAAATCCCATACATGCTCGATGGGATTGAGATCCGGAGATCGTGCCGGCCAATCCATACGTTCAATATTCTCACTCTCTAAGAGCTGTTCGGCAGCTACTGTGCGATGACATGGTGCATTGTCGTCCATGAAAAGGAACTGCAGACCCATAGCGCCTCTAAAAAGACGCACATATGGAAGAAGAATCTCGTTACAATAACGGGTCCCGTTGACTGAACCTGCGTCGAAGATGTGAAGGTCTGTACGACTACCAAGCATGATACCTCCCCAAACGAGAACACATCGACCTCCATACCTGTCCCTTTCAATGATGTTCGAGGGATGATTGCGTTTCCCCGTTCTCTCCAGATGAGTATGCGATGAGAATCGCTACTCAAACTGAATCTGCTCTCATCTGTAAGGAGTACTCGTCCCCATTCATTGTCTCTCCAATTCCGGTGTTCCCGGCACCACAGAGAACGCCTTCTCCGATGGGCAGGCGTTAAAGGTACACACCGTACAGGGCGTCGTGCAAACAGACCACCACCGTGCAGTCTTCTGGCTACGGTAAAACGCGATATCGGTCGTCCAGTCGCCTGTGTCGCGTGTCTAGCGATTTCTCCCGCTGTCTGCCGCCTGTTTCTTCTGGCCTGTAAGACAATGCACCGGTCATCTTCGGGTGTAGTTCCTCGTGGACGACCACTTCTGAACCCCCGGATAGCTGCTCCTGTAGTTTGAAATTGTCTCCAAAGTCGTGAAACGATGCTGTGAGCAATTCCGAACTCTGCAGCCCCACTTGTCACACTGCGGCCTTCCTCCAACTTCCCAATGATTCGACCTCGGGTAAAAGCATCCAGATGTCGTCTAACAGATTGATTAATCGCCATTTCTCGCTGAGGCAGCAAGTCGGTGTGATTTTAACTGCTATACGGCGTGCAATCGCTTTGCCAGAAATACTGATCTTACACCGACAACATGCTTTATTCTACTCAGACACTCCCCCATTACGTCTACCTGCATATCTGCGCATGTGCTACCGTACATCCCCTTACTTAATCTCCTGATTGGTCTTTCTGTTCGCTCTGCCTCTTCGTTCAGCTGATATGCTAATTTTTCGACTTCGTCTTTAATTTTTGCACGCCAGTGTATATATATATATATTTATGTCCGGGGCAATTCACTCACTGGCTGAGTAAGACGTTTATATACGCCAGAAGCACTTAATTTGTTGAAGTTGTACGGTAGCTTTAGCGTCAAAGTATCGTGTTATCAAATTCGGTATATTGTTATTGTATGGAGAGGGGCACGATAATAATTATGATTGAATATTGGGTCGTAAGTATTGAAAGTTTGAGAAGCACTGCTTTATCAGATTGTTATGTGTAACATGGAGTTCTCTTCATTCCTCAGCACAAACTAAATAATTAAGCGGTAGCTGGTATTTGTTGCAGTAACGTTTGATTTATGTGAAACTTCTATTCCATTGCCATTAAAACTTTAGGATTCTTTATAAAATCTTATCTTCTTACTAAAATTGCATAAAATACTATCCTGAAATTCATTACAGATATTTTTTACAGATTCTTGCCATGCCTTTCTATCATAACTTTTCGATACACTGTATTAGACGATAGAGCCTCGTAACCCTTGGTATATGTTTTGATGGAAATTTTCTTCAATTCTTGCAATAAGTAATTATTTGGATGGTGATTGATGGTCTCATTATTGTGAATTGTTTTTGTTGGGGTGAAGCGAGTGAACTATTTTTTCTGGCGGAAGGATAACTGTGTGACCCGCCCACGCGCGTTTTTCCCGCTTCTCTCCCACCCCTTCTCTTCTACGGGCTTCACTAGCTGACCGGTCACTGTGTGCTTTTGGGTCAGACTTGCTGTGTGCCGTACTCGTGATCTTTTTTCTTATTTTTTTATTAATAAATGTGCTGTCCCAAGATACCTGAGTGGAAGTAATTTCACAAAAAGAACAACAGTTTTGACATTTTAACTTACGGATCTCACTTAATTTACTAAATAACCAAATCTATATGCTCCAAAACCATTTGAGATTCATAACACAACTCCTGTGATGTACAAATGAATATAATAAAAATTAGAACCTTTGAAATATAATTTTAAAATCGCCTTTTTATATGAGTTACTCATGATAAGTGAGCAGAGTTAGTTGAGAGGCCTGTCTGCAAATTTGTCGCAAGCATTATCTGCGTCTAACCATGGATTCTAGCACTGTTGCTACTGAAACTGCATCATCTACAAGAACTGATGCACGTTACATCTGTCAAGGTTTGAAGTCCTTAGTTTAAGGCTACACAGTACCCTTTTTTTAAAAAAAAATTTTTGGAGACAGTAACAGTACAAATAATTTATGTTTTACATTCAGGTTACATTATTAAGTTGATTCTGAAAGTAAAAAGTCAGTTTGACCAGCCATTGTTTTACAATTTTAAAAAATAAAGAATTTTTGAAGTTTTTTCAAACTTTTATAAAATGCTTAATTTTTTTAAAATTTTTTGTCATTTAAAGTTATTTAGATGTCTCATATTATTGCAAACATAAGTTAGTATGGATTTGAAAATCTATTCCCTTGTGTTGATTTTCAAGAATTATCTTTCTAGAAAACCTGGAAAAAACACGACAATTTTTAAAATAGTAACTTAAGCATTTTAAAAAAATAACTAGAAATCTCAGCCCTAAATCTATACTAACTTTATAGAACATACGTTTGGGAGTATATACAAGAAATTTGAAGGCTTTATGATGAACAAAAAAAAAAGCCTTAGGGATTAGAAAACACTTATACCTTCAAAATAGAAAGTCTGAGAAAAATGCATTAAAAGTTTGTAAAGGCATAAAACAAAAACTTGCAATGTCTGTAAAGCTCTAATTTTCTAATATGTTATTTTCCAACTTAGATTCAAAATAAAAAAAAAAACACTAGTTTAATTAAATATAAATAAAACATTTTATTCTAATTCGAAATATATTTTTGTAGTATTTAGAGTATTTGTTGTGACGACAGTTTATTCAGCTTAATTTTAACCTAATATTTTCACAAAAGTTTTGAAACACAAAGCATTTATGTACACAATAATAATAATACTAACTTAAGCTAAAGATAGCCAGGTTTTTTCATAAAATTTCATTTTTTTTTCAGTTTTAATTCGGGCAGTTTAGGAAGTTTTAGCTCTTGTTGTACGACTTTAAAATACTAAAATATAATACTACAATATGTTTAGTATAACGTAGTTTGGTACATCAAGGAAATATTCAGTTTTATCTGCAATACTTGAATTCATTATACTTTCATTCGGAAGTCTAATTGCAGTATTATTAGTTGAGAACTGATTTTTAGATACATCATTTTCAGTAGAATTCCACTTCTTTGAAATATTGTTTCTCATAGCAACCTGAGAATATTTTGGTCATGGCATTTTGTCAACAGGAAAAATTAATGATAAAACTTTAAGTTATATGGACTATTTTTTTAAATAAAAATGGGCCTTGTAACCAATTTTAATTAATTATGAGAATTTAAAAAACACAAAGCATAATCAAGCAGAAATGATTTTAGTAATGACAATAGGGATTAATAAATATTTCACACTAAAAGAGTTGATTTAACTCAAAAATATTTTTAATTAATTCAATTTAAGATTGGAAAAGTGCTTTTAAATGAAACCGAATCCAAAACCTAAGCTCAAAAAACTTCATATATCTGAAAAACTAATATGTTATCTGAAATTTGGTGGCAATCTGCATAATGATATGGGCCAAAAAAAATTCAAAAAATTTTGTTTCGGTAATTATGAAATTTGTAGAGTACTGTGTAGTCTTAACATGATTGGGAAGTTAGGAGATTATGGTGCTATGGTACAAAGGTATTGTGTGTGTTTTTGTTACTTCAAAAATAAGTAACTCATCGGCAATAACCATAATTTTGCTTCTAAGAAAAGCAACGTTAATGAGCAACCAGTTTATGGCCAAATGATGATAGTATCATCGCAACTGAGTAACAATTACTATAAGACATTGTATTAATTTTACGCCAAAAAAGGGTTAAAGTAACTTAAAAGTATCTGTCTAAGTTTATTATATCACACACACTAACGATATGAGTTTCTCTTTCTCTCTTTTTTTATAAGGGACCACAATCATAAGGGTCACAAGATAAATGCAATTACGTGTTCTCCATTCAATTCAAAATTGACATTAGACATGTAATTGTTGTTCTACTTGTAAAACTAAGATGAAATTTTAAATTTGATAATTGGCTCAAGTTGTTCTTACAGTAAGATTTTCAATTTTTTTTTTATATTTAAATAAAAAAAATTTATATTACACATGTTTTTTAAAATAATAGCATTTTATTTCCTCATATGCATTATTATTGTTGATAAATATGTATTTTTTTAATAAAACGGTTACTACAAAAGTTAAAAGTTGGTAATAGCAAAGCGAATGAACTGATTGACTGGAAACACATGGTAATTTCATTTAGCATGTGACGATGACATCACATCTTTTGACTTAATTCGCACCGTACTGTAGCCGGACATTTTGCACCATGCATACCTCAAAGCAGCACTCATAGAATTATAATTGGCACTTCAAGAAAATTGTTGTTTATATTTTTTGATGTAATAAAGTCCTTTTGATTTAATTGGCACAGTACTATAGCCGGTCATTCTGCACCATGCATACGTTAAAGCAGCGCTCATAAAATTATAATTGGCACTTCAAGAAAATTTTGCTGTTTATATTTTTTTATGTAATGAAGTCCTTTTGATTTAATTGGCACAGTACTATAGCCGGTCATTCTGCACCATGCATACGTTAAAGCAGCACTCATAGAATTAAAATTGGCACTTCAAGAAAATTTTGCTGTTTATATTTTTATGTAATGAAGTCCTTTTGATTTAATTGACACAGTACTATAGCCGGACATTCTGCACCATGCATGCCTCAAAACAGTACTCATAGAATTAAAATTAATGCATCGAGAAAATTGTTATTTAAATTTCTTGATGTAATGAAATCCTTTTGATTTAGTTCACAAAGAACTGCATTTGGGTTTTCTGTATCATGCGTGCTTCAAAACGGCATTCGTGGAATTGTTAGTGAGCATCTGATTGGCTGGAAACACATGGTAATTTTGTTTATTATATGACTATGACATCACATAAATTTATGAACTGATTGGCTGGAAACACGTGATTGTAGTGTATCTGCATTCATATATGACTATGATGCTGTAGCGTAACTGAGAATATTAGAGCCCCCTGCAAAGTCAAGTTTGGGCCTCCGAGAATACTGCCCACCCCCCTGTGATACATGGTTGCGGTGCTGTACATTACGCCCCTGCTATGACGTCACATGAATTCAGCCCATTGAGTAGCAACAATCCTTGAGAATCAATTATTAGTGAGTAAATATCATCATGGGTTCCAATTTCATTCAGTCACAAATATCATCATTCATTTGTAGTAGTTACTTCTGTAACACCACCAGTGACGTAATGTACAGCCCAGCAACCCTTGCAATGCGAGTGGGGCAGGATTCTAGTTGGTTCAAAGCCTGACTGACGCCAGGCTGTAATATCCGACTTGAGGCCCAAAATCTGATTTTTCAGGAGGACCCTAATATTCTTATTTACGCCCCTGGGCACCACCAATATTTTTTAATTCTGTGACGACATTCACAAGTGTGAGAACATTCTTTCTCTACTATTCTCTAATCAATATAAAACACTGTTGCTGATTATTTATTTTAAATTTTTTTTTCGGAAAAAGAGCTACATTTCCCTTTTCTCTTATCTGTGACGTCACAATGCACGTATCTAATCTTACTCCACTAGGGAGTGTGATACTTTCGCAAAACGTGCCCTGCTCCACTGATAAGGTAATTAAAGTTGATTCGAAAATTCGGTTTA
The DNA here is from genome assembly GCA_019973935.1 of Trichonephila clavipes. Classification (NCBI taxonomy): domain Eukaryota; kingdom Metazoa; phylum Arthropoda; class Arachnida; order Araneae; family Nephilidae; genus Trichonephila; species Trichonephila clavipes. The sequence goes on from BMAU01021193.1 coordinate 79,970, forward strand.
GGGTGGAGCCGAGTAAAAGAGTCGTCTGCCGATTGGGAAAATACTGACGTAAGTGGATAGCCTTCACTGCGTGAGGTATGTATTCGTGTTTTCGTTCCTTTTTTTCTCAAAAGACGTGACAGTTAATTTCAGATATTTTTTTTTTCTGTGAGAGCAGTGAGAATGGATAGGTGCCTTGTTTTTACGATGGTCGTAAAATGAGAAAAGTTCGGGAAATTGTTTACGGGGATTCTGTTAGTTGTGTTTTAAAGTAACTAGGATCAAAGTTATACCCAAACGTGTCATTAAATTGACTGAAGAATAGCTTACTTTGAGATGCACATTTAAATTATATTCATTATTATTTTTTTTATGATATCAATGCATCATCGTATTTTAGAAAGGGAGTATTACAATCTATTAATTTTAAATGAAAGAATAATTTGAAGCTGTTTGGGAAATAATTTGAAGAATATGGTAAAATGAGATTTGAGACATTTTGTTTAAAAAAAGTTCAATCAGATTTTATTTCTTAGAAAAAGGCACTGCTGTATTTAATGGCTATATTAATGGTCAGATACCTTAAGGGATATTTGCATACCTTAATTTGAATACCTTAAGGTATTCGACTACTTGTGACAATTATTTTGTGAAGAAAATGGAGATATGGGGATTTTTTGTGGTTTTTAGATTTATTTAGTACATTTTAAGAAAAAAAGACTAAAAATAAGATGAGAAAAATAAATTATTACTACTAAAATGGGGAAGAATGGGTAAAAAGGGACAAAAAAAAAAAACGCATAAACGGGGATCACTCTGTACAAATAGTAAATGAACCAATTCTCAATTTTTCAGTTTTGATGCATTACTTTGCAATTTTTTTTTAAATGACCTTTAGGATAAGAGATATTTTAATTTTTACAAAGACTAGAGCACTTCATCTTAGTTATTGTATGAAATTGCTTAAAAAAGCAGTGATTATATTCACATAAAGAACTGTACATTTTGTAATAAAACATGGATTGATAAACCTGGAGACCACAAATCACTTCTACTGCTATGCAGGACATAAACACAAATTTTCAGTAGATTATTTTAAAAACTTTTTGAGCAATAGCTGTTCCCGTTTGATTAAAAAAACACATTTAGATTAAAACGCATTTTAAAGTTTGACATCTTATGTAAAGTTGTGGCATCTGCTTTTGCTAAAACACTGGTAGCTTTTATTCTAGTGAATGGAAATAAAAAACTTAGTATTATTATAAAGCTAATAACATGGCCTATAAAAGAAAATAACAAAAAAATGTCAATCATGATTTTATGGGAGTTGGATACCTTAACTAAAACAAAAACCACAAGTGTTTTAATAAAAGCAAATGTCATAACTTTGCATAAGATGTCAAACATTAAAATGCGCTTTACTCTCGAAATGTGTTTTTTTTTTCGAATCAAACGGGGACAGCGATTACTCAAAAAGTTTTAAGAATTTTTTGTGCATGTTCTGTGTAATAGTAAAAGTGTTTTAAATATCAGATTTATAAATCACTGTTTTATTTAAAAAAATTACAGTCCTTTATGTGAGTATAATCATTGTTTTTTAAGTAATTTCATATAATAACTAATATAAAATGCTCTAGCTTTTGTAAAATTTAAAATATCTCTTATCCTGAAGGTCATTGCAAAAATGAATTTTAAAGTAAGACATCAAAATTTAAAAATTGAGAATTTGTTAATGAACATTTCGTACATAGTGGGACGCGCTATGTAATTTTTTTGTAAACTTGTTCCAATTCTTTCCCGTTTTAGTAATAATAATTTCCTTTCCTCTTCTTTATTTTTGTATTTTTTTTCTCAAAATGTACCAAAATCTAAAAAAAACAAACAAACAAAAAAGAAAAAAAAAATCTAACTTTCCATTTTTAAAAAAAAAAGTTGTCACATCTTAAGAGGTCTTTTTTTTGCAAAAAATGTTGCAAAAAAAAGGCGAATTTATTACGCCGAATTGGAGTATGACTAAGCATAATACGTAACAGAATGGGAAAGAGGAAAAATATTTTACTTTCATTTTCACAGTACTTTTTAATTTATTATTGTGGAACACAACCCCTCTTAAGGTATCCGACTACGTTCGGAACCGTGATTTTCCATAAGCAAATAAATGGATAATGTTTATGATTTTAAGTGTCACTTAGATTAGAAAATTTATATAATATTGTTTTAAGGATAGTATTACAAGAAAAATTATTTAAGTACAATATTTTGACAAAAAATGAACATAGAATGACCGATTTTCAAAATATTCTCCTTTTGTGAAAAATGCTTTTATTACAATAATATTTCGCCTGTATATAGACCAGACCTCTTTGCACAGAAGCTCAACTAGACTTTTTGAAATATATAACTTAAAAGTGGGTTTATCCATGTTTTACGACAACTGTGGGGAGAAATTTTAAGGAAAAACGCCGATAGTTATTTCAATTGGTTGTAACTCTGAAAATAATGTGAATTTTTCAAGAATCGTAGTTGAGTCTCTGTGCAGAGATCTGAGCTATATACAGATAAAATATTATTATAATAGAACCTTTTTTCAGAAAAAGAGAACACATTTTGAAGCAAGGTTATTCTAAGTTAATTTTTTGCCGAAACATTGTATTTAAATTATTTTTTTGTCACAATGTTTTTAAAACAATTTTATACATGTATTCTAATCTAAGTGACACTAAATATCACGAAAATTATCCATTTATGCGCTTTTTTAAAATCATGGTTCCGAACGTAGTCGGATAAGTTAATGTTTGCTATTTCAAAGAACACTTTTCCCGCCATGAAGAATGTTTCATGTGTATCTTAAAAGAATTTCTCTCATACTTGCAAAAACTTCCATGTTCGTACCTTTTTTCAAACAACTGAGGATTTTGTGTTTGCGTGTGTGTGTGTGCATATATGCGCACACAATTTGAAGCAATGTGTAGTACTGAGTGTTACATCGCAAAGGTGACGGTGATAATACCTGAATTTTTGGATTATCTTTCCATTTTCACTTTTTCTCAAGAAACAATTGGCACATAGACTTACCAATACTTGTTATTTGTAGAATATTTTCAAGAATCTAAATTCCAGCCTTTCACCACAAAATAATTCCGAATGAGAAGTATTTCATTACCATGGGCAAACTGCATCTCTTAAAATACTAGCACTAATAATCTGACTATAAGAATTAAAAATATGTGCATATGAAAGATAGAAGAAAATGCATCGGCTTCCGTAAAGCGTATGGGCAAACCGATTATGTCCAGCGGTGTACGGGTAAACCAGTTAAGGTGTTACAAAAATTCATTGGCATTTTATTGTCTTGGAGAAAGGGTTTTATTGTTTTGGATCATTCTATGTTCATTTGTAGTCAAAATATTGTATTTAAATAGCTTTTTATTGCAACAATATTCTTAAAACAATTTTGTATACATTTTCTAATCTAAGTGACATTAAATATAAATATTTTCCATTTATACTAATTTGAAAAATCACGGTTCCGAACGTAGGTAAATACCTTAACTATAACTGTCTATTTAAGATCGACACAAAATCAAAGTTGACCTTAACTATACTTCGGGCAATTTTGAACCTATATTAGATAAGCATATCTACACCTGAAGTAGAACTTTACCCTCTACTTTCCGCAGAAGTCAGAAGTTTGGGTTTAAATGAAAAATTCTGGAGGCACTCGAATATGCTATTGGACTGAAGTATGTCAGTCGTGAATTGGATATAATGACCGATTGCTACAGTGAGTGTGTGTTTATTTACGTCACACACTGAAAAGCAACACAGGGTTATTGACAAAACAGGGATCGTAATTTTAAACCACAGTCAAGTGAAAACGACCGTGCTGACATAAAAATAAATAAACTTTTCACAAAACCAGAAAATTTTTTCGCACAAAATTTTATTGTTTTCTTTTGAATAGTAGCATTTTTAACTCAGGTAGGTGAAAGTCTCAAAGGCTGGTCAAATGTTCCACGAACTGGAACCCATCCGCTAAAATAGTGATTGAGAATCTCTGATCTAACCGACATTTTTGAATATTAGGCTTCAGATTGATGGTGGCTTATTAAAACACAACGAGTTTCATGTACCTTTTTACTTCGTTAAAATTCCCCCTTGTGTTTTGTAGAGATAATACTTGAAGAAAGTTCCAGATTTATTTAAGAAATATTGACTTTTCAACGAATCGGCTTTTTTTGGGTCACCACATCTTTATGCAATCATCACACCTCTAGACTATTGGGAATTTTTTATCATAGTTTTTATTGTATACCGAATCTTATTCACGATTTCAACAATTTCTTTCAGTGATTTATTCTGATTACATAATGGAATTATTATTTTGTTTCAATTGTAATTGTCGAGGTGCTTATCCGAGGACAGACCCGCGACGCAAGGGTCCATAGCCACGTAACAAAAGCACAAGACAAAAGTGATCCCCCTGTTCGGAGGCTGTTACTGGATTATGAAGATACCACCACATTTGTGGGGTCAAAGGCAGATGTCTTAAATGCTACTGTGAGCGCAACTCCGCCTCAACCATGCGTTTTGAAATTGTGAAAAGTACCTCAGGGGGTAGGGAAGAGGTTGTAGTAAGTTGAATAGTAGACAATAATACTGTTGGAGCATTTCTTTCATTGTATATCTTTACCTTCCAGAGCTTTTATTCCGTCGATAAGTTCCTCACAACAACCATTTGTACCAGAACCTTTGCATGCAGCTGTGTTCGTGCGTTGCAGGTGATGTCTTGTTGCTCACTATGATCACACAACTTCACGCATTCCAACAATGCGATCACTTTCAAAGTCATTAAATTGCCCATAAAGTCTTCAAAAACGCTGTGATGGCATCATTCGTTTTTTGTCATGGAAATCAACACGATGAAAAAAAAAGATAAATGTTCCGCCTCTATTACCGGTTTTATATTTTGCGAGTTGTTCCGTAAAAGGCTCACCACGACCACAATTCTTATTCATTGGCCTAGAAAATTTGATCATTTGCATGTTCGATCAAGATGCCTTTGTCTACGAAATAGCATCACAATCGGACAACTTCTTCTTGGTGCTTATACTTTTTTTTCGAAAGAGTATACATATATATATTCACACACACACACACACACACACACACACACACACACACACACACACACACACACACACACACACACACACACACACACACACACACACACACACACACACACACACATATATATATATATATCCTTTACTTATGTCCATCATTGTACCTGTGATTACCTGGCTTTTCTGCATTCCTTATTTCTCACGAATCCTTTATTCTGCTTCAAATTCAATGTAACTAAGAGGAGTGAAAGAGCGCGTTGATGCATTCTATCTAAACATTATAATATTTCAAAATCTATCATTAGTATTAAAATTGCATAGGCAATGAAAACGTTCAGTTTTATTCCCGTTATTAATGATTAATACCATTGTTACTTCGTATGTACACTTAGCTATCCCTCCATTTGTGTGTGTGTGTGTGACCTTCCTACATCCTTCATTGTTAATGAGTGAGTGAGTCTTGCGGTTTATGGTGTAAGAGCCACTTCTGTCTAAATCCTTCATTTATAATGCAGGTCCTTAAACTTTAGCAGTGGGATGGAAACATTCTCTTACATAAACTCCGAATGTTATAGTTTTGTTACAGTTTACAGAAAATATTAAAACAGTTGCTTCGTGAATTTTTAAACTATAAAGAATGCTGATTAGAAAAATAAAAATAAATACTTTTATGCCACTACACATTTGTTACGGGTTTTCAATCATAACCTGGCACTTCTCGCTCAGGGTATGTCATATCCACCGCTTTTTTCAACGCTCCTTCTAAACCCTTTTTAAAAACGGATAGTTTCTCGTGTAGTTGACATTAAGGCAGTGTTTCTCAAACTGTGGGGCGCGTCCCCCTTGGGGGCGTGATAGTTCTACAAGGGGGCGCGAGCATATTGAAAAGTCAGGAGCAAAAGATTATTTTAAAAAATTATTAATTTACTGAAAGTGTAAGCAAACAAAATACATTCTGACATAAAAAAATAAAAAACATTTCCACTGATATATTATATTTATAAATATATCAGTGCTGCACAATGTATTTAATAATTAATGTAACAATTCTAAGTTAAAAACAAGTTTATTAATTACCAATGACTCCATGGGTTTGTCATATATACAATTTATAACAAAAATTAACACTTATCTTGATGATTTTTGTACAGTTTATAATTTATATCTTGATAATTTTTGTACGGCCGATCATAAGTTTCGCGATTAGCTTCAAATTGCCAACCGTTTTCCGTACAGGCACGCGTATGTGATGTAGTGGGGGAGATGGGAGGAAAAAGGAGCAAAAATAATCTGGAATAAGTAAATCCTTTACAACCATTGTCATGGTCCCTTTATTGCATTCCTAAGTCTTGGAATAATTTTACGGATAGCAGTGCACAGAAAAGATCGTACTTCAGGAAGACATATATATACGTTTGGAGAAATAAAGGCTTTGCTTTAGCGAGATTTTTATATAAATGGTGGGCGCTTAAGAGTTTAAAGTCGTATCGTAGTTTTAGCGTCTAAGTATAGTATTATTGAATTCAGTACATTATGATTGCATTGGGGGGCGCTATGAAAATTATGATTGATAATTGGGTCGCGAGTATTGCGACTTTGAGAAGCACTGCATTAAAGTCATATCCTTTGAAGGACTTCAGCCTGTAGGTGAATTCTAAATGTGTATTTTTGGATAGCACCTCTTTGGGTATGTCATACCCTGCGCGTGAATCACCGTTACAGTTCTGAATGCATGAACACGTTTTAAATCTTCCTTATGCTTTGGCGAACTATTGTAGTTATGATGAAGAAATGTGATATTTAAGTAATTTAATAGATACAGTATTTAATAGAGATAGAGAGTACAACAGTATTTTCTGATGAAGAAATTCTCTTCTCGGTGATGATGAGGAAGAATCAAATTATGAAGAGTATAACACATCAACTATGATTCCTCCACTGAAATCGATCCAGATTTAGAAGAGGGAGACACTGTTTAAAATAAATGTTTTATATGTAGAGACACAAAAGCATTTGTGAAGAACGTAATTTTAAAGGAGACAACAAATACACATCTTATCCACTTTAAGGTGAACTTTGGTAAAAAAGGAAAACTATTGGTGGAACAATAAGAGAAAATAAAAAAGAAATTCCAAAAGTTTTGAATTTAAAAGAATAGAGAAGTTTATTCCGATATGCTTAGTTTTAAAAAAAGATACAGATTAAAAAAAATTAAGAGCCAGTGAAAACATCGCACTCACTCACGCCGAGATTAAATGCGTGTATAAACAATTTACACAGCAATTTTCGCGCGAGTGATGCCGGGTTAACTCCGTACTTACTTCCTGCATTCTTCATGTCTTAAAACAGGCTCATAACTTTCAGTTTGAGATACGTTCATAAAATATTGTTTCATCGAATCAGAACGCCATAAAGTATCAAAATTTAAGAAATGCATTTAAATAATTGCTTTAGGGTTTTCTTGAGCCACGATGATGAGTTAAGAATAAGTAACAGTATAAAATTCGTGTCAATAAGTGTTGCAATAACAAGTTTGTTATGCATATATAATGATAACTTTGTATTTACTGACCTTCAAGTATCCTTCAGTTTTCAAGGCAAGTCTTTAATCTTCCGCAAGGTAAAAATAATTTATTCAGAAAATATTACTTCGAAAGTCATAGATTTTCAGGCTAATACTTTCAATGATCTACCTCAATCATTAAAAGAATTTTGGATATTATAAAAGTTATTATACATTTTTACTGCAGATCAAACAAATAAAGTATTACATTATGCACTTTGTTGTATGGCTAAATGTTTATAAGAAAATTTATCAACATTTCTGACTTAACAGATTCTTGTACATCTCTTTAAGACTCAGCTCGCAAGATCGTGAGGGTTAAACACATTTTCATCTCCTTAGATATCTTCCTCCGAAGATGAAAACGTGAACATGAAAATTATGACTGCTCAGTGGCACACACAGGAATTTTTCAAGGGAGGGAGGTCCGGGGTTGAAAGTTCACCAATCTTGTATCATGCTCCTTTTGATTTTGTCGATTTTCGGGAACAAAACACATTAAAAAACTAATTTTTGAATAAATAATTAACATTAATTAATAAAATTAATCATTAATGACAAGTAATTAATTAAATTTTACGTACTATATACTTAGAATTATAATCAATCTGAAAACAAATCAAGGGCTTTGGGGGGGTTCCGGACCCCCAGGACAACCCCCCCTTGTGTGCACCACTCTGTAACTGCTATATATAGTTTAAGTTTTCAGGTTCGAGAGAGATATATAGGGTAGAATGCTAGCGGAGCATTGATTAATCAAATTTAAAGTGTGACGCAGATATTTAGTTATTGATAATTGTAATAATTAAGGTGACGATATGACACTTAAGCTTTATACCAGATTAGATAGCAGGAAGTCAGAGTAGTTAAATTGAAGTAAGAGTTACAGGTAATTAAAATCTTCTCATATCTCGCGTACCTCGTTAATTTTCTTCATATTGATTAATGAACTCAATTCATGACGTCACATGTTAAAAACCAACTCGTGTTTTCCATTGAATTCAAAACAAACATTAAACTAATTGTACTTGCTGTTCTGTATTTGTAAAAATCAGATAAAATTTCAAATTTCATATATGGGTAAAGATGTTTAAATGTTAGGAAAAAAAAAATTCTACAAAAAGATTTTTTTTTAAATTAAAAAAAATCATATTTTTTATGTTTATACTTTTAACTAAAATGAGTTTTGTATACATATGTACTTTGTAAGATAATGTTTCTGCAAAGAGCAAACCTTGGCAACACTGGAGCGCGTGAACTGATTAGCTGGAAACACTAGATAGTTGTTATCGTGTGACTATAACGTCGCGTGAGTTTTTGAATTGATTGGCTAGAATCACGTGGCTTTCACTATCATGTGACTATGACGTCACATGAATTGAGTCCATCGGGAGCATCTCTTAGGTCTGATTGACCGAACTTGTGTTGTGGTTTGGGCTGTAAATAAATTAAGTTATTTTGAATATGGCTAATCTTCCTTCCCTTTTTCCCACACTTTTAGGAGCACAGACGAGATCCTTACAAAGAGGTATACATTTTTTTTTCGAAAATTATGCTCAATAATTTGTAGAAAAGATATAATTAACGCAAAGTTTTTTATAATCTAATCACAATTTTTAAAAAATTACATTTGAGAAATTAAGCTATCTCAATAAAATACATTTAATTCCTATCTTATTCTACGAGTACCTAATACCAGTTCCTCTTTTGCTAAACATCTTATACCCTCAAGGCGTAGCAGAGAATATTAGGGGCCCCCTTCAAATTCATGTTTTGGGCCCCAAGCCGGATTTTACAAAACATTGCAAAACCATAACATAACATAGGCTTTAGGCACCATAGGATCCTGGGAACCCCACGATGCAAAAGTGCACGTTACGCCACTTCCAATACCTATCACTTTTTGTGACATGTCCCTTCACCTGTCCAATATAAAAGAAATCAAATAAGAAAAGTTCATTTGACTCAAAACAAGTAACATAAAAAATGTCAATTCCTACTTAGATCAACAAAATATTTTATTTTAGCTAATTTTTATTAAATAGTTACAATTAATATAACTATGTATATGCATATGACATAATCACAATATAAGTGGTAGTTAATTTTTATTAATTATTATTAAAATATCGTATTGTCATCCAAAATAATTGTGTATGTAAAATTTCAGTTCAAATGAATGTTTTAAAACGTGAGAAAAACACCTTTTCAAGATTTAACAGAAGTCGCCAAAAGGGTCGCTAAGACCCCAAAATGATGCCAACGTGGCTGAATAATTAATTTTAATCAATTAATTTTTATTAATTATAATTAAATTATTGCATTGTCATCCAAAATAATCGTGTATATAAAATTTCTGCTCAATTGAGCGCTTTAAAATGTATTTTATTAACGATTGAAAATTCCACCAATATAAATAAAAATGTAGAGAGTGTGAGCAGAGAGTGTAGGAATTGAAAAAAGGGTTCAATCTGCATAAACAAAGTAATACAGTTTTGGCTATTTTTAAAAATCAGGAATATGTGTAGCGGTTTTCAAAAACTTTATTCAAGTTAAATTAGATATACTTTACAAAAACTCTTTTTATATATATACTCAAAAACTATCCCAAAATATTACTTATCATTTTACTTAGCTTTAACATCTTTCATTTGAAAAAAATCGCATTAAGACTTTTGACTACTTTCGGAACCGTTATTTTGAAGCAGCGTACAAATAATAATATTTTTGCTGTTTAGCGCCACCTGAATTAGAATATACAAATAAAATTGTTTTAAGAATAGAATAACAGTAAAACATTATAAAAATACATGCAATTTTTTAGCAAAAAAAAATTACCTATTTTCAAAACATATTGCTTTTATTTAAAATCCTTCAATACTAATAATTTTGATCAACATTTGGTTAAGATCTTTGTACAGAGCCTAAACTAGGATTTTTAAAATATATAATTTGGAAGTGGATTTATTCATATTTTAATCTATCAGAGTGGATAAATTTTAACTGAAAAGACCAGTTATTATTTCAATCACCAATAACTATTATTCCTCAACTCTAGTAATAAAGTGAATTACTTTTGTTACCTCTACTCTGAAAATAAAGAGAGTTTTTTAAAAACCCCTTGTTCAGATTCTGTGAAGCTTAGCGATATATATGTGAAATATTATCATATAGTAAGGTGACCAACCGTCCTCCTTTAGGGAGGACAGTCCTTCTTTTATAGGTTCTGTCTTTTCTCGAAAAGTGTCCTCCTTTCCAATATTTTAAAACTGATCTGTTAATCTCTATTCAGAGATGAACCAAACATGTTTCCAATACGTTGAAGAATGGTCTGAAACAAATATCACATGAAATAACAGTTTTCAATGGTGTTTTTTGACTTCATCGTAAGTAAACTGAGCAGATATAGAAAATTGTGTTGAGCTATTATCGAAAGAAATGCCTGATATTAAAATCGATGACAATTGTCTGTTTGAATAAGTTAGAAAACTGAATGTATATTTAAATTCTAATGCATTGGAACAATTGATAAATCACCATGTTGAAACTGATAAAATATGGGTGGAAATACTTAAACATTTTACATTCCAGCCGATAATTTAGTTATTCTCGATGAACTTACGTTGTGTGTGTAATGTTCTGGAATTAATGCAGAAATTTAAAGAGTTTTTTTTTTTTCAGTTGGTAATGAATGTTGGACAAGTGAGAAGTCAAGATTGAATGTTGATACTTTAGCTATAGCACTTACTGTAAATTTTTTGCTCCGAAATATCCAAAGTATTAGAAAATGATGTATTGAAAAAAAAATCAGTGGGAAAATACATGTTTTAGTAAATAATTAAAAGGAATGCAAACGTAATTAGCTTATTTTTGTTTGAATTAATAAAATGTTTCATATATTTACGTTGTAACTTTTTCTTCAATTTTTCGCGCACATCCTGATTTTAATTGTAAAAATACTAGTCACCTTATTTATAGAAGCTTTTTCCGCGAAAGAACTAAAATTTGAAATGTCATTTGTTCTTCATTTTTGCCAAAAAATTCCATTTAAATCATTCTTATTGTAATTATAGTTTAACCCTTTATCTCTATTGACGGTACTTATAAGTACCACTCACTTTAAAGTTACCATTTTTACGAATATTCTGTCCATACTTTGCAGGAATATTCTTTTAAATCCACTCTTCTAAAATATATGGCAGCACGGATTCTGGGATGAGTACTTTAGTGGAGGTGACGAATAGTTTTATAGCATAAATTGCGTTTTAAGCTAACGACGTTTTTAGTGGATTGCGAAGATTGTCATTTTTGTTCCGAAAAAAAAATGCCAAAAGGTAGGTGTCTTATTATTTTTTTGTATGTTAATGAAGACTTTTGTAAAAGATTAAACTATTTATTTGAAGTAAACAGTGTATATAATTAATTTTACTATTGAATATCTTCAATTAATTAATTAGCTCTAACGGATTAATTTCCCAGAGTTGAGTATTTTGTTTATGTATATCCCTTAATTTTCAATGTAGTGATTCAAAAAAAAATTCTGGCATATTATAAAATGCAGTGAATCATAATGCAGTAGATAAAGGTTTAAGAGATACACCCAGGAACATTGAAAATAGCGACCCAAGAAGGAAGCTAAGCACAGTCGCAAATCTTTGCAAATAAGTACAGCGTAATGTGATATGCAAATGATCCAAGTTTTGTGCCAATACGCATGCTCAGACACGCCGAGGTGGCGCTACAATCAGGAAGAGGGTGCTATATAAGCCAGCGCAAATTCGAAGATTCATAAACGCGACGATTACTCTCCGATTGTAGGAAGACTTTGGTAAGCGAAACATGCCAGGTAAACGTGCTAGAAGACATTTCTCACAGTTAAACGAGTTTGAGAGAGGCCTGATCATCGGGATGAGAACTGCAGGCTGGTCGACGCGCCGTGTTGCTGGCCAGGTGGATCGTTCGGAGTGTGCCGTTAGAAATTGTTGGGAGCAGTGGACACGAGAAGGTACCCACGTGCGGAAAACCGGGTCTGGAGCGACCAGGAAGACCACGACGAGAGAGGATCGAAGGATCGTGCACCAAGTACTTGTGGACCCCACAGTGACTCGTTCAACGATACGAGCAGACGTAGGCGTAGTAATTGTTCCACAAACAATTTCCAGACACCTTGCAGAAGCAAATCTTAAATCCAAGTGCCCTTTCCGTGCACTCCCTTTAACACCGGAACATCGGCAACTGCGTCTACAGTGGTGCCAAGCCAGATGATCAATGTGGAATGTTACAGATTGGCAAAAGTTGCCTTTAGGGATGAATCCCGGTTTGTTTTAGGGACAGATGATAACCGTGTACGGGGGTGGAGGCGCCCTGGTGAGCGGTACAATCCCCCCCCACTGTTCTACGTCACACTGCCCGCACAGCTGGTGTAATGGTCTGGGGGGCCATAGCCTATGATAGCCGGTCCACTTTAATTGTGATGCGTGGAACTTTAACGGGCCAACGTTACGTTGATGATATTCTTCGACACCATGTAGGACCTTTTCTAAATGGTCTCCCAGGGGCAATTTTCTAGCAAGATAATGCTCGTCCGCATACAGCAAGAGTTGCTCAAGACTTCCTACGTCATTTTTGGACTCTTCCATGGCCGGCCCGATCCCCTGATTTGTTCCCGGTAGAGCACGTGTGGGATCAGCTAAAACGTTTTACATCGTGTCACTCTGTACATAATTTAGAGTTGGCTGTTCAAGGTTTGTGCTCCGATCTGCCTCAGGACAACATAAGGTGTCTAATTAACTCAATGCCGGACCGTGTGGCGGCATGTATTGCAGCTGGAGGTGGTCCAACACGCTATTGAAGTTGTCCATTATTTGTGTCGTTGCAAACCCTGTATTTGTTTAATTGTCTTTTTTTTAGATCAAGTGAATCTCTCATCTGTGTCATTATGTGTGTTAAATTTCATTTCAATCCGATGCTTTCTTCTTGGGTCGCTATTTTCAATGTTCCTGAGTGTATTTTTATATGTTTATTCTAATTCAAATGACACTAAATATTAAAAAATATCCATTTTTACGCGTTTGAAAAATGTCGGTTCCGAACGTAGTCAGGTAGGTACCTTAACTTTCTTGCAATGTAAAAATATTGCAATATTGTTTCATGCAACTTTTCTTCGCGGGATCAATACCAACAACAGTCTTCACTGATCTTCCCGAGTCATGAACATGTTTTTTAGTTATCACCAATAAGAGTGATTAAAATACTCAAAAAAAGTATTCATCCAAACATAAAAACTAATGAAATAGAGATTATCTTTACACAAAAAGAATTTCAACACTAAAAATAGTTATTCATCTACAACCATTCTTACAAGAAAATAATGTTTGAATGCTTATTCGTCAGGCTACATCCAAAATTTAAGAAACATACGTTGCTATTCAAAAATTCCCTAAAATACTCCCTTTATATGTATTACTCTGTTATAATATTTTAATTTAAACCAATGGGTTTTTTTCTTACTAGGTAAAAAAGCGTCTATGTTTCATACAACTTTAATTTCTCTACGTGGATTCAAACTCAATAACTGTCCATTCCTGTATCCTTCATTTTCCAGGACTTGTCCACTACAGGGGTCAGTGCCGGTTTATCCATTGGGTTCTTGGGGTAGGCGTTCAGGGGCTCGGGAGGGTAAGAAATGGCCCAAATAAGTTGGACTTAACCAAATTTTCTGGTAATAATTTGGATTCTCCAAAATGCCGTAGAGTTTCAGCACCCAGGGCCCGAAATGAGTTTAAACCGGCACTGATAGGGGTGACTAGAACACACACACACAAAAACTACTCAACCAAACAGGAAAGCCATACAAATAGAGATTGATCTTACACAAAATATTTCAACGGGAAGAATTGTCATACATCCACAGCCATTTTGACAAGCAAACTAATGTTGAAGAATTTATTCGTTAAACTACTTTAAAAACTAAACATTATTAGAAATTGTAATTAAAAACCACCATAAAACTAAATTTTTATACTATATTTTAATATTTTAATTCAAAAACAATTAGTTTAATTTTTTACAAGGTAAAAACTCCGCAATAATGTTTCATTTTCTAGTGGACTCAATAACAATAACCGTCTCCAGTGACCTTCCTCTATCCTTCATTTTTCCAGGACATGTCCTTTAACTATCACCAATATATAGGGGTGACAAGAATACACAAAAAACTACTCAACCAAACATGAAAGCCAACCAAATAGAGATTGATTTTACACAAAGAATTTCAACGGGAGGAATAGTAATACATCCACAGCCATTTTGACAATAAAAAGAATGTTGAAAAGTTTATTCGTCAAGCTACTTTCAAATTTATTATTTTTTTAAATTGTAGAGATTGTTATTCAAAAACTATTTCGGAACCCACTTATCATTTTTATCTAAGCATTAATTCTTTTATCAGCTCATTTATGAACGCCATTGAGGTATTTTGAATTCTTGCCTTCAAATGAAACCTCGCAAAGTTCTCGGTCGACGTAGCTTATTGATAGTGATTTATCAATTCTTTTGTAATCTGACATGATTTATTGTGGACTCCGCTGCGAGATATATGAAGAATAATGCTTTAAAAAGGCCATTTTTCCCAGCGTTTTCATCTCGCTGGTAAAAATAAGAAAGGGGAGTTTTGTGATTTTTATTCGGGTTGTGCAATTTATTATTATTTCAGCGCGCTGACAGTTTAAATGAGAGGTATTGCGTTGGAATCTTAAATTAAAATCTCGGAAATTTAAAAGTGTCACTGATACGAAATATCGCACGAGTAAATTAAATGACAAAAGCACAAAGAGCTTGTTAGTGAACATGAAGATGCAGTAATTTGAAGCTATGTTAATAGGGTTTGGACATTTTAATTATGCGTGTCTGTTCAAATAATATCTTGTCGAACTTATGGTTTTGACTTAAATTACTTTTGTAAAGTTGCTGATAAGAATAAATTTTTTTAAAAAAAATTGACTGACTAGTTGCATGTTCCTTTATCATTAACAACTTCTTAATTATTTATGCTTCCGACTCCATTAAATCTGTTCTGTTTTATTTTTTACAAAAACTGATTAAGTGCATAGATAATCTCAAAATGAAAATAAAATAATTTGACTTTTTTTTTATTAGCGTCAAAAAATCCATGTTATATGAGTAAATTGATTTTGTATGCCATTCATCGGTAAGGAGAACGACAGAAAAAGAAGCAAAATGTACACGAAACAATGCATTCTTCTTTCTTATTTGAATTTGTCAAAATATAAAATAAAATTCAAAGTGTCAATTGATTAAAAGCTTATTAATGTTGCACTTCGAAGCAACACGAAAGTTACTGACGGTGAACCTCACAATTCTGAACCACGATTCTGGGAGTGTTAATTAACGTCGCACTATAAAGCAACACGAAAGTTATTGGCAAGAAACTTCACAATTTTGAATTACGGTCAAATCACGATTGTAGGAGTGTTTATTAACGTCGCACTATAAAGCAACTCGAAAGTTATTGGCAAGAAACTTCACAATTTTGAACCACGGTCAAATCACGATTGTAGGAGTGTTTATTAACGTCGCACTATAAAGCAACACGAAAGTTATTGGCGAGAAACTTCACAATTTTGAGCCACGGTTAAATCACGATTGTAGGAGTGTTAATTAACGTCGCACTATAAAGCAACACGAAAGTTATTGGCAAGAAACTTCACAATTTTGGACCACGGTCAAATCACGATTGTAGGAGTGTTTATTAACGTCGCACTATAAAGCAACTCGAAAGTTATTGGCAAGAAACTTCACAATTTTGAACCACGGTCAAATCACGATTGTAGGAGTGTTTATTAACGTCGCACTATAAAGCAACTCGAAAGTTATTGGCGAGAAACTTCACAATTTTGTGAACCACGGTTAAATCACGATTGTAGGAGTGTTTATTAACGTCGCACTATAAAGCAACTCGAAAGTTATTGGCAAGAAACTTCACAATTTTGAGCCACGGTCAAATCACGATTGTAGGAGTGTTTATTAACGTCGCACTATAAAGCAACTCGAAAGTTATTGGCAAGAACCTTCACAATTTTGAACCACGGTCAAATCACGATTGTAGGAGTGTTTATTAACGTCGCACTATAAAGCAACACGAAAGTTATTGGCGAGGAACTTCACAATTTTGAGCCACGCTCAAATCACGATTGTAGGAGTGTTTATTAACGTCGCACCATAAAGCAACACGAAAGTTATTGGCAAGAAACTTCACAATTTTGAGCCACGGTTAAATCACGATTGTAGGCGTGTTTATTAACGTCGCACACTATAAAGCAACACGAAAGTTATTGGCGAGAAACTTCACAATTTTGAGCCACGCTCAAATCACGATTGTAGGAGTGTTTATTAACGTCGCACTATAAAGCAACACGAAAGTTATTGGCAAGAAACTTCACAATTTTGAGCCACGGTTAAATCTCGATTGCAGGAGTGTTTATTAACGTCGCACTATAAAGCAACACGAAAGTTATTGGCAAGAAACTTCACAATTTTGAACCACGGTCAAATCACGATTGTAGGAGTATTTATTAACGTCGCACTATAAAGCAACACGAAAGTTATTGGCGAGAAACTTCACAATTTTGAGACACGGTCAAATCACAATTGTAGGAGTGTTTATTAACGTCGCATTATAAAGCAACACGAAAGCTATTGGCAACGAACCTTGTGATTTTGAATCATGGACAAATATTAAGAGGATTGAGTGAGTGTTCATTAAGGACGAAATATAAATCAACAAGTGGTCTCGAGGAACGAGTCTCGCATTTTTTACCAATGGTCAAGTGACGAAGATGACACCTGAGATAGCACCCCCTCTCCAAACTACCAGAACAAACCTTTGGGAGGACTTAGCAGATTTAATGTGCCTTAGCTCCGCTACATGACAAGTCTTCAGTGGCACAAGGGCTCGAATTTATGACACGCCGGCCACGAGCTCGGGGCATAACCACTAGACTACAGCAGCTATTGAAGACGACTGGGTCGACACTCTATCTAATCCAGGGGTTTTTAACCCAATTGACACTTTGCGGGTCACTTCTGAAAAACATTATAACCCCGCGGGCCAAGTATAAAAGTATATATCTTTATATTAGATTGGAACTTATTACAAACATTTACCGGAGTTAAAATTTAAAACGGAATGAATTATTATAATTGTTTTCATTTTTTCATGCATATAAATTTACATAATTTAATAATAATAATGCAATGATCAAATATGCCTAGCTCTAACAATAAGCAATTGCCATAAAGTTACAGGAATCAAGCGGGCTGCTGTGGTGGATCACTGTGCAATGCAATATTGCTAACTATGTATAAAAACAGAAGTAACGTAATAATATAGGAACAGTTACGAGATATATTTGTAACAAAACACTATACTAAAAACAAAAAGTATTGTACAAAATAATCTTATTTTAAGTTGTAATGAATCTCGTGGTCACAAAATTATTCAAGGAGGGCTGCGGGCTGGCCACCCCTTGATCTAATCTTTTGCACTACACCAATGTGAAGATTTGAATGTTGGTAGATTTAACTATGCATTTTTCTCTCTACGCAGTCAGAGTTTTGTGGCATTTCACGTTTAACTTTTCTTTACAGTTTTAAAATTTAATTTTGCATACCCTCATCAAGTTTATTATTACAAAGAGACTAAGAAAATTTTTCTAATAGAAAAAAGTTCTAAATTTAGAGCTTCTAGCTTTCTTTTTTAGCACGCTTTTATAAGTTTCACTGTATGTAACGGAATTTTTGAATTTGATTTTTCCCCACTTTAAAAGGTCAGATTAATTCGAAGTTTTGCGCACTTGTCAAGGACCGATGACAATACAATAATTTCATAATTTTGCTCCGTTGTCCTGATTAGGATAATTAGGAATACGATATGTAAATTTGGCGACCTATTGCATAAACCATTTTCAGATTTGGCTACTAATTATGCATGCTATTCCCATATTTGGCGACTAATTCTAGATTTAGCGACTAAAGATTAAGGTGCAACCCTAAAACCGCGAATAGGCTTGTGTTTAATGCAAATAAAACAAAAAAGTGTTTTTTATATGGAAAAGGGTAGGGTGCATGCGTCAGCAATTTCTTACCAAAATATAAGTCTAATTTTTCTGAAGATGGAAATAAAAAAAAAGAATCTGCATGTGAATAAAAATAACTTATATTCTAACTGCTAAATATTTTTTATTTTTATAAAGCAATATATATATATGTTTAGGTACAAATTAACATTATAACAATACGCTTAAAAGGTGATAAATTTATATTCTAACTGCTAAATGTTTTTTTTTATTTTTATAAAGCAATATGTTTAGAAGTGATGATATGAAATAACATTATAGCAATTCGTTTAAAAGGTGTTAATACGATTGACATTCAATATTTCTTCTTAATAGACTTTTATTAGTTAGACCTGTATCTATAGAGACGGAATCTTTGAAACATAAAGGTACATGACTCATCCGAGGCCCCGTAAATGGAGATAATAAATACCCTTCAGACCCATTAATTAGCATCCATTGAAGAGAAAGACTAAATTCCAGAAGCCACGTACTTCCGGCTCCAAATATCTAACTCAAGGACAAATTGAACAAAAAATAAATGTATAAGGGGTGTGACCCAATGTAATAAAGGGACACGCGGGGAAGGGGTTCTTAATTAAGTCCACTAGTTAATTAAACACGTTTATTAGACAAAACAAACATTTACATACATAACTAGAGAACTAACAGTTACAATAGAATTGAAAGGGATCGGGGAGCGCATGCTCGTACGTCCTTACAGTTCCGAACCTTCGCCATTACTGAAGATTGTTCTAGCCACTAGAGGGTGCGATAGTCTTTCTACTGTTCATATGAGAAGAGTTTAAACTACGGGGGTTACAATCTCCCCCTATGGATCCGACGACGTCCCGGCGAGGAGACATAATTAGCTGTTGTAGTAGTAGCTCTTGTTGAGGGATAGATGGTTCTGTTGGAAACTGCTGTTGTAGCAGTCGACGGGCTTGGAACATGTTTATTTTGTGATGTGGATGTAACTTTTCGTGGTCGGCCTCTTTTCCGAAGTGGAGCTACCGGAGAAGTGTTTATGTCTTTAACAGGTGTTAAAGCAGAAGTATGGTAAGTAGCAATCGGTTCAGATGGATTGGCAAGACTTGCGATAACATAAGAAGTCGGTGACTTTTGGGTGAGAATTAGATATGGACCGTCACGCTTTGGCATGAACTTGGAAGTTTTCTTGTTCTTTGCAGTACTGATGGGATGTAAAGTAACCCAAACTTTATCTCCAGGAGAATAATAGACTGGACGGCGATTTTTTTATCATATTGCTTTTTTCGTTGATCTTGCTTTGTTTCTATTTTTTCTCGTATGTCTTCAGTAATAGTTGCAAATCGTTTTAAATAAGGTGTTACTTCGGCAACAAAATTGTCATTGTGAACGACGCTTTTGAAATCTTGCACCACATCGTCTACAGTTCGTAGCTCTCTCCCAAATAGTAGGTAAGCAGGAGTGTGACCTGTAGTATCACAGACAGTTGTATTCATGGCAAAACGTATGACTGGGAGTTTGGAATACCAACTAGAATGATCGTCTCCAACAAGTATTGCAAGTCAGGGTTTAAGGTCTCTGTTTTTTCGCTCTACTCGATTAGATTGTGGTGAATAAACTGGTATGAAGTTTTGACTTATATTTAAAGTAAAGCAAATCTGTTGTAGAACAGCACTGACAAACTGCGTTCCATTGTCACTGATAATTCGTCTTGGTATGCCCTGACGCATGAAAACTTCTTCTATCAGAGTTGTTGCACATTGACGAGCACTGGCTTGAGAAAGGGCAAATAACTCAACCAACTTCGTGGCATAATCCTCGACAATGAATATCCATTGTTTACCTGTGTCAGTTTGAGGCAATGGTCCAAATAAATCAATAGCAATGACTTCAAATCTCTGTGAATAGACTGGAGTTCTAAGCAAACCGGCAGGTTTTTGGTTTGTAGCCTTAAAACGAGCACATTCTGGACATTTCTTAATATAATCGGATATGTACTTTCTCATGCCTGTCCAATAATATCGTCTGGCGATTTTCTGGAATGTTCCCTCTTCTCCATAATGTCCAGCCATCGGATCATTATTATCAATTCACGTTCAGCAGTTGGAATGACTAACTGAGCTTCTGCAGAATCAGCATCAGGAACATAACGATACAAAACACCTTGATTCATCAAAAATCCACGTTCAGTCCAGTTTGCATATTCTTCAGTTTTTAGAGGGGATTCAAAACTGTCGATAATTTTCTTTAAATTATCATCTTAAAGCTGCGCCTCACGCATGTCCTTACAACTTCGTGTAGGCATATCAGCTATCATGATATTATTTTCTTCGCAAAAGGATTCTTCTTCTTGAGTAACTGGGCGAGATAACATGTCTGCAACGACATTTGCTTTACCAGGAATATACTGTACTTTCAAGTTGAAAGACTGGATTTCAAGTGCCCATCTTGCAAGTCGTCCGGTTGGAGATTTGAGGTTTAGAAGCCATTTCAGAGGTTGGTGGTCAGATGCCACGGTTATTTCTGTTCCTTCAATGTAACCACGAAATTGCTTCAAAGCCCATACCACAGCAAGGGCCTCCTTCTCTGTGGTGGAATAATTGCGTTCTGCTGGGGTTAGCAGTCGACTAGCGTATTCTATAGGATGTTCATCAGATCCTTCTCCTTGAAATAAAACTGCTCCAAGGGCATAATTGCTAGCATCTGTTCGAATAATATATGGCTTAGTACCATCTGCTTGCTTTAACACAGGAGGTGTTGTAAGACTGTTTTTAAGGGTTTGAAATGCATTTTGTTGCTCAAATCCCCACTGCCACTTGACTTTCTTCTTTGTAAGATAACTTAGTGGACGTGAAATCTTCGCAAAATCTTGAATATATCTTCGAAACCACGAACAAGTTTGCAGAAAAGATTGTAGTTCTTTGACGTTTTTAGGGGGTGGAATATCCAGTATAGACGCAACTTTTTCTGGATCAACTTCTATTTCTTTTTGTGTAATCCAAAATCCAAGATATTTAACTCGAGAAGAGGCAAAATGGCATTTTTCTCTATTTGCTTTAAGTTTGAAATGTAAGAGTCTTTCTCAAAAATAGTTTTAAGATTAAACATGTGTTTTTCAAAAGTTTCTGACAAAACAATTATATCATCTAGATAAGGTAGTGCTAGAATGTCTTCCAGACCATTACAAAAACGGTTCATCAGTCTTTGAAACGTAGCAGGTGCGTTGCGCAAACCATATGGCATTCGTAAGAAACGGTAAGTGCCAAAAGGACATACAAATGCTGTCATGTCTTGATCTTCAACATGCACTTTAACTTGATGGTATCCTCCTCGCAGATCAAGTGTAGACATGAAAGGAGTGAGTTTTGCTTGATGTAACAAGTCATCCATTCTAGGAAGAGGATAGGTATCTGCGACTGTAATTTCATTCAATTTCCTGTAATCAATACAGAGGCGAAATGTTCCATTTGGTTTTGGTATAAGTACCACTGGGGAAGCATACGGGGATTCACATTCTTCAATTATGCCTTCTGAGAGAAGTCTATCGATTCCTTGTTTTAATATTTCCTTCTTGGAAGGATTCATCCTATAATGTAGCACTGCAACTGGAAGATGGTTTCTTGTATTTATACGATGTTCAATAAATGGTGTAGGCTCTCCCCCTGGTTGAAAGCATTTTTCATACTTTTCCAATAGTGAATTTATTTCTTCCCGTTGTGGAAGTGAAAAAGGTGGGCACCTTCATTTTTCCGAAGTTGACAAAAATGTGGTTCAGGGTCAACAGTGAGCAGAGCATTGATATTAGGAGGCGCTTTCACAAAATTATATTTTCTGTGAGACGTTTCAGTAAAGTACCATTGTTTCCTTTGGAGATCTAAGACGATCTCTGCAGCTGTTAAAAAGTCTATGCCTAGAAGGGTTCTGTTACCTCTAGCATTTTTCAAAATTAATAGTTCCGTGGGAATGACTTTTCCTTGAATACTAATGTCTACAGAAGTTGTCAGTATTTCTGTGGTTTGAGTACGACCGTCAGCAAGAGTCTCATCTGCATGGTTTTCTCTTCAAAATTCAATCCTTTTTGTTTAAGTAAATGGTATAATTTTTCACCAGCCACTGAATGTGTGGCACCAGTATCAGCACAAACTGCTGCTTCTGTATTACAAATGGAAATTTGGATTATACTAATGGGATTACTTTCACTAGAAAAACTATAAAAGTTTGATTGATTAAGACTTGATGACAAGGCATCATCTTTTTGTCGAACTGGGTTGCAAGTGTGGCATATTGATCGAATGATTCCAGGAGCACCACATCCATAGCAAGATACAGGAGTTCTGTCTTCTTTTGTATCAACGATTTTCTTTTCAGGTATTCTGTCTTTGGAAATGGGATTCCGCCTACTGTTACTGGGAATCCTGGTTTCCCGCCTACTTTGACTGGGGAAACCAGACAGAGAATGTTCATACGACAACTTAGGATTTTGTGTGTAGTTACTTCTCCAGGGACTGGAATTCATTTCTTTTTGTTTCCAGCTAAAGTTTTTATTGTTTTTATTTCTCATGTTTTTAACTTCTTCATACGAATCTAGCTTAACCACTAGTTGTAGAGGATTGTTCCAATTACACCACTGGTCCAAAAAGTTATCTTTGTAATCTTGAGGGCTTTTCTTTTTTATTTGGTCCGCCACAATCAAATCTTTCAATTCTTCAAGCGTCGTAACTTTTGATTCTTTCAGCCACCCATCAAAATATGTTTGCAAGTCAAAGTAGAAGTCACGCCAGGTTTTCACAGGATCTTTAGTGTGTCGGGAAAACATCTGCCGAAATTTTTCTGCACTTAATTTAAAGCGTTTTAGAAGAATTTGTTTGACTTTATAGTAGTCTTGAGCATCGGCAAAAGATTCTTTAGTGATTAAATTTGAAACTTCAGTTGGTAAAAGACCAACAAGGTATACCACCCACTGTTGAATTGGTACTTTTAAAAATGTTAATTGTCTTTCGAAGAGGTTTAGGTAAATTGTTATATCAGTTGTCTTTGGATCAAAAATCGGAAGTAATTTTTGGATTTCTAACTTTGGCATATTGGAGTCTGAAGTTGTAGAAGTATTAGTTGTAATTTGGAATTTTTGCAATTCAAATTGTCTTTGGTTTTCTTTTTCTCTTTCAGTCCGCAATTCGAATTTCGAGCTCTTTTATATCACTAATAATGCGATTTAAGCATTCACACGTACATTTTGCATCATATCCCTCACTATTTAAAATTGCATCTTTTATGTCAAGAATTTTAAAATTGTCTTGTATTGTTATACCTAGCGTTTCCGCCAATTCAAGGAGGTCCCGCTTGCGACCTTTTGCTAAATAGGTCATTGCAATAATACAGTATTATATATATGCAACATAAAAATAATATCTTAATTTCTACAAAATGCAATTCGAAAAATTTGTATGAATCACAAAATGAAAAAAAATAAAAATATTCTCGTAGATATTACTTATAACTCAAAAAATCTAAGTAAAAATACTATCAAACATTTAGCCAAAAATAAAAACTTATAAAAGCATGTTAAAAATCATCACTAATCTAAAACACAGTTGAAATATCTGGCACAATCAAGTTAAAAAAATAAATCATATACTCATAAATGAAAGTTCTACTCAGCCGAAACAAAATTTCTTATTAATATTCAAAAGAAAAACACAAGTTATTACAGTTGATTCCATAAAAAAAAAAACCAATTGCATAGAACTCAGTTATGATGAACGTTTCGTATATACAACCTTGAACTATCTCAGATTCTTTCCCCCTACTTTATTTTCGCTTACACAGCAGAAAATATCTCATCAGTTTCATAAATGAATCATAGCTTAAAAATTAATACTAGCAAGAAGAGAAAACGGAAATATATATATTCTTTTTTCTTTTAAACCACTAAATATATTATTTAACTGAGACAAATCTTTCAACATATAATGCACATTTTACACTTAAAATTATACACATAAATGAATATTTTTTTTGAAAATAGCATATAACAATACAAAAAATTTTCCAGCTTAAATGCTTTCGAACAAGAATTGTAATCATTCAGAGAAAATAATACACATAAATACATATATATTTGGTTTTGTGTTCTCACTTAAGCTTTTAAGTAAACAACGTTATACTTATTAGTTTAAACAATACAGGAAGTATATTTTAAAAACACATTGAATATAATTTAACTGTATATTATGCTGTTTAGCAAATTACACAATTACATATCTTGAAATAAGAAAAAAAAAGATTTCTTAATTTAATTCGAACAGGACGTTCTAAATTTAAATCAGTAAAGAATGTCCTCTATGTCAGAACAATGAAGTCAATTTTTAAGAAATTAAAACTTACACAATTCTTTAGGATATTAAATCCAATTTGCATTTGGGCATGCAATGGTTAATTTAGTATCATAAGGTATAATACTTAAAAGAAAATTCAAAGTAAAAACTTTACTTGTTCTTCAGGTGAAGATAAATCCAACGATTTTGTTAAACTTGCTCATTCTACAGGTGAGAACGGAACAATAGCGGTTAACCTGAAAAATTTGTTACTTGCACATTTCTACGAGTGAGAACGGAACATTAGCGGTTAACCTGAAAATTAATAGCGAGCAACAGCCAAGCCTCTTTAACTATAAAAACACGTTGGGTGTCAAATTATAAGGGGTGTGACCCAATGTAATAAAGGGACACGCGGGGAAGGGGTTCTTAATCAAGTCCACTAGTTAATTAAACACGTTTATTAGACAAAACACAAACATTTACATACATAACTAGAGAACTAACAGTTACAATAGAATTGAAAGGGATCGGGGGGTGGAGAGCATGCTTGTACGTCCTTACGGTTCCGAAGCTTGGCCATTACTGAAGATTGTTCTAGCCGCTAGAGGGCGCGATAGTCTTTCTACTGTTCATATGAGAAGAGTTTAAACTATACGGGGGGTTACAAATGATAGTTTCAAAAACAGGCTTTTATTGTAGATCGAACTAAAAAAGGGAAAATAAATTATAGTTTTGTAAAAAAAACTGAAAAACACGCTTTTATGGTTAAGGGGTGTTGGAAAGCTAAAATCTTATTTTTTGACAATTTGAGATTTTTACATTTTCAAACTGTATAGATTTTAACCTTTTTAAAAATATCTTACTTTAACATCTAGGGTATTTAGAAGCCCATAAAGGGTATTTTTAAATAATCATTGAATTTGAGCCACGCCCATTTTAATGGCGAAAATTGTAAGCAAATTACTTTGCTTGCTTAAAAGTGTAACGACTAATATAAACCAAAACATGTATTTTTTATTTTAAATTGAGCCTTTTATTTTTTTATTTCCTAGTCGATTAGAAGTCTCACTGTATACATTAAAACCAATTTATCTCAAAATGTAAATTTTAATGTGCGATGTACCTTTTCTGAGAAACTACTGTTCACAGGTATGTAAATTTTTTTTATGAATTATTTATAATGATGTCTAATATATACTAAAATGAGCTTTTTGTAAAAAACTCAAAAATTCAATTTTTACAATTTTTTTAAGTAAAAAATGGGTCAAATTTCGCAATGTTTGATAAAATATTTCATAATTTATTAAAAAATTCAAAATTAGGTAAAAGCTCATTTTAGTATAATGAGAGAGGTGTACTTTAATAGTACGAAAAATTTCAAGCATGTACATAAAACAGGTTTCGAGAAAAGGTACATCGAAAACAGCCAATTTAACATTGTCAGTATAGAGAAAGAGAGGTTTCCAACTCACCTTAATCGAACTAAAAAGTAAAAAAAAAAAATTCTTAATATAAGAATAAAATGATTAAAGAGAAAATTATATATATATAACATCATTGTGGTAAAAGTGTGGGGTGCTTTGTACTACATTTTTACACTAACTCAGCATTTCGGAATAGAATTAGTACGAAATTATAACAATTAATATAGAGCACCCTACGCTTTTATCCCAATGACATTAATTTTCTCGTTAATCCTTTTATTCTTATATTAAGAATTATTATTTTTTTTCTCAATTCACTATGAAAGCGTGTTTTTTAGTTTTTTTAAAACTATAATTTATTACCTAAAATTTTTGAATCTCCCAAACTACTCTTAAATACCTTCAGTTTCTACTATTTAAAATACGTGTACAAAATGTTTAAAACGCGTATTATATATATGTGAATACATACATATTTTTATATGATGGCATTTATTATATTTATAAATCATGTGAGAGAGATATATACTTTACTTATTCTTTATTGACCATAAACTTATAGAAAAAATAAGCTGAAAATAATATTAATAATAATAATAATAAAATGCAAATTATTCAAAAAATTCGCTAAATAAATCTTGGGTCGTTTATCTAAAAATATGCATAAACTCAAATAATAATCTGTAAAGGGGAAAAAATCTCACTTTTTTAAATAAAAAAAATCGTTTGCAAGTAAATATTTAATTCAAAGTCCACGAACTGGAATTTCATTTTTATTTTATGAAATACTTATTCAAAATCTGAAAACATTCTCAGTGCATATATAATTGTATTCATCTTTAAAATTATATTTTATGGTTATAAAATAACCACGAATTATATCTGTTACGTTCTGCTCTATTCTCATAAATTATCTATATGCGAAAGTGTAGGGGTTATAAGCGTAAATAAAGTATTTTTTATCATACTAAACTTATATATTCCGCTATGTCACTCAAAGTCTTTAATAAACTTACTGGATTTAATATACGTTACTTTGTTACGTTTCAGCACAACCCAGATATTAATTTATAATCAAAATTTAGATTTAGAGTGAACAATTTATTCATAGTAACTTCTTTCTTTTAGAACAAAAACTTATTAAACCAAGAAAGCACGCAAAATATTTTATTAGCAGCAATAAAGACTTGTACCATTTTTTTTATCCAGATTTCTTAATTTTCGTGCGTGACATATTAAATTCAGAGGTAGTGGACTAAGATGTTAGAATGTATTCAAAACGAAAACTTTATGAGATCAATTAAGGTGAATACCCTCAAACTATAAGTTTTAATAAGGAGATCAATTTATGTTCTTACAATATCTCTTTTTAATTAATTATATTAGAAGTTTAGTAAAGATTCGATATCCGAAAAGTATGTTTTATTATCGTCCACTCTTTTAAAGATTGAAATGAAAAAAATGCTTTTGAGGTTTATTACAGAAAATAAATTTCTTTAGTTTTTCATTAAGCCTAACTGTACATAAAGATAAATAACGGATTATATAAGTAAAGATATAACTAAATGTTTTAGATTTTTTTTAATCATGAAAGGAGAAAAAGAATAAGTAAGCGAAGTTTTGAACATAAATTTTATCAAACTAAATGGTTATTTAGATATTTTGGAGATATATTTCAATACATTTTAGCTTGCTTAGCAAAGTAAATACGACTAGAATATTTTTATTATGTTATCTATAGTCAAACACAAGAAAACATACACATATATGCTTCATGAATTTACCTCGAAATATGCATTCTTCTGTTCGGTAGATTAACATTTCTTGATGTAATGTACACTGGCGTAGCAAGCTCTGAGGGGCCGTACATCAAAATTTCTTTGGGCTGTAACGTCACGTCGAAAACAACAACAACATCTGGTGTCGGTTTCTTTGTAGATTCGACGCCCACACGTGCAATTTCCGATCCAGCGCAACCCCTGTTTGACCCCCGAGGAATCTAGCGACCCGACCGAAGATGAGAGAGGAGAGATGCTTTGAACTTGCACGAGAGCGGTAACCAACGAAACCTCCTCTCACAAAATAGTGGACTCTAACAATCTAATTAATTTTAATAACTTTAATGTATCATTTTGTAAATAATTTTCAATAGTTGTGACGTAAATAAATTCTCTATTTTAATTCACCAAGAATACGCTACCGTTATTCTTTCAAACGTTACAGCTTAGAGTTTTGGTGGCAGCGCTTTGGGATAAAAAAGTTAGCATTCAGGACCCGTGAGAGGAGGAAAATTTTGGATTTTTACGGACGGACCGCAACGCAGGGAGAAAGAGAGCGTCCTGCTCATAGAAGATCAAACTGATCTATAGTGTTAACGGCTAGTGTCCGAAGGGAAAGCGATTTTCGGAAGCCGTGCTGCAAGTAAAGTCAGCTTCGGAGAAAGAGAGCGTCCTGCTCATAGAAGATCAAACTGATCTATAGTGTTAACGGCTAGTGTCCGAAGGGAAAGCGATTTTCGGAAGCCGTTCTGCGATTCAGCTTCAGCTTCGGAGAAAAAGAGCGTCCTGCTCAAAGATCAAACTGGTCTGTAGTGTTAACGGCGAGAGTGTCCGAAGGAAAGCGATTTTCGGAAGCCGTGCTGCAAGTAAATTCAGCTTCGGAGAAAGGGAGCGTCCTGCTCATAGAAGATCAAACTGATCTACATCTACAGTGTTAACGGCGAGAGTGTCCGAAGGAAAAGCGATTTTCGGAAGCCGTACCACTAGTGCACATAATTTGCTTCTGACAGCAAGCTGAGTACTTCAAATGGGTGAGTACTGTTATATTTTTGAGTTGCAAACTGCATATTGTATTAGGAATTTTGGTTAAAGTGTTCTTTAGAAATTTTGAAATACTTAGTGTTTTTCTTGCATGGGAACAGTGTTATTTTGTTTCTAGAGAATTGTAATTGTATTTCAAGCATTGTGTGCAATTTTAGCTTAAGATTTATTGTGTTTTAAGTCTCTTGAATGATTTTGATTATTTTTAGTGTTAAGTGTTTCTTTGTGTATTTCTGTGTATGCATGGGACCAGTGTTATTGTATTAATAGAGAATAGTAACAATAGTGCAAAATTTAGCGTGACATTTATTTGATATTGTTTAAAAAATGGCTTTCCTTGGTAAAGGGAAAAAGCAAGACATGTTGCAACTTGCTGAGGAATTAGGAATAAATGCCACTTTAAATATGACTGTCCCTAGCATAAAAATTGCAATCACTAACAGTGAAGGTTATGAAGAGGAATTTGTTAAAAATCTGTATGAGACTATCATTGCAAACGGAAAAAAAGATTGGAAGAGTTAGAAAGGGCTGAAAAAATGAGATTAGAGGAGTTAGAAAGGGCTGAAAAATGAGATTAGAGAAGTTAGAAAGGGCTGAAAAAATGAGATTGGAGGAGTTAGTAAAGGAGCAGGCATTAAAAGAGAAAGAATTACAGCTGAAATTTGATTTAGAAAGGTTTAAAATAGAATCTGGATTTAGGGTAAACGATGAATCAAACGATTCTACAAATGCATGTTCTGTAACCTCTAATTTAAACTTAAAAAATTGATCCCAGATTTCGATCCTAAGCAGTCAGATATTAGTTTATATCTAGTGATCTTTGAACGCCAGGCTAAAAGGGCGTCAATAGAAAAGAAAGAGTGGGTGGGGCAATTATTGGGTTTGTTACCCCTAGAGATCGTGCAATTTATTGCTCGCGAACCGGAGGAACAAGCCGAAAATTACGATTATGTAAAGAAATTATTACTTAAAAGATTCAAATTAAGTCCGGAGGTCTTTCGGCAAAAATTTGTCCAACACCAGAAAAAATCCGATAGCACCTGGAAGGATTTCACTTTTGAAATTACGAATTATCTAGATGAGTGGCTGATTGGCTTAGAAATAAATACCTTTCAAGATCTTAAAGATCTAATGGTGGTAGATCAATTAAAAAACGCGCCAATGCTAGTATGAAAGATCATTTTTTAGATAATTGGGCAAACCTTAAATCAGCTACTCAAATAGCAGAACTCTTTGATAATTATGAGGACGTCCGAAAGGTAAATTCGAAACCCATGGATAGGTGGGGCAGAAATGATAAAATTTTGACATACTCAGGGATCAAGGAAAAAGAAAATAGATTTGGGAAAACTTCCCCCAGATTAGGAGCTTCTGTTCCGGAGAGTACTAGAGAGAGAACTTTTGAAAAACGCGTGATACAAAGATGTTATCATTGCCATATGCCTGGACATATAAAAGCCGGTTGCCCTAAATTAATAAAAAACAAAACGACGGAAACTCTCAATAATATCGAAGGAAATGAAAACCCGGATTTTCTTAATTCATATACAACAAAGGGCTCTGTGAATGGTCACGAGATAGACATTCTTAGAGATACGGGAGCGACAATAGATTTAGTATGTGCAAAATACATAAATCCTTCTTCTTTCTCTGGTGAAAATGTTTGGGTAAAACAACCGTTAAGCCCAGAATTAGTTTGTTTACCTTTGGCGGTCGTGGAAATTTCCGGAAATTTTGGAACGGTGCAGACTAAGGCAGCGGTTTGTGGAAATCACTTAAATCAACACGGTCGATATTTGCTTGGAAATAAAACGGCCGAGCTAATAAAAGGAAATTTAGGCTATAATTTCCTGCCAGTCGAAATATTGAATGCTGTCCAAACAAGGTCTCAAGTCAAAGCGGCTAGAGAAGAAAGGGGAATAGATAGTGGTGATGCTAAAAAAGGGGAAGATGAGGTTATAATTGTTTCTTCGGATGCAGAGGACGAAATTTTAATACCTGCACTCCAGGAATATGTTCCGGAATTAGCGCTGCTAAGGGTTACGCGAGAAAATTTAATCAATGCTCAAAAAAATAGCGAGGAGATTAAACCCTTATACGAACAGGCAGCCAGTCAAGTGCAGGTTACCAATCAGGTTTATTCGCTAGAGAAGGAATTATTGGTCAAAAATCGTGAAGATAAGTTAGGTAACGTGGTGAAGTTAATAGTAGTGCCGGAAGGGTTGCGCGACCCTATTAAATCATTGTGTCATGAGGGAACATCTGCACACCTGGGAATTACGAAATCCAAAGACAAATTAAACCGATATTTTTACTGGCCGAATTGCTATAGAGATATGGAACAGTTTGTAAAAACTTGCGATCAGTGTCAGAAGGCTGGGAAGCCCAATGATAAAAAGAAAGCTCCACTAAAATTGGTCCCTGTTATTCAGGAGGTTTTTACTAAGCTAAATATTGATGCATGTGGGCCTCTCCCGATCACATCTAAAGGGAATCGATATCTTATCACGGCCATTTGCATGTCATCAAAATTCCCTGAAGCTATTCCGGTGTCTGATATTAGTTCCGTTAGTGTCACAGATGCGCTGTTAAACATCTTTAGTCGGATGGGGTTTCCCGTGAAATACAATGTGACCAGGGTACTTCTTTTACTAGTGCTCTGACTACCGAGTTTTTTGAAAGATTCGGAATACTTGTCAGGCATAGTTCTGTGTATCATCCACAGAGTAACCCTGTTGAGCGATTTCATCGAACGTTGAAACGACTCTTACGAGTCTTATGTTTAGATGCAGGCTCCGAATGGGACAAACATCTTCCGTCAATTCTTTTAGCGTTACGAACTGTATCTCACGAAAGTACAGGGTATACACCGTCAGAGTTGGTGTATGGGAAAAATTTGCGAACCCCAGAGACGTTAGTAATGGAACATTGGATGGAACCGGAAGAAGAGGGTGATCTCGTCACTGAATATATGTTTAAGTTAATAAATAGATTAAAAGATGTCAAGAAGTAGCTATAAATAAAATGGAGGAAATGCAAGTTAAGCGGAAAAAACTTGGTATGACAAAAACGCAGTAAAACGTGAATTTAAGGATGGAGATTTAGTCCTAGTGTTAGCTACATCCAGAGCAAATAAATTAGCAGTGCAGTGGATAGGTCCTGGGACAATTTTAAATAAAATTTCGGAAACGAACTATTTAGTCGAAATCCCCGGCAGACGCGAAACATCTCAAATCTATCATATAAATATGCTAAAACCATATTACAAAGGCCAGAACACGTTAACGTAATTATTAATGATGAAACAAAAACTCTCTCGCAGACCAGGAGTTAGAAATCCCATACTTAGAAAACAATTCTCTCAATTATGATTTCGAGGACGTAATCCAGGCTAGCGAGTTGAACAAACACCTTCACGACAAACAAATGGATCGACTGCGCGAATTATTAAATAAATACTCTAAATGTTTTTCAAACAATCCCGGTTTAACTAATCTGGTTGAACACGAAATCCAGTTAGCGATCAACCAGTTAGGACGAAGCCCTATCGAATGTCGCACCGACAAAATGAAATCTTAAAAAACGAAATTAACCGAATGTTAAAATTAGGAATCATTGAGGTAGGAGAATCGGATTACATGTCTCCTATGATTTTAGTTGAGATAGCTGGGAAAGAACCTCGTCCATGTATAGATTACAGGAAATTAAACGGGATCATTAGAACGGAATATTTTCCTCTTCCGAATATCGAAGAACGCATAGAAAAAGTATCGGCGGCTAAATTTATTATCGTCTTTGACTTATCTAAAGGATATTGGCAAATACCTTTGAGTAAAACAGCACAGCGATACGCAGCCTTCTGTACTAGCTTTGGTACATACCGACCCCTAAGGATGAGTTTCGGATTAAAGAATGCTCCATATTTCTTTAGTAAACTCATGGCTGAATTACTTAACGGACTAGAGGATTTCGTTGTCCCGTATCTAGACGATATTGCAATTTTCTCAGATACTTGGGAGTCGCATATTAAACATATGGAAACGGTTCTGCAGAGAATAAAGAGAGCTAAGTTAACGATAAAACCTTCAAAGTGTAAGTTTGCGCAACAAAATGTCAAATTTTTGGGTCACATTGTGGGTCAGGGTTTTCACTCCTTCCGAGATCAAAGTTCAGGCTGTTCTAGAGTTCCTACCCCTCGCACGAAAACCCAAATACGTGCTTTCTTAGGTATAGCGGGTTATTACCAAAAATATATAAATCTGTTCTCGGTAATTGCTGCTCCGTTGACGGATGCGTTGAAGGGAAGAGCAAAGAAGGGAGAAATTAAGTGGACGACCGAGTGTGAAAACGCATTTCGAGAACTAAAAGGGAAACTAATTGATAAGCCCGTCTTGTACGCGCCAAATTTTGAACGAGAATTCATTGTTCAAACGGACGCTTCGAACGCAGGTATGGGAGCAGTTTTAACCCAATTAACTGAACAAGGTGAGGAGCATCCAATCCTTTACCTGAGTAAGAAATTTTCAGAGGTAGAGAAGCGTTATTGTACGACGGAGAAGGAATGTGCTAGTATTGTTTTCGCAATTAAAAGGTTACATTATTACTTAGATGGAAATTCATTTTAGTTATGACCGATCACAACCCGTTGGTGTGGTTGAATAGAAATGTTAGTTCTAACCCTAGATTGATGCGATGGGCTTTGGCTTTGCAACCATATAATTTTAGAATTGTACATCGGTCGGGTAAAAGTCACAAAAATGCAGATAGTCTCAGCAGATCGGTGATAGATAATTAGGGATTGTTAACAATGTTCTCTTGCTCATGAATAATAATTGTTGCTTATGTTTTTAGTTAAAGGTTAATAATTGTATTAAATTTTATTTATTTACTAGTACTGTATATCATATCGAATGGCGATGCGTGTCAAAAGATAAAGCCATGAAAAGCAAATGTATTAATATGCTTAATTTTGTGTACAGGGTTTTAAAATATACATGAGTATTTAGGTTACGCAAGAGACATATTGTGAAAAATATTTTGTGTGTAAGGTTGTACACTTCGCATATCATATCAACATGTCGTTAGTATAATTTTATTTAAGTATTGTGGCGAAGAATATTTTATGTGCAAGGTCTTACACTTGCATTTGATATAACATGTTAGTATAATTGATACTAGGCATTGTGATAGGAGTGTTTGTATTTTTTATTTAATGTATAGTATGTTTTTCTTACATTGATTACATTGCTATTTCGTGATATAGATTTGTGTAAGTTCCTAGCAAGAACACTCACTCACTAGAAATAAGTAATTCCAAATTTAGTTCAGCGTTTTCTTTAGTAATTAAAATTGGAGCTCAGAAATATAGTGGTGCTTGATGAAGGGATGTGTCGGTAATCTGTCAGTTGTCTCATCGTCATCCCATTAAACTTTTCTCAACGGAAAAGTTCCATAAGAAAGGGCGAGAGCTGTAACGTCACGTCGAAAACAACAACAACATCTGGTGTCGGTTTCTTTGTAGATTCGACGCCCACACGTGCAATTTCCGATCCAGCGCAACCCCTGTTTGACCCCCCGAGGAATCTAGCGACCCGACCGGAAGATGAGAGAGGAGAGATGCTTTGAACTTGCACGGGAGCGGTAACCAACGAAAGCCTCCTCTCACAAAATAGTGGACTCTAACAATCTAATTAATTTTAATAACTTTAATGTATCATTTTGTAAATAATTTTCAATAGTTGTGACGTAAATAAATTCTCTATTTTAATTCACCAAGAATACGCTACCGTTATTCTTTCAAACGTTACAGGGCCCTTTGTTAGATTTGAGAGCCCTGGCTAGTGGGACTATATATACATGTTGGGGCCCCTGTAGTTTGGAGGCCCTGTATCATTGATATGGCTGATACGGTGACAGCTAAGCAGCTGGTAATGTAGTCCTTTAGACTCAGCTGGCGCAGTATTATAGTTAGGCATTTTATACTACGAGTGTCTTAAAGCGGTACACATGGAATTATTAATGGCTTGCTAAGAAAATGACTGTTTAAATTTCTTGATACAATGAAATCCTTTTGACTTAGTTGACGCAGTACTGAAGCTATGCACTTTATGTTATGCGTGTCTCAAAGCGGCACGCATAGAATTATTATTAATGACGTACAAAGAAAATGACTATTTAAATATATTGATATAATAAAATCCTTTTGACTTAGTTGACGCAGTATTATAGCTAGGCATTTTATACTACGAGTGTCTTAAAGCGGCACACATGGAACTAATAATGGCTTGCTAAGAAAATGACTGTTTAAATTTCTTGATACAATGGAATCCTTTTGACTTAGTTGACGCAGTACTGTAGCTATGCACTTTATGTTATGCGTGTCTCAAAGCGGCACACATAGAATTATTATTAATGGCGTACAAAGAAAATGGCTATTTAAATATTTTGATATAATAACAATCCTTTTGACTTAGCTGACGCAGCATTATAGCAGAGCATTCTATACTACGAGTGTCTTAAAGCGGTACACATGGAATTATTAATGGCTTTCTAAGAAAATAACTGTATAATTTCTTGATACAATGAAATCCTTTTGACTTAGTTGACGCAGTACTGTAGCTATGCACTTCATACTATGCGTGTCTCAAAGCGGCACGCATGGAATTACTAATGCCATACAAAGAAAATGGCTATTTAAATAGATATAGTAAAATCTTTTCGACTTAGTTGATGCAATATTATAGCTGGGCATTTTATACTACGAGTGTCTTAAAGCGGCACACATGGAACTATTAATGGCTTGCTAAGAAAATGACTGTTTAAATTTCTTGATACAATGAAATCCTTTTGACTTAGTTGACGCAGTACTGAAGCTATGCACTTTATGTTATGCGTGTCTCAAAGCGGCACGCATAGAATTATTATTAATGGCGTACAAAGGAAATGGCTATTTAAATATATTGATATAATAAAATCCTTTTGACTTAGTTGACGCAGTATTATGGCTGGGCATTTTACACTACGAGTGTCTTAAAGCGGTACACATGGAATTATTAATGGC
This sequence comes from Trichonephila clavipes, assembly GCA_019973935.1. NCBI lineage: Eukaryota > Metazoa > Arthropoda > Arachnida > Araneae > Nephilidae > Trichonephila > Trichonephila clavipes. The sequence goes on from BMAU01021193.1 coordinate 116,384, forward strand.
TTTCTAAGATGACTGTTTAAATTTCTTGATATAATGAAATCCTTTTGACTTAGTTGACGCAGTACTGTAGCTACGCACATGATATTATGCGTGTCTCAAAGCGGCACGCATGGAATTACTAATGTCATACAAAGAAAATGGCTATTTAAATAGATATAATAAAATCTTTTTGACTTCGTTGACGTAGTATTATAGCTGGGAATTCTATACTACGAGTGTCTTAAAGCGGCACACATGGAATTTTTAATGGATTTCTAAGATAATGACTGTTTAAATTTATTGATACAATGATATCCTTTTGACTTAGTTGACGCAGTACTGTAGCTATGCACTTGATACTATGCGTGTCTCAAAGCGGCACGCATAGCATTAATTAATGGTATACAAAGAAAATGGCTATTTAAAATTTCTTGATGCAATGAAATTCTTTTGACTTAGTTGATGCAATAGTGTAGATGGGCATTCTATACTACTCGTGCCATAAAGCGACATACACTGGTGTGCAAAAATTAAGGACGAGACGGTTTTTTCAATATAACTTTGTACAAAAGCTTTCCAAATCAACACATTTAATACCGTAAGATCCCCAATACGTAAGGACATGTGTAATGTAAGCAACACTTACTAAAAGAGAAATCAGAGGGATAAAAAGAAGCTTGATTGAAAAAGTAGCATGGAGCGCAATGCGACTGAAGGCCGAAACATCCCTGTGATGGGTGTCCAGCAAGAAACATCCGGTCTTTAGTAGAGGATATGATCTCCCCTGACTGCCAGGCAGGTTTCACAGCGTCTGCCCATGCTGAGAATGAGGGTGTCAATGAGTTGTTGAGGCATTGCTGCCCATTCCTCTTGCAGCGCCAATCGAAGCTCCCGAATCGTTACTGGTGATAAGGTACGAGCTGCCAAGCGTCTGCCTAGAAAATCCCATACATGCTCGATGGGATTGAGATCCGGAGATCGTGCCGACCAATCCATACGTTCAATATCCTAACTCTCTAAGAGCTGTTCGGCAGCTACTGTGCAATGACATGGTGCATTGTCGTCCATGAAAAGGAACTGCAGACCCATAGTGCCTCTAAAAAGACGCACATATGGAAGAAGAATCTCGTTACAATAACGGGTCCCGTTGACTGAACCTGCGTCGAAGATGTGAAGGTCTGTACGACTACCAAGCATGATGCCTCCCCAAACGAGAACATCGCGACCTCCATACCTGTCCCTTTCAATGATGTTCGAGGGATGATTGCGGCTTCCCCGCTCTCTCCAGATGAGTATGCGATGAGAATCGCTACTCAAACTGAATCTGCTCACATCTGTAAAGAGTACTCGTCCCCATTCATTGTCTCTCCAATTCCGGTGTTCCCGGCACCACAGAGAACGCCTTCTCCGATGGGCAGGCGTTAAAGGTACACACCGTACAGGGCGTCGTGCAAACAGACCACCACCGGGCAGTCTTCTGGCCACGGTAAAACGCGATATCGGTCGTCCAGTCGCCCGTGTCGTGTGTCTAGCGATTTCTCCCGCTGTCTCCCGCCTGTTTCTTCTGGCCTGTAAGACAATGTACCGGTCATCTGCGGGTGTGGTTCCTCGTGGACGACCACTACTGAACCCCCGGATAGCTGTTCCTGTAGTTTGAATTGAACGATGCTGTGAGCAATTCTGAACTCTGCAGCCACACTTGTCACACTGCGGCCTTCCTCCAATTTCCCAATGATTCGAACTCAGGTAAAAGCATCCAGATGTCGTCTAACAGATTGATTATTCGCCATTTCTCGCTGAGGCAGCAACTCGGTGTGATTTTAACTACTATACGGCGTGCAATCTCTTTGCCAGAAATACTGATCTTACACCGACAACATGCTTTATTCTACTCAGACACTCCCCCATTCCGTCTATCTGCATATCTGCGCATGTGCTACCGTACATCACCTTACTTAATCTCCTGTTTGGTCTTTCTGTCCACTCTGCCTCTTCGTTCAGCTGATATGCTAATTTTTCGACTTCGTCCTTAATTTTTGCACACCAGTGTATATGGAATTATAAATGGCATGCCAAGTATATACGATTGATTATAATTTTTGATGTAAGGAAACCCTTTTGATTTAGTTGGCTCATTACTGAAGTTAGGCACTTTCTTGCCTATTCTTAGGCTATGTACCTTCCTTGCCTCAAAGCGGCACTCATAGAATTATTAGTGGTATGCCGAGAAATTTGCTGTTTATATTTCTTAATGTAATGAAGTCCTTTTGATACAACAACCACTCAAGATATAGAATGTCCGACACAGTACTGTAGCTGGATATTCTGTACCATGCATGCCTCAAAACGGTACCCATGGTATTATTTAAAGTATGCCCCTAGAAAATGACGATTAAACTAGTTGATATTTCATGCCATTTTTATTTATAAAATATTGTTCATGAACATATATTTTTTTCTTCATGATTATTGTTTTATTTAATTAACTTAAACTCTATGAAATTTTTATTTTTTTTACTATCCCTTAGACTTTGATAAAAAAATATTTAACTCAAATTGTCAGCTTTCTGAGTGACTTTTAATAGTAAAAATATCAATTGAATCTTTCATATTTTTCAGAAAATTTTGGTTCTCAGTCCCTAAATATTCTCCCACTCATCTGAATATTCGAGTCATATGTATATACACATTATTTTCTGGAATTAGGGAAAAACCTCTTTGATTTTTCTTTTACCATATACCGGTGCTTTCCAAACTTTTAATATTTGCGACGCAATATTCAATCATCATTTTCATTGCGCCCTCCCCCAATACAATAACAATATATCGAATTCAATATTACTATACTTTGACCCTAAAACTACAATACGACTTGAACGTCTTAAACGCCATAGTTGTATATAAACGTCTCGCCCATCAAATCAGTGCTTCTCAAAGTTTCAATATTCGCGATCCAATATTCAATCATAATTTTCTCTCTCTCTCTCTCTCTCATTGCGCCTCCCTCATACAATATAACAATGTATTGAATTGAATAGTATTGAACTAAAACTACGACATGTCTTTTAACTCTGAAGTACCACTGGTGTACATAAACGTCTCACTCAGCCAAAGCGTTAATATCCCAGGGCGTATATATACGTCTTTCCGAAGTACGATCTTCTCTGTGCACTGCTATCCATAAAATTATCCAGAAGGCTTTGGAATGCAACAAAAGGACCTAGATACAGTGTCTTCTTAGAATTTACTTATTTCAATGGATTTTATTATTTATTCCTTTTCTGACACCCCCTCACCACCAACACATCACATACGCGCGCCCAAGTGAAGAACAGTGGCATTGGGGAGCAAATCGTGTAATTTTTGATCGGCAGTGAAGGGATTAATTATAAACCATACAAATTATCAAAATAAGGGTTAATTCTTGTATATAATTTCATATTTGACAAGCCCATAGGTTCACTGGTAATTATTAAACTTGTTCTTAGCTTAGTATTGTTAAATTAATCATAAAATACATTGTGCAGTACTAATACGTTTATACGAGTATTATATCAGTGTATGTTTGTGTGCACTTTATTTTTTATTATATTGGAATGTATTTTGTTTGTTACTTTCAGTAAATTAATTATTTGCAT
>BMAU01021193.1:125000-337500 GCA_019973935.1 Trichonephila clavipes
TTCAAAAGTCCTAGTTCTGGCTCCATACAGTAGTCTCTCATCTATATTTTCACCTATATTTAAACTGTTATTATTGAAGCATTTTTCATAAAAATGGATTGCCTTTAAAATGTTATTTCTTTCATCTATTTATGCCAAAAAAACTGCATTAAAGTAAATTTTTCTTTGAAAAAAATTCTTGAAACAATTTTATGTGTATATTCTTGTACATCTGACACTAAATATCAAGAGAATTACCGTATTTACTTGAATCTAAGCCGCACTATTTTTCCATTGTTATAATGCTACTGAAAATTGGGGGCGGCTTAGAATCGAAGACAAAGCATTTGTTGGATGAGGGAAATTGAATTTCCACCCCTTTCAAAAGCAAAACTATTATCATCCATTCTGGTTTTAGATGCCTTATCCAATCCCTCAGTTTACCTCCAGTATTCAGTCCAGCCTAAACATCGTTGTCTGCTCTTATTTAGGACTTTTTATCGTATACGCTTTCTAATAATCAGCTAAACATCAAAGATATCGGTAATACAATCAAGACGAGTTCATTAGGACGCAAGTATGAAAACGGAGGTAATTTTATTATATGTAGTGAGAAACGGAAACAGGGCAAAGGCCACTGAAAATTTGACATAGATGTGTGGCGGTGTGATAAAACTAGTACCAAACATCACGCGAAGACGATCGTTTTGGCGTGGTCGATAAAGTACTTGCGTACGGAACGGAAGGTACCTAGATCGAATCTTCCTCCTTCATTGGTGACCCTGGCCATGCAATGAACCGCACCCTGCACGCGCCGCAGTCATGGAGTCATCTATCCACCGCAAAAGCAACCAAGCCGTCAAACATTGACGCAAATAAGCCGTTACTCCACAAAGCCGTGTCACACAAATGACGCAATTCTCAAGCCATCACGCACGACGACGCAACCCATAAAGTGACGCAACTGCTTACATGCTCTCCACGAATGTGGTATCGTTCGATCTCCTATTCGCCTAATCACTGGCATGGGGGTATGTGACGGTGTGATATCTATATAAACTAGTACCAAACATCACGCGAAGACGATTTTTTTGGCGTGGTCGATAAAGTACTTATGTACGGAACGGAAGGTACCTAGATCGAATCTTCCTCCTTTAGATGAAAAAAAATATATGTCGAGTGAGAGAGAGAGAGAGAGAGAGAGAGAGTGAGTGAATAATAACGTCGCACTGCTCAGCTACGCGAGGGCTGGCGACGGACCACGTAATTTTGAACCATGGTCAAGGGACGTGGACGACACATGAGATGGCACCCCCTCTCCTAACTACCACACCACACCACGGGAGGACGTTTCGTCTCTCGACAGGTTTAACGGGCATCGCTGCCCTACATGACTAGTCTTTACAGCCCTAAAATATACGTCGATGTCGTACACAAAATGACAAAATTTTTGCTTATAAACGTTCAACATTCTTAAAGAATTCTTTTACAATTTTTTATAGTATATTACTTTTAAAAAAATGTTACACAACAAATGCATTGAATGGCACGCAAGACGACAATGTTTGGGAAAATGGCGACGCCGATGCTAATTCCGAAGTCAGTGGTAATGATGAATCATTTTTCAAAAGTGATAGTGATGGAAAGAGTAATTATAGGTTCATGTATGCATTTGAAAGTTTTTAATAATTATAAAGTAAATTAATTATAACTCTTTATTGTTTTTCATTATTTTTTTATTTTTTTGAATTTCTTAAGTATCGAATATCGATGAACTTTTTTACAAATTTTTTTATTTTTTCAAAAAAACGTGTTCCTTTTAATTAAACAAGTAATATAAAAAAAATTAAGTCAATTCCTACTTAGATCAACAAAAAAATTTTTTATTCCAGCTACTTTTTGTCAAATAGTTACAATTAATATAAATTTTAATATTAATATTAATATCGTATTGTTATCCAAAACAATCGTGTATATAAAATTTTGGTTCAACTGAATACTTTAAAACGTGAGAAAAAAAATGTTTCAAATTTTTGACCCAAGTCGCCAAAAATGATGCAAATGTGGCTGTATTTGTAATTCTTTGAATAATTCGTTTTAATTAATGTTTATTGATTATAATTAAGTTACTGTATTTTTAACTAAAATAATCATGTATATAAAGTTTCAGCTCAATTGAGGGCTTTAAAGTGTATTTTATTTACGATTGAAAATTCCACCAAGATAAATAAATAAATATACAGAGATTGTGAGTTAATAGTAGGAATTGAAAAATAAAAATAAATTTAAACTACTTAAATTTGGTCTTGTATGGGATTTTCAATAAGCCAGGTTCGAAAAATAAAAGTGTGTGTGTGTTAAGCGTCCTCAATTACATTATACATTGGAGGAGCACAGCTGATACAACACGTCTTGGATTCGAGACTTTTAATCGTACCCCAAAATATAAGTTGTGATAACAAAGTTAATTTGTGATTATCACCATACATTTTCCTTGCATTATAATACTCATTAGTAATCCAGTTCATTCGCCTTATTAAAGCATCAAATATTGCACGCGGTCAATGGTATTTAGTTCATTTAAAATCCCATCTATTTTACTCAGAAAATATTGCATTAATATTTGAGACGCACCCCACACAGAGAATAAATTAATAAAAGTTCCTCATTTTCAGCCGAGTCAATAAAAATTGATACCATGCTTAATAACTTTTTCCTTGCCAATCTATCTGCACAATCGACAGCAATATCCTTCGATGTCATTTTTTGCTTCGTTTTTAGCTGTATAATGGACATTTAAATAGCTCAATTACATAGACCTTGTAGAAAATAGTGTAATCAGGAGGAGGAAAAAATAAAATCGCCTCCTACGGCCTTTTTGCTTCCAAAGTGCTTATTACAGAAGGGATTACATCAGCGGATGGTACTGAGTGTGTTCCACACCCTAAATGTTAAGTGTTTACCTTCAGAGGTCACTTCCGGTCAATGGCAAGTAAACAAGAGGAGAGGCCAATAGCTTCAGGGATTTCAGTTTTGGTACCTCTTTCCTTGATTGTGATTTTTGAAATGATAGAGTAGCAATTGTATTGAATGGGGGAGAAGTAGTGGATTTAAAAACTATTAGTTTCCCCCCCCCTCATAAAAAATAATGAAAAACTTCTTTCTCTAAAGCATTTAACTGCCTTATGAAAGTATACTACAGAATTAAGAAAAGGTCTGGAAATGCCTTTAATTGAAAAAATAAAAATAAAATTAAACAACTTAAATTTGGTCTCGTATGGGATTTTTAATAAGCCAGGCTCGAAAAATAAAAATAATATATATAAACTGGTGTTTATATAAAATTGGTTGATTTTCAAGATTGCTCGATTGTCTGCAGAACTACGGAACAGATTTTAATGAAATTTGGTATATACATAGGGTTGATATAATACAAAAGAATAACCGTACTACAGCAGTGGCTTAGCAAGGCATCCAAGGGCCCTGGTGCGAAAAAAAACCAGGGCCATATCTTGGTTGGATTTTATCAAGTAAAAAGTAAAAACATATGAATATTTTAAATATACAAAACTAGAATTTTTTTAACTACCTTCTATTACTTGGTATTGTTTGCACTTAATCGTAACACTGGCTTTCTTTATTTTTAATCCTTAATTTCAGTTTTATAGCTTATGCAATACATTTCGTATGTTAACGAGAACTTACTGAAGTTAAAAGGAAGGAGAAACGTAATGCTACGCTAGAAAACGTCGTTGGGGAATCTGTGGCTATTTATTTGGGAGGATCGAACTCACCCACCACTGGGCTTAGGGGACTTGGTACCCTAAAAATCACAACCCTATCGTTTTTTTTATTTTCATTTAATCTTATTCTTTGCATTATTATCGTTCGATTGATATATCACTTGTGCATGTCGGAAAGTTAGAAGTTGACTAAAACTTCATTTGAAAACAAATTAGGCAATTCAGCAGCACCCCCTTTTTAGAAAAAAAGCTAAAAAATGCTTTATGATAAAAAAAAATCTATTTTAGAAATAGAAATAATAACTATAAAAAAGAATGTGTAGTATTAAAAGCAGAATATTTCCGAGGTAATACAATAATGTAATTTTTCTTCCTTGTGAAATGTGTGCATGTAAAATTTTTAAATTAAGGCATTTTATATTAATAATTTTATATAATTTCAGTTCTTATTCCTGATATATTTTTCATACAAATGTAATACTTTAATATTATAAGAATAAAAACAGCTAAAATTTCTGTCGTGACATTTTTTTTTTTTTTAACATTTTTCTTGAATTTTCATGTGCAATTCGTACTCTCTAAAAGTTGATCATTTATAAAAATGTGTGGGTTGAAAAAATATGAAAATACAATTATTTTAAAGAAAAACGTATAACTAATATCTTAAAGTGGTATTTTAAGTTTAATTAAGCTTATAATAATTATTTTTTTAGAATTATAAACTTTAAACCTGTTTTTCTCAGTTTGTGTTTTTCGAAACCTTAGTGCATTCAAAATGCTACTCCTTCGACAATTATTTACCAATCATTTCCATTTTTTCCTGCGTGTTGAAAATAAAGCATGTAATATAATTAGGGATCCGTTTTGCTATAAACTGAATACTTTTTTAAAAAAAAAATAAAATGTAACACATGTTGGCTTTTTCGTTGATTTTTAGCCTGTATATCAACATTTTATTTTTTTCTCGAAAACGAATGAAGTTATTCTAAAATTGATCCCTAAAGTTGTTTAGAACATCTATAAGAATATTATAAAAAAGTTTCAGGTCATAAAATTAATTTTTACAAAAGGAGTAAAATTTTAAAATTTTTCCAATTTTCTTCAAAAAATTTAAATTTTTAAAATTGTGTGAATAATATATGAAAATTTTCATCTGGTAACATTTTCTTAAATAGAAACATTGTATAAAATGCTAAAACATAATTTTTAAATACGTAAATAAAGAAGTTTGCTCAAAGGGTGCCAAGTCCCCTTAAAGCTACAAAATGGTCCACCGAGATAGACAGGAAAAACACAAAAAATATGCATGAACGAGAAAATATATAATACAATACTATTATAATTATATTTTTAAAAAAACCACCTCTTCAAAAGAGCAGAGGGGTGGGGAAAATACATCAGTCTACTGCATATACGAGCAGATTGTGCAATGTGTGTGTGTGTGTTGAAACAGGAAACTAGCTTACAATAAATAATATTGTTATCAAAAGTAGAATGTAACTAGGAAGAATTTGCTTCTTGTGTAAGTTTTTCAAGTGGTAATAATAAATATGCTAAGATTTTTCATGGAACTTTCAAGTAACAGTTTACGGAAAAATGAAAAAAATTTAAAATTCGCAAAAAGTAAAGTAAAACAAGTAAAGTAAAGTAAGTAAAGTTCGCAACACTAAACAAACAACCGGAAAGAATTTAGTGGAGAATTCCCTACAAGTTCAAAATTACGTTCAATTGAATTAGAATGATTATAGCTGTGTTGCAACCTTTTATATTTATTTCTTAAATTTGGAAGAAATTGTCGCAAGCTCTGTTTGATTGGCGGTCAAGGTCCGAGGGTACCGGTGCACGGTACCTCTTAGCACATTGGTAGCTACGCCGCTGTTCAAGAGTTATAATACACAAACATGAACGTGCGTAACATTAATCAGAGGTGGAAGGTATGAAACAGCAGTTTCAGTATAAAACAAAAAAACAAACAATTGGTTAATATAGGTAATTAATTGGTTAATGTAGCTTAGGATAATACCTCCAATAAATGACTTCAAAACATAAAAGCATTGCTCACGAACATTTTAAGTTTCTTCCTGAAAAAGTGTACGTGTATTATACGGCGAATATGCCTCAAAATTAAAAAATGCAGCCTAAAAGTATAGGGACGCTTTATAAACCTTGTCCGTTGGACTTAAAATCATGCACAGGGGTATTTATGATTCCCTCCTGGGTTTCGAAGCTCGAGAGTAGAAAGACTAAGATAAATACAGAAAAAAGAATATTTATAAGCATATAGAAACCATTCAACTTTTAGTTATATACTTTACAAGTATATATGTGAAACCTTGGTTAAACGCGGTATACATCAATGGAATAGTCCAGATCCTGCCGGAATCTACCCAACCTGGTATTATCAAAGTTATTGACAGCACGTAAAGAAGGGTTAATCTTGGTTTAGAGGATCCTAAACATCCCCTTCTCAGCAGGAACTTATACATAATATAATGCACGGAAAATTATAGAAAATATACCAAGATTGATAAAGGCTTAAATCTAACTATTGCAAGTGTAATCAAACATTAATATAATATACTAAAAGTTATGACTGTTGTATAAATAGCAGAAACATATATATAAATATATATAATTTATGACGTAATATTCAATGTACCAACCCATAACAAATATGTAAATGATTAAAACTTGATGTATTCAATGACTGAATAAGGAGTTCTAGCGCATCGCAATTGAGCATCCTGTATTTGTATATTACTGGCGATTCTCGATCTGACAGTAAAAATGTTCTGTCTCATGTTGATTACGGATATTTGCCTCAACTGTAACTAATATTTGCCGAAGCATTTGAGCTCATCTAGAATGTTTGAAAGAGATTATATCATCGGACAGAATGAGAATGGATTGGATAATCGAAAATGTGCTCAATATTAGGGTCGAAGAAAGATAGCGATAATATGTTGCTGGCAAATATGAGTGAACAATGTTAAATTTAAGCATCGAAACGGCAAAGATCGACTTATATATACAACAATATGGGAAGACAAAATGACTGTCAACTGGCTGTCACAACATTGGAAATGTCGCTTTTATCCTTCCGATATACGATTCGTTCAACAGCTACCAGCAGGATCGTTAATAGATGACTTACAGAGCGGAGTTAGCACCGATCGTTGGATCGCTTACTGCTCCCATTAAGTATTAGCATATTGATCGAAGAACGTCTAGCACAGGCGTCGAAAACCTATAGCATGTGTGTCACATTTAACAATCTGTACAATTCTCAGTGACACACTGCACTATCTACAAATTTGTCTATTTTTGGGTGAGTTGAAATTGATAATTTTGAAGGTAGCTTACTGGACTTACATTTTCAGAATTATAGAAAGCAGCATCTACGGAATAGGCTAAATTTATGTGACATCATAACCCCATTATAATAACAACCACCTGTTTCTAGCCAATCAGTTCAAAATTTCAAGTGACGTCATAGTCCCACGAATCGAATAGTTTTAAGTATTTCACCCTGAATTTTATTTGTTGATTGGCTTGGCACGCCACAACTACGAGTTTGTCGACCCTTGCTCCAGCATTTGTTGTAGATAGCAAATATATTGTTAAAAGATTCAAAGATATTCCTATTTTTCTTAGAATATTTTGCTGTTGAAAGTAATTACATTTTGGAGATTAATAACTTAATTTGCATTAGCAAATGATACGCATTTTTTAATCAATCTTTTTTATATTCTATTAAAACAAGTACTTTTTTCTGATGGGAAAAAATAATTCCTGGAAAGAGAGAGCCAGAGTTTTATAGTAACGCTTTCACCCTTTTGATTTCAGCCTTTTTAACATTTCAATGCGACTTACCATGAGAAAGAATAAAAAAAGAAGAAGAAAAGAGAAAAAGAAAAAGATAGAAGGGGCGAGGGAAAAAAAGACGTAAGACGAGAAAAACACTTTTTGTTCCAACTGTTACTAAAAGGGTAGTGGGGGAAATATATGTAAAAAATCGTTTGCCTGTGCTAAAGAAAAGGTAAAGCTGATAAAAAAATACGATGAACATGCAAATTTCACCGTCAGGGGTCTGGTAATGAATCAAAATCATCGTCTGTACTCCCCCTAAGGAAGAACGGGAAAGGAATTGGAATTTAAATTAGCTTAAAATATGCACTTTTTTTTTGAAAAAAATCTTTCAAAGGCAAATGAAGCCCCTGGTTTCGGGCTAGAATCTTACAACAGCTTTCCTTTCCATTTTCATAGAAAGCACTACCCCATTTTCAATTCATCATTAACACAACTATGCACACTAAAAGTTGCCTCATGCTTGATTTTTTTTCTCTTTCCGTGCAAAGAGATCTTTTCTCTTTCATCGAATTTTAAAAACTTTTCTATCTTTTTCGGGGCCCGGATCGCTAATTGCTATTTGATAGCTGGAATGTCAGATAAGTTTCAGTGAAAAATTCATCCTCGTTAAAAACTAGTTTAACATTGTAAGTTGCTCAGTTTTTAAAACTGAATGAAATAACTAAAATAGTTTTTGTGTTTGAATGTTTAAACTTAATTCATAAATTTTAACGAAGGCATGGGATGCTGAATATAAAATGTTTTAAAACATTATTTAAGTCAATGATTTTCAAACGTAACCCAATGTTCATTTATAGTTTTCCTCGTACGCCCCCCCTCCATACAATAACAATGTATTGAATTCAGTAATACTGTACTTTTTGACACTAAAGCTGCAAAACGACTTTAACATCTTAAGTGCCACCGGCGTATATAAACGACTCGCTTAGCCAAAGCATGCATTGCCTCGGACGTATATATAGGTCTTTTTGAAGTACGATCTTTTCTCTGCATTAAATTATTCCGAAGGCTTTGGAATGTAACAAAAATACCTTGACAGTGTTTGTGAGGGATTTACTTATATTTCAGATAATTTATTTTTTCATTCCTTTTCTTTCCCTCCCCCCCTCCCACGTACGCACGCCTAGGTGGAAAACGGTGGCATTACGGAGTGAATTACGTATCTTTTTTAATCGGCATTTAAGGGATTAATTCTAAACCGTAAAAATAATAAAGATAAATGTTAAATTTGTATATTTTATATATGACACTGGCTGGGTGATGTGGTTGGTTTATCGCTGACCCTCTGCAGCTAAGGTTGCGGGTTCGACCCCGGTCCAAGTCGGTGGATTTTCATGATGCAGAAAATCGACAGCTGCCATGTCGTGTGATTAAACGGCATGTACAAGATACTTAGAGTGTTTGTTTGGCTTGTGTGATCTCGGCAAAATTAAATCCTAGTACAGTTTCGCATCGTCAAAGCTCAGGTGCTTCCCTCTGGGGAAGGAACTAGGAGTCGAAATTACTTGCAAGGATTGGTATCCGCTTATATGGTGCCGCACTGAAAAGAGATGTAATGGTAAAACACCAAACAGCAGCCTATTAGAAATAAAAAAACATTGTATATGACAAGCCCATGGCATAAATAATAATTATTAAACTTGTTCTTAACAATATTGGTAAATGAATTATAGGTACATTGTGCAGTACTGATACATTTATAAGCGTATTATATCACTGGAAATGTGTATCTCCTTCTTATTATGTCAGAATGTATTTGGTTTGTTTACTTTCCGTAAATTAATAATTTTTAAAATAATCTTTCGTTTTGACCTTCCAATTTGCTCGCTCTCCCCTTGGGGCGTGCCCCACAGTTTGAGAAGCACTCCGTTAAGTTTTAAAATAGTGTTATTCCTGTATCTGTTAGTATCTTGTTTTAAAGCATTTGAATTTTTATAAATTGTACAAATGAGCAATGGGATTGTCACAAAGCATTATTTATATATTCAATATTTATCTTAATTAAAGTTATAAATGTCTATATAACACGCATAAACACATTCTTTATATGTATATATTGAATTTAAAGCAGTGTTTCTTAAACTGGGGGATGCGCCCCCCATCCTAGGGGGGAGTGACAAAACTATGTGGGGGGTTCGAGCTTATTGAAAATTCGAAAATAAAAGATGATTTAAAAAAATTATTAGTTGACTGAAAGGAAACAAATTCAAATAAAGTCTGATAAAATAAAATAAAATATACATTTACACTGAAATAATACCATTATAAATCAGTACTGCCCAATGTGTATTTGATAATAAATTTTTCATTCTAAATTAAGAACATGTTAAATAATTACCTGTGGCCTCATGGTCTTGTCATGTATAAAATTATATTCAAAATTTAATACTTATCTTGATAATTTGCATGGTTTGTAATAAAAGTCGCATTGCATCTATAGAGTCCAAATACATTATTATGGAATTCAATACTTTGTGTGTGTGCTATTGTTTAGAGAAGTGGGGGAGCGATGAAAATTATGATTGAAAATTGGGTCACAGATTTTAAAAGTTTTATAATTACTGATTTAAAGGTATTATCTTTTTTGAAACTATACATTCAAATTAAAAACTTACTTTTTATGACTGTTAAGGTTTTTGAAATAAAATAAATAAAATATTCTTTCTGTGTGTTCAAAAGTGATTGACCAATTGCACAGAAGTTATACTTTTCTTGAGGTTTTAAAAATTTAGATTTTCTAATAGTATGTGTGTGTATTTTTTTCTTTTCTTTATTTTTTTGCATATACATAGGTGTACTTTTCTCTTTGTGTATTGACATATTGTACAAAATATTCGTGATTTTCATATATTTCATTATCATGAAATATTTTTTTTTCTCTAAGTTTGATAAACTAAAGATTTTTTTGGAATTTTTTTACATATATGGCTAAAAGAACTTGAGAATTTTTTAAACTCTAGATTGTAATAGAATGATAATACATAAATTAACTTAATTCAGTCGGTTAAGCTAATAAAGGCTTAAGTCTAACTTGCTACTTCATTTCTATTTAGGATTTAATATATTTTTCTCTAATCAATCGAACTAAATAAGCTGTGTAAAATAATACTCCATATGAAATAAAAAGAAATACAGTAAGAAGATATCTATTATCTTAATGTGATGAAATTGTATAAGCATATACTTTGCGATAGCATATGCAAACGACAAAGTTTCAGCAACCTATAACTGACTATATGGAGCTCAAGCTCATTACAACGGAGCTTATTGAATATTGCGAATAAAGCAGGTTTCATTCCAATATCTTGAGGCATAAATTCCATGCAAATGTAGTTTCTTCGATCCACGAGGACTATGCCGATGTTTTTCTGATAGATCCAATAACAGTATAAGTAGATATTATAGTTTGGGAGTGGACATGAAATAGAATTATTATAAGCAGGTTGGTCAGATAGAAGAATCGCCATGCTTTTAGATCAAAGCTATGCTACAATTCGATTTTATTGGCAGAATGGGTGAGCTACGATGGTACAGAGCATCAAGAAGGCAGTGGTTAACCGTCAGTGACGACAGAACACGAGGACAGAGTTGTCCTCCAATCGATGCGTCCAGGGACGTCTGAAGGAAAGGACCAACTGGGCCCGGGCCCAGGGCCTCGTTTCATTCTTAACTCTGTCTTAAGATCATGATCCGGATAATTTTAAAATCTTAATATTATCCTTGTACATATTCTCCGAAAAATAAGGGATTTCAAACTGCATATCATCGGGAAAAAGTGGTGGTAAAATTGCATTATTATGTGATGATCGCTGTCCATGTCTAAGCCTAGAACAAAAACGATAAGCAATCATTCAACTCATTTAGTCGAAGTACAACCATCGAACGAGCAGGTTTGTGCCTAGGTTTTTGAGGTTGTGAGACGTACAGATTTATTGGTTTCAAATTAACGTTTCAACGAGTAATTGGCAATGAATGCTATATACTGTCTACTTTTAAAGATCTCAGGTAGTTCCTACTTTTTCATAAGGGCCTCAAAATTCTTAAGATATATCTGGGTCCAGAGCCTCAAAGAGTCTTAAGACATCCCTGGATGCACTTCATCAACGATTCAACCTGAAATTGGGACACCAATGACCATGGATAGGCGACTCAGCGAACAGGAGTAGAGGTAATTGCAAAAAATGTCCTTCAACACTGTGACGTCTTACGCGTCTTTTCTTTAACAAGTCCTTTGGGTTCTTTGGGCCAGAATTAATGGCAACTCTTTTCCAACCAAATCCAAGAAACGAGAAGTGAAGAGATGCAAATAATATAGGATAAATATAGGATCTTAGAGTAAGCGTGATGGCAATGTAAAGGAATGTTAGACAATTGACGTGCGTTGTGATGATTATTGAAGTTCGTGGTTCAAGATTTAAGTTCTACGTGTCGTGAAGAAACATATTGGTGTTCGACTAGAAGTTAAACGTCAAGCTATATATATATATACATACCATTGTAGATAAAGACAAGTTTATTACAGAATAATATAAGGTAGGATTGATTACTTATTAGTATATTTGAAGATTAGGCGGTTCGATTATTGAGATTGGTCTGAATTATATTGTGTGTTGCGTATTGCGTCATCGTAGATTCTCTCATATTAATTATTGTAATTAAATTT
Organism: Trichonephila clavipes; assembly: GCA_019973935.1. NCBI lineage: Eukaryota > Metazoa > Arthropoda > Arachnida > Araneae > Nephilidae > Trichonephila > Trichonephila clavipes. Next base: position 137,256 of record BMAU01021193.1, read on the forward strand.
GTAAGTTGAATATCTTAATAAAGTCATATTAAGATAATGTTTGATCCAAGTTCTTTCGTTAATCCTACACCTCTAGCTCACGCTGATGCTTCGAAGGATGTACTTGCAAGGGGTGATACATCACACACTCTGCCTACCACCAAGCACACATGTAGTGATGACAAGAGTATATTTGACCTGGACTTTAATAAACTAGAATTGAATTGTTTTTGTGATAAATCGCGCTCGAATATAACACCAATAACCAAGGTAGACATGTGTCAAGACGTCTGGTACACCACGGGGATATTTGTTTTAGTATCATCCGCTACATATCCTGAAAACCATAAGTTACGTATTACGTGTCATTTTATTTGATTACTGAACACATTTCAATGACATGCGTGACAGGGATGGAGAAATCCAGCGCTCTTAGAGTTGTCTTTTCTTTCATGGAGCTTTGGAACTACATGCCCATATCCATTGACACACTACACGTATTTTTACTTCGTGGTCTTGACATTTCTCAGTTATCACCACTTTTGGGCTCTGATAAACCGGCATTTCGAACCATCCATCAGTCGCCCTGCTCTCATTTGTTATTTGAAACATGCACAGTAAGCAATTCATTAGGAACAAATAGGACCTTCACCAACTCTGATCAATGTCCACTGATCAGGATCAGATATGCGCCAAACGCATTAATGACTTTTTTTTTATTCTGGTCACTCTTCAAGCTTTATAAAACTTTGAATTCCTATGAATACTGTTAGTGTTTCTTATTCAATGCATGTGCGTGACATTTACGGATTTTCATCCTACTCAGGTTAATCCTTCTCATTGCGTCACTTACTTATATTATAGAGTATATACAGTGACGCACACAAGGGGGGGGGGGTCCCGGATCTGGCCTCACCAAAGCCCTCGATGTTTTTCCGCGATTGGTTAAAATTCTATTTATATAGAACGTAAAAGTTAAATTAAGTATTTATTATTGATAATTAATTTTATTAATTAATGTTAATTATTTATTCAATAATTAATTTTTTGCTATTTTTCTTTCCCGAAATTTGACAAATCAATGGAATATGTCGGGCGATGTATTGGAGAATGATACGAGAATGGTAAATTTTCGACCCTGTATCCCCCTACCCTTGAAAAATTCCTGTGGGTGCCACTGAGTATATATAAATAATTACTTACTAATTAATTTTTGAGCCCACGTTTGAAATATTTTCCGCATGATTCTAAATTAAAAATTTAAGTATATATATTTTGCCATTTCTTCAAACATACTTTCAAAAATTAGTTTCGAGAAATATTTTACGAGTTTTAAAATTATAAATTTTTTCGAAAAACATCTGTTTTTATTGCGTTCATTTCTTTGAATTTTTAAAGTGTATGTTTTAAAATGTGCACAATTTTATGCGTCTGTGTATTAAGGAAAATACTTAAACCTTATTTTTGTTACCAAAATCCTGAAGAAATTAAGTAATGCACGCAATTTAGAAAATTAGTTCCATAATATCATATGCATACGTGCCATTAATGTTCATGTATAAAAAGAATATAAATGTAATATAAAATATAATACAAATTTAATATAAAATGGTTATGTATATAATGTACGTGTGCAATATAAAACCACTTATCTAACGAACAAAAATGAGTAAATATATTAAAATAACGGTACTGTGGAACAGTGCATTTAAAAGTAAAATATTAACTTAAATGAAGCATTTTTTATATGAAACACAGTTCTAATGATCCTTTTACGTATATTACTTAGTCTAAGTAAATATTTAACTTTTTATTTAAACTTTTAGACAGTTAAAACTTTTTATTTAAATGATCATACCTTTATAAATAATAATATTCTTAAAATATTTTTCTCCTGAACGTGTAATAAATTTTTGATCACTGAGATAGCTCAGAATTTCCGGAAAAACTTATCATTATAAAACAATTACCTCCCTCAAATACTTAATACGATTACGTAAATAAAATAAAGTAATTACGATTACTCTAGTAATTAAGATTAAGTAAGTTAAAACCACAGAAAAATAAATAAATTTTTCAGAAAGAGGCATATAAGCAACATATATGAAACTCTCCGAATATATAGCTGTCTTTTCCAAATGTCAAGTTGGCCGCGATAGTCTAGAAGTCAAGGTAACGGACTAGTGGCGGCCGTGTCATGAGTTCAAGCCAAGTACCACTGAAAACCCATCACGTGTAGAGGCGGTCATTGCACGTTAAGTCTGCCGAGAGTCACTCGGCAACTTAACAAGTCAATTTCCTCCAGTTGATGTGATGTGGAAGCTAGGAGACGAAATTTCCAGCTCAGGTCTCGTACTCAACCAAGGTTCAAAATAACAAGGTCCGTTGCCATTAGCCCTCGTGCAACTTCATAGAGCCACGTAAATTTACCTTTTCTCTCCAAATGTCAAGATGGCCGTAGTATACGTGTGCCCATGGACAGGAATTAAGCCGGCATTATTTTTATCGAGCTATGATCTCAAATCTAGGTAATACTAAAAGTACACCGCATAGAAGCACTTATAAACTCTCAATTTGCTGATCCTCAAAGTGGCATGGGGAGGAATTTTAGAGAGTGTGGTTCAACTCAGGTGTTATTCTCGTCACTTGACCGCTTCTCGAATTGCGAGATATACCACTAATAATTCTTGGGTAGCTTCGAAAAGAAACATGAATAAACAATCAACAAATCAGTTTCAATGTAAAGGAATCTCTGAAACAAAATTATAACTCATTTTTTAAGACATAAAATCAGAATATCTATATAATTCAGTGACGATGTAATACATGCATTCGTTTATTATACTGACTCAGATAGAAATTTAGAAACATCTCATAAGTTCTCTACAGATCAGAGATATAGGACGATAATAGTTTTGGAGTATTTTTTCATGTAAAAGTATTTTGATTTGAAGTAAAATTCATTAATACTACTCGTACTATAATTACCCTTATAGCATTGGACTTAAAATTTTGAAATATGTACAACCTCTGACAATAATTTTCGGAAAGAGAATAGTCCTGCAACATTAACGCATATGAAATATTAACCAATGCTACCTAATTGTCCTTTGAAATAGACACCTCCCATAACTATGCACCGCTGAGATCTGCTACACATGTCCTGGATAATTTACAAGAAGTCGCATTTTGGGATGGATTTCAAAAGCATCCTCACGTTTCGTTACATGTCAGGAATATCGTCAAATCTCCCTCCTTTCAAAGCGAGTTTCAGTTTTGGTAATTGGAAGAGGTATGAAAAACTGATAGATATATAAACTACTGTTTGTGAAAATTGCAACACCATGAAGGAAGCATCATAGTTGAATGAAATTTAGTACAAAGTTGAGTGGTAATGGTACAAATAAATGATTACATTTTCAAACCAAACAAACAATTAAAAGAGATAGAAATTAGTATTTTGTGTGGCTACCACGCGCCGCAATAAGAGTTTCTACACGACGCGGCATGGAGTTAAACAAATTTTGAATGTCTGCCTGCGGAAGAGTATTCCATATTGTTTGTATGCGCAACCAAAGTTCGTCTGTCAAAACAACAGGACGAAGATCATGAACGAGATGCCCCCAACGATACCCCACACATGTTCAATCGGTGACATATCCGGCTAATACGCAGGCCAAGGAAGAAGCTGTACCTGCTGCGAATCAAGATAGGATTTGACAGTCTTGGCGACATGTGGATGGGCATTATCCTGCTGGAATACAGCCCCTGGCAATCCTTGCAGGAAAGGAATAGCTTGGGGCTGTAAAACTTCGTTTATGTATCGGGTACTGTTCAAATTGCCCACAATTCGTAGCAATTGTGATCGTCCATGATATGCTATGGCACCCCAGACCATAACTCCGGGTGTTCGTCTACTGTGGCGTTCGATAATGCACTCCGGAATGTGCCGTTCACCGGCATAGCGCCTGACACGAATTCGGCCATCATGGTGTCATAAATTGAAGCGGGATTCGTCAGAAAAGACGAGCTGCAGCCAATCAGCACGCCAGATCCTATGCACATTGGCCCATTGTAGCATAGGTGGCGATGGTTTTGCGTGAGAGGAATCCTGTATAAAGGAACCTTGCGCGCAGCCCACGCTGCAGCAGACGTCTCTGAATTGATGAAGCACACAATGAAACACGTGTAGCCGTTGACCACTGTGCTGCCAATTTTCTTGAAGAAGCTGTGCCGTCCGTCTGAGTCATTCGCACCAGGCGTCTGTCATCGGGAGCTGACGTCACATTTCGGGGTCCACTCTCGGATTTCCGAGCTGTCCGACCCTCGTCCGTCCACTGCTTCGAAACACGCATGATTGTGCTGCTGTTACGCCGCACACGAGCGGCTACTGCACGATAAGACAATCCAGCTTCACGAAGGCCGACGATTTTGCCCCGTTCAAACTCCGAAATTTGCTCAAATTTCGCTCCCTTTCGTCGACAAGGCATAGTAAAGATCCAGTTAACGTTTACACTAGCATATAACCACCGATAATCATACACGCCTCGCTACAGCCGTCTATTTATATTCGGTTCAATCCGCCCTTCAGAGGGCGCTGCTCAGCATACGCATGCGCTACCAGTCTGCAATTCTAATCATTTGCATATCACGCTCTACTTTACATTTCCTGAAAATTTCAGCTTACTCGCGTAGGTCCTTCGAGGTGTTGCAATTTTCTTAAACAGGAGTATATATATATATATGGTGAGTATGGTGGACGTTCAACTTGCACCACCCCTTTTTTACCAGGAACTGTTTGACAATATTGACTGTGTGAGAGTGAGCATTGCCGTGAGCCCCGAACCTTGTTGTTTGTACTGGGTTTGTACCCTGCGTAGACGTTTCATGAAACGGGTCAAAATTTCAATGTACCTTGCAGCATTCACAGTGTTGTTCTCTCAGGTAGAAACTCTTTGTGGACATGCCTTCAAAAAAGGTGATGGGCGTCGCTTTGATGCGTAATTTTTCTGCTCTGACCTTTTTTCGACGAGGTTATGCAGGAGAATGCCATTCCATGCTTTGCTGTTTCGTTTCAGGGTCGTACCTGACACACCAGGACTCAGCCTCAGTGACAATACAGTTCAAGAAATTTGGTGTCGCATTCACACACACACACACACACACACACACACACACACACACACACACACACACACACACACACACACACACACACACACACACACACACACACACACACACACACACACACACACACACACACACACACACACACACACACACACACACACACACACACACACACACACACACACACACACACACACACACACACACACACACACACACACACACACACACACACACACACACACACACACACACACTGTTTCCATAAAATCCTGAGAAGCCTCCAAACGTGCCTGCTTCTGATCGTCAGTCAAGTGACGAGGCAAAAGACAACAACCCGTTTTTCTTATCCCTAAATTCAGGGTAACGATTTGTCACACGGATTCATGGTAAATATGCGGCTCGTCAGCTATCATGCGCACTGGTAATCGACAATCTTTTTTGATTAATTTCCTCACTTTCTGAATGCTTTCGTCACTGATGGAGGTCACCAGTCTTCTGCTACGGGGGTTGTCAGAAACACTTTCCCTGACTTCTCAAAAACAGGCGAACCATTCATACACACACTTCATAGGCAATGCTTGATGTTCATAAACACGTACCAATATCGTGTATTTTCGGTAACATCTTAAGTTTGGCAAGCTATCTTTAAGTTCCTTGCCAAGCTTAAAACAAAATTTTAAATTGATCTTTAGCTCGTTCATTTTTGGCTCTCCAGTCTCACACGGAACACAAACGGGGCTCAACTATACAACGGTGGAGGAAGATGGTCCACATCTGCAGCTACGCATGTGCAGCGTTTTGCTTCGCCGGTGTTGCCACGTCGGTCTTTCTGACTTAATTCACTGAACTTTATTGTCAGAGGTTGCATAAATGTCTATGATTCTCAACATATATATAAGAAAACAACATATACTTAAGAAAACCCCTGAAAAGAAATGATTTCAATAAACATTTAATTGCAAATTTTTATTTAAAAGTGATACTTAGCAAAGAAGATATTTATCAGTCAAAATATAACCATACTCCGGTTTTAGAAATTCAAGTACTGTACTTTTTATATCAAGAATCGAGGGCTATAAGATTGTCTTCAAATGTAATAGAAAGCTTAATGCTAAGGCTTAGATATCAACAATTTAATAAAACAGTACATAGTCATTCAACATAATGAAATTCTCAGCAAAGCAGACGGGTGAACACTTGTTTAAGTTCTTAGACCCCCATAGAATTTTCGAAAAATCGATTTTTTCAAAGGTTTAATTGGTCTCCTAGGACCTCAAAAATGATGTCGCGATAGATTATGGCTAGGAAAAATCCCTAAATAATCGGTTTTCGAATTTTGGTACAAGACCGTCTGGTACGCAACGAGTTCCTTTTGTACAGGTATACAGCAAGTATGCAGCAGGTCAATTTTGTACATAATGAAAGCAATGAATTAGAAATCAACCCAAAATGGGCCTGGAAATCGACAAACAACGCATAAAGCTTACATAGAGATCGCTATCTGACCGAGTAAAAGAGGCAAGAATCGCTTCAAGACCAAGCAGAAAAGAAATGCAAGAGCAGGACGATAATCTGGTTAATCAAAGTTAAAGGTTAATCTGGCATATTAAAGTTATTTTGTAAAATTATTCGCAATTTTCTACTACGTAAAACTTCAAACGCGTCTGTGACGTCTCACGCGTCTTTTCTTTAACATGTCCTTTGCGTTCTTTGGGCCAGAATTAATGGCAACTCTTTTCCAACCAAATCCAAGAAGTGAAGTGTGAATGAAAGATGCAAATGAACAAACTTTTAAATATAGGATCTTAGAGTAAGCGGAATGGCAATGTAATGTAATGTTTGACAATTGAAGTTAGTTTGTGGCAGTTGATGGTTATTACATTTCGTGGTTCAAGTCTGAATGAGTTTTGCGTGACGTGAATACAAGTTATTAGGGATCGAATATATGAAACGGCCACGTTACACACCAGTGCATACAAAGACAAGATTAAGTATATAACAAGATTGACCGTTGCTCGATGCTGTAATAAGGTAGGATTGATTATTTAATATTAGAATCGGAGATTAGGCGGTTCGCTTATTGATAGTGGTCTGAATTAGATTGTCTTATTATATATATATATATATATATATATATATTATGTGTTGCGTATTTTACCATCGTAGATTCTCTCATATTAATTGTGATAATTTAATTTGTTAAAGGTTTTAGTATAATCTTAATAAAGCCATATTAAAATAATGTTTGATCCTAGTTCTTTCGTTAATCCTACGTCTCTAGCTCACACTGATACTTCGGAAGATGTTCTTCCAAGGGGAGGAACATCACACGTTTATCTCAAAACTGCATTTCTTAAGTTGGCTGGACACATAACTCAGACAATTTTCTGCGGAATTTCTTAAAATTTTGAATATATCTTGAAAAAATACATTGCCTATAGAAGTAAATAGGGGTCTTTTTATATTGTATAGTTTATGTTATTAACAATTATCTGACGATTTTTTGGGCAAAATTTTCCTTTTCCACTTTAGAAGTGCGCCATTTAGTTAAAAGTCATTATGTAGCAAAAATCGTACGTACCTCTGTAGAATTTATATAATATGTAATTAAAAATAATTATTGGCTTATTATGATTGAAAAATTACTTGAGCTGTTAGTCCGGCCATTTTGAAATTAATCGCTTCAAAAAATTGTTATAAATAGTCACTGATATATATGATAACATCCCGTTTTTGTAATCTCGATTTATTTTGTAGTATTTCTGAAAAAAAAATCTCCATAAAGCCTATTCTTTTAGCCTCTAGAGAGGCATAAAGTCTTAAAAAATGTTTTTTCACAATTCCTACTATTATATGTATATATAGTTCACACTCTCTCTCTATATATATTGTTCAAATTTTCTATTGTTAGTAAAACAGATTTTAAAGCGTTCAATTGAACTGAAATTTTATATACATGATTGTTTTGGCTGACAATACACTTATTCAACTATAATTACTGAAAGTTAATTGATTGAAACTAATTATTCAAACAATTACAAATTCATCCACGTCGGCATCATTTTTGTCGACTTGTGTCAAAACTTGAAATGTTTTTTTCTTACATTTTAAAGCACTCATTTGTGCTGAAATTTTCTATTTATTATTGATAGGGGTGGCAATACAATAATTGAATTATAATTAATTAAAATTAATTGGGTGAAACTAATTATTAAAAGAATTACAGATGCAGTCACATTGGCTTCACTTTTAGTGACTTGTGTCAAAACTTTAAGATTTTTTTCTCACGTTTTAAAGCCTTCAGTTGAACTGAAATTTTATATACACAATTGTATTGGATGGCAATACAATACTTTAAGGGGGTTACCCATGTGACGGCTTGCTTCTTAAGCATTCTTAGGGAATTTTTATTGACGACCAGTAAAAAAAAATAGAACTTTAAGTTTTTTTTAACATTTATTTATATGTATTTTAAGAGTATGTGTATAAATTATTAGCCAAAAATATCCAATGGAGCGTGAGTTATAGCGCTCTGAACACGCCCGCCTCGAAAAAAAATGACACTCCCTTCCTCCATGATTCCGACTAATTGGCTTATCTGAAATTTAAAAAAATTAACGGTGTTATAATCTATAAACTTAAATACACAGAATGAACTATAATCAATTGAACATATCAAAAGTTGAATTTTAGTTAGACTTCCCAAGAAAAAGTTTCGAATTTCATGGGTTTTTTGGCTGTTTTTGTTATAAAAAATAGAAATATTTTGAATTTTGGAATGATCGCTGTCCTCACATTTAATGCTTATATATGTGCTGAATCTACTCTATAAATTTGAAGTTTTTCGGTCAAACCGTTCTTGAGATATATTGGAAGAAAGTTTGAAAAACACAGTTTTTAGAAAAACGCGTTTAAAATTTCAAGTCGGATTAAAACAATGAAAATCTTAACTTAGCGCTGCCAACAGCTCCTCTTCTAACACCTGCTTCTGTATAACGACTTCGAATTTTAAAAAATCACTTTACCATCTTATTCTCGGCATGTTAAGGAAGCTATGTAAGAAAAAAAATTAATTAATTGATTGAATTAATTTTTTGATTCTTTGAGCCCATTTCATGAGTGAACCTCCTTAATGATAATTAATAATAATTACTTATGCTTTAATGTTGTGATTCTGTCATATGTGTATACATATTTATATTAATTGTAACTTTTAATAAAAAATAACTAAAATAAAGTTTTCCTTTGTTGATCTAAGTATAGGAATTGACTTAATTTTTTTTTTACATTACTTGTTTAAAAAAAGGAAAAGATGTCCTAAAATAAAGTTTATTTTAAATTGCTAATGTTCCAGAGATATAAATTACAATCCTTTAACGATTAAGTAATCAAAACCCAAATCACATTTCTCTCTTAATTACAAATTAATCACGGTATTAGAATCGCATTATTAATTACGTCGAATGAGTTCGCCGTTGTATTTCACGGTTGAACAATCACCAATGAAACACATTCCTAGGAATAACCAACGTATCACAGAGATATTAATTGCTTATTTGAATGCAGTTGAAGTTGATAAATGCAGGAAACGGAAAAACGTGACATAAGTTTACGTACAAGTGTAATATTTTGAATAGAAGACTTCATTGAAAAGTGGCACAGAGCGACACACACAAAGTTATTCATCAAAAAAATTCCGTCGTGGATGAATCCTAGCCAAAATCTCGTATCTTTCTTTAGATCTAGATTTATCAGTCATACAGCGGAGACTGAAAATAGTAAAAAGTACAGGAAAGGGGGGGGGGTATAAGGGGGAAATAATTCAGGAGAAATAAATGCCTAGATGTTTGGTTCTGTTCCAAGTTCTTTTTTTCTTGTGCTATCTACGTCATGATGGAAGCCTGCGGTTAATTATATTCATTTTCCAATCAGCTAGATCTTCTAGCTGCAAGAATATGCTATATCTTTTTTTAAGTGTATGGTGTCCTTTGATTTTAAAAGAAAAATATGGAATTATATATATATATAACATTTTTATTAGGTTTTTAAAAAGTGAGAGAGTTAAATACATTTTCCATAATAGAAAGGCATGTATGATTGAAGATACTGTTTTGAAAACTTAAAACAGTGTCTCTCAAACTTTCAATATGGACGACCCAATATTCAATCATAATTTTCATCGCCCCCTCTCCATACAGTAACAATATATTGAATTTAAAATACTATACTTTAACGCTAAAGCTGCAATACAAATTTATATTCTTAAGTGTCATTGACCTATATAAACGTTTCGCTGAGCCAAAGTGTTAATTTCCTCCGACGTATATATGCGTCTTACTGAGGTACGATCTTTACTGTGCACGGCAGCCAAAAAATTATTCCGAAAGCTTTGGAATGCAATAAAAGGACCTTGACGCTGTTTGCGAAGTATTTACTTATTTCACAGGGGATTTGTCTGTGTATTACTTTTCTTTCCTACCCCCAATACATCACATACATGTGCCTACATGTTAAATGGTAGCATTGGAGAGCGAATCGCATAACTTTTAATCGACAGTTAAGGGATTAATTATAAACTGTGCAAATTATCAAATTAAGTGTTAATTTTTGCATATGTATGATCACTGGTAATTATTAAACTTTGCTCTTAAATTATTATTTCTAATTTAATTATAAAATACATTGTGCAGTACTGATGCATTCATAAAAAGTATTATATCAGTGTAAATGAGTATTTCATTTGTTATTATGCCAAAATGTGTTTTGTCTTACTTTCAGTAAATTAATAATTTTTTTTAGATCTTTAGTTTTCGACTTTTCAATATGCTCGTGCCCCCTTCGTAGAGTTATTCCCCCTCCCTAGGGAAACGCAGAATTAGAGAGAATGTAAGAGATGTTTTCGATGCCACCTGATGGAGACCCACGAAATTTATCGTCACAGAGGGCTAGCTTTAACTCTGTCGTTAGTTACAGCTTTGAACACAATGCAGGTGACAGATCGATTTGGATCAAAGTAGGAAATTTTTATTCTCCCTCCTCCTCGCCTCGTCCAACTTCCCTTCAGAGTCGATTTCCACAAAATCGTTTAAAGCACATCTTTACTCAACAAAACAAACATGCAGGCTAAATTTCAAGTATGTAATTCTAAAAGGTAAAAAAAGGGAATTATTAACTATAACAATCCCTCAGCTTCTCTTGAACCTCGACTTCCATTCAACCCGTTGGTAGCGGATCTCTGCTCTATAAAAGAAATATGCATACTAAATTTTAAGTCTTTAGGTCTAATAGTTTCGGAAATGTTGCAATGAGTGAGTCAATTACCTCTTATGTATTTATACGAGTATACATATACATACATACACACACACACACACATATATATATTGTTGTCGTTGTTTTCTGATGCCACCTGTCTGACGTAGTCAGATCGAGGCCCACGAAATTCATCGTGGCATGGGCAAGAGGTACGCCTGTCGTTGACCTTGAGCACCATACAGGTGACAGTACGATTTTAGCTCGGCGAAGTTCCCCGAAGGGACGATAGATGGCGACACGACCTCTATCTCCACCTCCACAATTTCTGCATGTAAACTGAAGGGGAGGGAAATATTCTCCAGTCCCTGCGCTCGTGATTAAGCCCACAAGACTACGGACCCACTGATTTAACGAGCATGTACTCCGTGTGTACTCGGAGGGTGTTTGGTGGCATCGGGCATTGAACCCAGGCCTTCCGGTCTGAAGTCCGATGCTCTAATCACTAGGCAACCCCACGGCCCTATATATATATATATATATATATATATATATATATATATATATATATTCATATATAGTCTCATCTTATATATCATATATTTATATATAAGGATAATTAAATTAGATTAAAAATTAAATTCCCTATCTAGCACTTGATTCATCTTTCTCAGGTCTCATCTTCAAGTATCAAACTAATCACCCATTTATTTCTTCCGAACATATGGCCTAGCCAATAAACATGTTTAATTCCAGATCGTTAGATTTAACAGTCAACATATGTCAGCATTAATGATTGTTTTATCAACCTCTTCAAAGCAGCGATACTTACCATATGTTTTTCAAGTGTTATCCACTTGAAACCACCACCATGGCGTGCTTTTTACTCCCTGCTCTTAGCGTCAGAACAGATGTACAAACGATTGAATAAAGATCTCCTTTTTTAAACTTTAATCTGATTCTGTCTTAAAAATCATGACATATATATATATATATATATATATATATATATATATATATATATATATATATATATATGTTGAATTTTTACTAAACTGACAACATGATCCGAAATATTTTATGTAGATAGTAAATTTTTACTATCATTTTATTAAATTCAATATCAGTTAGATTCTTCCAATTTTTAAAGAGTCGTTTTACATTGATCATTAAAATTTAAGAGAAAAATGATCAATTTACAAAAGTAAATCGTCAAAATTAACGAATAGGGCATGTGATTCTTCATTTTTTGCCGTAACTTTTGTTAACAATTTTTAGCGCATAAATACATCCTTTTCCATTCATAAATCAATATCAATATTTTATACTATTTTTATATAAATGCAAATTACACTTAATTTCCACTGCATTATGAAACTCATTTTGACTTCAAAACATTATTATGAAAAGAAAACCAAAATAAGAAGCACAATTTTACTTAAAAACAAACTTTCGAACATTAAAAACTGCTGTATGCAATGAAAAAAAATTACTTTAACTTTTTGTAGTCATAATTTTTTCACAAATCTTATTTTATGAATCCGTTACGAAAACAGTTGGTTTTATGTAGTTACAGCAAACGATTAATTAAATGAATATGATATATTTATATAATTGTATACGATTTGTTACCAAACGATTATAAAAATATATGAAATAAGTCCGCAAAAAGACATTTCAATACTGATTTGAAAAGGAAACCAAAGAATACTTCATACAATGGTGTCTAATATGAATATTTCTTGATAGAAATAGTTGTCTCACAATAACCTTAAAATTTCTGAAAAATATCTTCTGCTTTTAGCCATTTCTTGCATTCTTGATTACGTAAAAACCATGGTAATGTGACAATGGATTGACAGAAAAGAAGAAAAAATAAATAGTAACTTTTTTTTATATATGTTTAAATTCCATTCAATGAAAAAAACGTAAATAAATTTTAAAACTGTAATATATTTTTAAAAATTAAATCCATTAGTGTATTGAAATAAATAATTTACATATTGCAAATGAATTCCTTAACACAGTTCTCACTATTATATATAGTTCACACTCTCCCTATATATATATATATATATATATATATATATATATATATATATATATATATATATATATATATATATATATATATATATATATATATTGTTCACAAATTTTCAATCGTTAATAAAATACTTTTTATTCATCCATCAAGTTGAAATGCATTTTTTTTAAACTTGAAGTGGATGACACTTGATGTTAACACAATTTTTTTCAAATATTAATTCATTTACTTTTTAATTAACGAATAAATAGTAAAACACAAAAATAATAGTCCAGCACCCTATATAAAAAGAAAACTTGCTCGTTGTGTTACTGTAATGCAATTGACAGAGTGTTGAACTTCTAATCGGAAGGTCGTGGGTACGAATCCTACCTGGGATGGCCTAATTACTGAGAATGAGATTTCTTTTGATCATACTCTTTTATTAGAATAATTAAAATTAATTAATGAATAAATAGTAACTAACAAAAAGTAATATTCCAACACTATAAATAGAAAGGAAAATGTAGAAAATTGCAAGTTAAATCGCTTTCTATTTTGCCACTTAATATTGTGATTCTGTCATATGTATATATATATATATTTATATTAACTGTAATTATCTAATAAAAAGTAACTAAAATAAAATTCTTCTTTGTTGACCAAATTAGGAATTGACTTAAAAAATTATTTTTATATTACTTCGCTTTTAAATTACTTTTATTTTATTTAACGCTATTTCAATGCATATTTATTCAATTTTTTCCAACAAATTTTTAAATAGACGTCTGTTTGCTTACTAAAAGAAATTTGAATGCTGGCAGTACAAGAAAAAATTCTTAATGCATACCAGAATTGACGTGTCATGTTCAAAAGCAGGAAAGCCGCAAGTTTTCGAGACTTTTCTTCCAGAAGAAATCAGAAGTTTCTTTGAGAACTTTGGAAGAAGTCTCGCTTTTTTGCGCATGTTTTAGGTTTGGATGTTACAGAGCCCTGAATATATTTTATATAACGCTACTACCAGGTTAAATATTTTTTTTGCATCTTAAATGCAACATGAAAGGTAAAGAAGCGTTGTAAGAGGCATTTTTCATAGGAGGGAAAATCTTGTTTTTCTATGAATTTACAGTAATAATTTCGGAATATTTTTAAAATTGTGTTTTGTTTTTCACAATTACTTTCTATTAATATTCATCAGAGAAGAAATGAAGATATGCAGATTTATTATTAAATTATCATAGCATTGAAACGAAGTACATTTATAAGTATACTTTTCACTGACAGGTTGAAATGAATGGTGTGTAAGTTAATTTTGCTTTAAAGCATGCGACTACTCTAAAATTGTGAATTTTGCCGAAAACTGACAATTTCTTTTATGATTTTAATTTATAGGCCATCTTATTAGCTTTATTAAAAAAATACCAAGTTTATTATTTTCCTTACACTAGAACAAAAACTACAGGTATTTTAGCAAAAGTAGATGCATTACTTTTAGCCAAATGACAAATTTTAAAATGCGTTTTGCTCGAAATGTGTGCTTTTTTCGAAAACTTTTTTGAAAACGCTCAAACAGGAACAGCGATTGCTCAATAAGTTTTGAAAATAATTAACTGAAATTTTTTGTGTATGTTCTGTATAAAAGTAGAAGTGAATTTAACCTTCAGATTTATCAATCACTATTTTATTACAAAATTTACAGTCCCTCATATGAATATATATATATAAACACTGTTTATTTTAGCAATTTTATATAATAACTAAGATAAAGTAATCTAGTTTTTGTAAAAATTAAAATATCTCTTATCCTGAAGGTCATTTCAAAAAGGAATAGCGAAGTAAGACATCAAAATTGAAAAATTAAGAATTGGTTTCTTTACTATTTGTACAGAGCGGGCCCCGTTTATGTAATTTTTTCCAATTTTTACCTATTTTTTCTCATTTTAGTTGTAATAATTCATTTTTCTCTTTTTAATTTTAGCCTTATTCTCTAAAGTGTGCTAAATAAATCTAAAAACCACGAAAAATCTGTTGACGCTGCGATCGTCCCCCCCCCTCGCTCACCCACTCTTGAACAATTTCTTGCAAGGACAAAGCACTCACAATAAATGTTTATGCCTTTTTATATATATATATATATATAACTTTGTGGTTAGTTTAATTGCATAATAACTATCCAGATGGTGCCACGGTTTGTTCCTTCTTGTGTTGGCGTTTCAATCTTTTACGCCATTTCATGTAGGATCTCATCGCAGTAGGTTGTATTTTTGAGTTCAGGATTTTTGTTTTACTAATAAGTTTTCCTAATATATATTGCCTACAAATTTTTTTTTAATATTCCTCTCCTTGAGAGATTCATTATTGTTCTCTTTTCTCAATTTCTTTTTACGATTTTATATTAGGTTCTTCATCCACGTGTTGTATCAGGCTTAACTTTTCAACTTGGCTTCCCTCCCCCTCTATTATGTCGAAAATTTCTGCTGTACGGGGAAGGTTGGATCCACAAAGCATTGCTTAACCCTTGTTCGATGGCCTAATTCAGCGACAGCATTAGAAATCATAATAGGTCTCCAGTTTAGTCCAATGACTTTTTGTATCTACAATTGTTGTGTCTGCATAATTCCAATTTCTTACTTCGTTAGCACTGTAGGTTCTAGTATTTCTTCACTTTTATGTTATTATACTATATATATATATATGTATATATATATATGCATATTTATATATATATATATATTAATATATATATATATATATATATATATATGTATATATATATATTCGCATTTTCAATCAATACAGTCTCAATTGCACTAATAAAATCTCTATATTTCTTTTTTTTTAAAACAAAAAGATGTCGCAAGTAGTCAAATACCTTATCTAAACTGTGCAGCAATATTATACAATAAACAGTGATGGCTTATTAGGTTTTTTAATATACAGGTTAAGTACAAATGATGGGCCCTATTTTTTAAAAAAAATCATATTTTCGAAACTACTGCAAATATTACAATAAGAGATACAGGAATGTAAAGATAAATATACCAAGTTCCTTTTTCACCAATGATCAACAGCGTATTCAAGCAAATCCAAATATCGCGACAATGACAGAGAAGAGTTTTTGCGTATTAGTGTATGCACGGATTTTTACAGTTATTTCCGTGCAACGTGCGCTTAGATATCGATACGGAAAAGAAGTTCCAACCAACAAGAGCACTGTGTGATGGGGTCATCAATTTAAGAAAACAGGTTGCTTGACTAAAAAGAAAAACAGCGGTCAGTCAAGCGTCTCGGAAGAAGCAATGGAGAGAGTGAAACAGAGTTGTGTTTGAAGTCTACGAGAGTTCCACCTATGAACTTGGAATGCCCCAGAAAACAGTATGGAAAACATTACGAAAAAAATTATATTTTAAACCATATCGTTTGCAATTGACAGAATAAATAACAGAAGACGACAATAAAGCATTTGTGCACGAATCATTGATAAAGTAATTCTACAAAATGTATAGAACAAACTGCATTACGGATTGGAGGTATACCACGTAACAAAATAATCATACATCGAACATTAGTTACAGAACAAAAAAACTTGGTATAGTTCATTTTACATTTATGTCTCACTTGTTGTTGTTGTTGTGGCTAATGCCACCTGTCTGACGTAGTCAGAACGAGGCCCACGAAATACATCGTGACAAGGGGCTAGAATTATGCCTGTCGTTGGCCTTGGTCTTGAGCCTCATACAGGTGACAGTACGAATTAGCTCGGTGAAATTTCCCGAAGGGACGATAGATGGTGACACCACCTATCTCCACCTCCACAATTTTGCCATGGGGCTGGAGGGGAGGGAAATATTCTCCAGTCCCCTGCACTCGTGATTCAGCCCACAAGACTTTCGGACCCACTGATTTAACGAGCACGTACTCCGTGTGTACTCGGAGGGTGGCATCGGGCATCGAACCCAAGTCTTCCGGTCTGGAGTCTTTCTAACCACCAGGCTACCCACGGCCCCAACTTGTTGTAATATGTGTTGTAGTTTCGATAATATGATTTTTTAAAATCGGTTCCATTATTTAACACATCCCTCAATAAGCTTAGTTCTAACTAATAAAACAGCAACTTTTAGGAAAAACTTAATTTTATTTATCAAGATACTCCCCTTCAAGAATGATACATTCAGCCCAAAACTCTTCTAATTTTTAATACATTTTTCGTAGTACGATTTGCCTTTGCTGTCAAAATAGGCTTAACTTCGGTTATCACTTCTTCATTTAAGCCAAACCTCTTTCCTTATAGCATTTTTTTAAGGTCTGCAAAAAGCCAGGACCGGTTTTTGTCACTGGGGGCAATATCTGGACTGTACGGTGGATCGGAAAGTAATTCGAAACGCATTGTTTTTCTCCATCAAAAAGCACTGTTTCTCGAAATTTCTTTTCATCCATGGTTTCTATGCAAACTAAGTTATCTCACTAAAATCTCTGAAACTTTTTAATTGAACTAGATGCTATCACGAAATTTTGAGACGTGTCGTTTGGAAAGTAGTACTACAAGGTTAGACTAAAGACAGTTAGAAGGTAGTGACATTTATGTGTTAGGCACGTGACTTATTGAGTGATGTGTTATACTCCCCCTGCATATCTGGGAAGGCTTTGGGTGGTTTCCATATGTCAAGGCATATTTTAAAGGTAAAAAATACCTTTAACATGAACACAATATCAATGCAATTTTACTCTATTATTTAATTGTGTTACCCTCCTAAATTTGTGTCCTAGATTGAATTGCGGTTTTATGGAGAAAATAATTATTTATTTATTTATTTGTTAATTGGAACTTACCCATAGTGAAAAAAAATGTTCTATGGTACAAATGTTAGGAGAAATATAATTATAAAAATGATTTTAAAATATAATACTCTGCCACAAAAGTTTTTGAAAAAAAAATGAAGTAGACTTAATTTTCGTCAGAAGATTTTAGATTCAGAATCAGTATTTTTCTACAATACGAAAATCACCAAAAGTGATTATTACTAATTAGTGAGTATTGTACAGTGCAAGGATGGCGAACCAATGGCACGCGTGCCCCGATGGCACGTGACACCGTATTTTGCGCACGCCACCAATCAAAACGGTTTGCATTTTAGCTTAAAATAATTAAGTTCACTATGAAGTAATACGAACAAACCCTATTAAATACCCGGATGTGACTTCATTTGATAAAATAAACTTGTCCCGATTGGTTTAGTTGGAAATTGAACAATTGGAAATGGAGCTGATTGATTTTCAATGTAGTTCAATATGGATTGAATATTTTATTGGAACAAGGAAACAGTTAGAATGGATTGAAACAGAAAAATTAACATGCAATATAAGTAAAAATGCAAGTAACGAAATTTTGGGAACAATGAATTCGATTTCCGACACATTTAACTGTTTGAATAAGCTGGCTCGTGCTATTTTAAACATATTTTAATATACAGTGCAAAAAGGATTCTCTTTCGTAGTAATTAAAGAGTTTTGTGTTATTAGAATTTGGGGGGTTTTATATATAATTTTCCCAATAAACAGAAGTCTGAACTATTTGACACAGTGTTTCTCAACCCTCCTTGGGGGTGTGACAACTCTACGAGGGGGGCGCGAGCATATTGAAAGGTCAAAGACAAAATATTATTTAAAAAAATCATTAATTTAGTGAAAGTAAACAAACAAACTACATTCTGACATAATAAAAAATGAATTACACTTTTTCAGTGATATACACTGGTGTGCAAAACTTAAGCAACAATGTAAAAATTAAGCACATAACCATAAAATTGCAGAAAAGGAGGTCTGGAGATCAGTACCGTGAACACGTAAGTCAGTAGAAACGTCATGCGTATG
This sequence comes from Trichonephila clavipes, assembly GCA_019973935.1. Classification (NCBI taxonomy): domain Eukaryota; kingdom Metazoa; phylum Arthropoda; class Arachnida; order Araneae; family Nephilidae; genus Trichonephila; species Trichonephila clavipes. The sequence goes on from BMAU01021193.1 coordinate 156,520, forward strand.
CAAATATCAGGAACAAAACGTCAGAAGCGACGTGAGCGTACGCAAAACGCGTGATGTCGGCGCGCGCTGCTCAACAGTAGAGTAAAATGAAGAACGGAGACGAAATTCAACATATTCGTTGCAAGTGTCAGTGAGTCAGTTCGTGAAATATGGCTAGAAGAAATCACCTGGACGACTTCACACATGGAAGAATGATCGGAAAGCTGGAGTAGGGGCGTACCGTCACCAGTGTAGCTGCAGAGTTCGGAATCAACAAAAGTGTCACTTGGAAAGCGTTCCAAACCACAGGTACAGCTGTTAGAAAGGTTGGTGGTGGCCACCCGAGAACGACAACTGTAGGGGATGACCGATATATCATCCTGCAGGCGAAAAGAGGCCGACGGGAGTCAGCAAGCGTCATTGCTCAGCAACTCTCTACAGCAATGGGGCGACAAGTGTCGCGATTTACTGTAGCCAGAAGCCTTCATAAAGGGTGCCTATTCGCCCTCCGTCCTGAACGCCGCTTCCCGTTGAAAGTTTACCACCGACGCCACCGTTTACAGTGGTGCAGAGAGCACAAAAACTGGACAACTGTCAATGGAGTCGTGTCCTCTTTACGGATGAGAGTCGGTTCAGTACCAGAAGCGATTCTCAACGCGTTTTGATTTGGAAAGAGATCGGGACACGGTCTTATACCAGTAACATCAAGGAAAGACACTATTACGGTTGTTCTGGAGTTCTTGTCTGGGGAGGCATTATACTGAACGGGCGAACTGAGCTCCACATTTTCGATAGAGGGTCTGTAACCGTGGGTCGCTATCGTGAGGAGGTACTTCTTCCCTATGTGCGTCTGTTCCGAGGTGCCATTGGCCCAGACTTCATTTTTATGGATGACAATGTACGGCCACATTGGACTCTTGCTGTTGAGGAGCTGCTGGAATGAGAAAATATCACTCGAATGGATTGGCCAGCGTACTCCCCAGATTTAAATCCCATCGAACATGTGTGGGATGCTTTGGGAAGACGTATTGCAGCACGCTTACATCATCTGGAGAACACCCAACAACTCAAACAGATGCTGATTGAGGAATGGACACTCCTACCGCAAGAAATGTTGCACCAGCTGGTTCTGAGTATGCGGAGACGGTGCGAAGCAACCATTGCAGTGAGGAGAGGGCATATACCATATTAAGGAACATCTGCTTGTTGTTCTTACTGTTGGATTGACCATCATGAGTCACGATACTATGCGTTCAATAAAGCTTGTTTTTGTTTGATTCCATACCGTATGCAATGTATTCCTTTTTCAGGACCGATGCCTTCGTCATCCTTTACGTACATAATACTCTCCCTCATTTCTGAATTTCATGTCTCTCAGATGATTTTTCGTGAAGTTATGGCAAAAAACCCACCTGTTGCTTAAGTTTTGCACTCCAGTGTATTACGCTTATAAATGTATCAGTGCTGCACAGTGTATTTTATAAATAATTTAACAATACTAAGTTAAGAACAAGCTTTATAATTACTAGTGATTATACTAGTGACCCCCCCCATGGGTTTGTCATATATAAAATTATACACAAAAAGTAACACTTATCTTAATAGTTTGTAAGGTTTATAATGAATCCCCTTTAAGGTATCCGACTACTTGCGACAACTTTTTTTTGAAAAAAAGGAGATATGGAGATTTTTTTGTGATTTTTATATGTATTTAGTATATTTTAAGTAAAAAATCCTAAAATTGGTAAAAGAAAAAAATTTTTTATTATTAAAATGGGAAAAAACTAGTAAAAATGTACGAAAAATTACATAAACGGGGCCCGCTCTGTGCAAAGATTTTATGAACAAATTCTCAATTTTTCAATTTTGATGTGTTACTTTGTTATTCCTGTTTGAAGTGACCTTCAGGATAAGGGATATTTTAATTTTTACAAAAACTAGAGCACTTTATCTAAGTCATTATACGAAATTGCTTAAAAAAAATTAACTATATTCATATAAAGAACTGCAAATTTTGAAATAAAACAGTTATTGATAAATCTGAAGATCAAAATACTTCTACTGTTATGCAGAAGATAAGCAAAAAATTTCAGCCAATTATTTTCAAAACTTTTTGAGCAATCGCGGTCCCCGTTTGAGTTTTTCGAAAAAAACACATTTCGAGTAAAACGCATTTTATAGTTTGACATCTTGTGTAAAGTTATGCATTTGCTTTTACTAAAACGCTTGTAGTTTTTGTTCTAATGAAGGGAAAATAAAGTACTTGGTATTGTTATTAAGTTAATAAAATGGTCTATAAAATAAAGTCATAAAAAAATTTGCCAATTTTTGAAAAAAATCATGGTTTTAGGGTAGTCGGATACCTTAACTGCCAATTAAAAGTTATGCGATTCGCTCCCCAGTGCCAACCGTTTTCCACTTAGGCGCGCGTGTGTGATGTATTGAGGTAGGGGGAAAGGAATAAGGAAGCAAATATTCTGAAATAAGTAAATCCTTCGCAAAAATTGTCGTCAAAGACCTTTTATTGCATTCCAAAGCCTTCGGAATAATTTTATGGACAGCAGTGCACAGAAGAGATCGTACTTCGGAAAGACGTATATATACGTCCGGGGATATTAACGCTTTGGCTGAGTGAGACGTTTATGTACACCAGTGGTACTTCAGAGTTAAAAGACATGTCGTAGTTTTAGCGTCTAAGTACAATACTATTCAATTCAATACATTGTTATATTGTATGAGGGAGGCGCAATGAGAGAGAGAGAGAGAGAGAGAGAAAATTATGATTGAATATTGGATCGCGAATATTGAAACTTTGAGAAGCACTGATTTGATGGCACGTCTGTATTTCATAAAACATTTCTTTTCAAAAAATAGTGCGTATAAAGGTTCGCCACCCAAGGTAAGGGGGATAATACAATCTACAGTGCAATATTTCGTATATAGTCCAGCTTTGTCTCTCTCCAAGCCTTCAAATCTCAACCTCCTCTTTTCCCCCATTTTTCTCTTTAACGTGCACTGCAATTTCGACAATAGGTTTTTTTTTTTCAAAAATTCAATACTGAAAAAGCTGTTAAATGTATCTGATGTTTTTATCTTCTTACTATTTAGTATGTGTTTCCTGATGTCAATGAATGTTTAACCCTTGATCTACCGAAGGGACTTACTTATAAGTACCCTTCAATTTAACATTACATAGAATACACCTTTTTACGAATACTCTGACGATACTCAGCAAAAATATTCTTTGAAATCAACTCTTTCAAGATATATGGCAGCACGGGTTCTATGATGAGTATTTTACCGGGAAAGGGGAATAGTTTTATAGCAGAATGTGTGCATTTTCAGCTGACGTTTTGATCGGATTGCAAAATTTGTCATTTTTGTTCCGAAAAAGTAGTTAAATGTCCAAAGATAAGTGTCCTATTTTTATTTTATTTTTTTTTGGTATGTTAATGAAAATCTTGGAAAATGATTTGACTATTTATTCTAAGTGAACAGTGTATATACATTAATTAATTTTACAGTTGAATATCTTTAGTTTATTAATTAGCTCTAACGGATTAAATTTCCCAAAGTTGAGTTTTTTGTTTATGTATATCCCTTAATTTTCAATGTAGGGATTCAAAAAAAAATATTGCGTGAAAAAAAAACTGCAGTAAATCATAATGCGGTAGATAAAGGGTTAAAAAATGTATTAAAATGCCTGTTTCATTTCAACACAAAAATTAATTTGATTTTTACTATAAAGAAAGCTCAGATATCTAAATTTCTTTCCCCTTGTGATATTACTTAACATAAAAATTAAATTTTTATTTTATTTTTCCCTTCAACAGTATACTATATATAGAGAACATCTTTTTCATTAATAGGAAGGTTTTTAAATTCAGAAGGAAAAAAATCAGACCAGTGTGCAAACAATTTTTTTAATATGTAAAGAAATGCATTCATTTAAGTTTCGTAACTAAATCTCTTCACATTTTAAACCTATTTTTTCATTTACGAATGGAAATAGTGCGTTACCTAAAGATTTATTTCCTTTTAAAAAAATGCAAAACCAGATTCTCAAAAACATCTAGCTACTAAACAAAAAGAAAAAGAAGCAAATACTCTTTTGAACGACAAGCATACCTAATTGCCAAAATGCAGAATATATTGGTAAAAACTGTCTTACGGAAACCACCAAAAAACGGACAAAAAAATCAGATTAAATACCTTGAATACGATTGGAAGATAAATAATTCTGATAATAAATGCTTGACATAAATAATTGCAAAAGCGTTAAAAAAATTCAAAACTCTATCGTGCATAAAAGGAACTTAAAAGCCAGAAAGGAAAAGTGCATAAAAACCATTAATCAATGTAGCGTATTTTTTCTCCATTTACATTAACTACTGCGTTCTATTTGATGCGGATTACTCAGGCAAACATTAATTGCGTTTTTTGCATCGTAAATCAACGCCCGATTCTCTGCTACGTATCTGAAAAAATGTCATTTAGTACTTAACAAATCGTTTTGTATTTCTAATAGCGTTGACTGTATTTTTTTCTTGACTTGGATGAATCCAAAAAGTGAAAAAATAACGCAGCAGATGGAGATTTCAATAGAAATCCGTATCTGTTCAGGATATAAAATCAGATAATTTTCTGAAATTGGTGTTTATCATCTGATCGGTAATTTTTTTATGTGGTAGCGAAGATTTTTTTTAATTACTTAATCCTCAAAATGATAAATAGTTATTGAAATTATTTATGGTTCTCTTTCATTTTATGTATGTTTTTTGATTACCAATAGTTTTATCTATTGTAATGAAGATTAAGTGCTATATGAGCAAATGTTTTTGTGTGTGTGTGTGTGGAAAAAAATAAAAAACAGCTTGAATTGAGTACTGAAGATAAATTAAACATATTTTTTAATTACATTTAAAACTCAAGCATCTTTGATTTATGGATTACTAATATTAATAACTTCTGAACAAAAATTGTATAAACTACTACTAAAATGGTTCATATAACACTCTACAAAAATTTCACCAATGGCATAATGTTACTTTTATAGTTAATACTTAAAACAGTTAAAATAATTTCTTTCAATTTTTTAGTGTAGTTTTGTATAAGATTTGATTGATACAAATAAATGTAATCGTTAAAATTTTCTAAATGCATTAAAATTAAACTTTAAAAGCAAAATGATGTAATAAAATACACTGCTGGACAATTGCTAAGGACGGATCACAAATTGCTATGTAGCATAACATTAAGCGAGACATGAGGCCTAGTAGGATAAAATATAGTTGTCACACTGTTCAGACATTAGAATAAAGAATATTTATGGTTCTGGAAAGTACAAAAGCTGTGAAACATCTGAAAGAAAAAAAAATGTTCATTTGGTCTGCGTACGGAGAAATGGAACAATGCATCTAAAAGTCATCAGGCAACTTAAAGAAAGGTATCAGTACGGGATATGTCCACCGTTGAGTGTGATGCAACATTTCACACGTCGTACCATACTTTGCACAACATTATCCAGCAGCTATTGAGGCAATTTATCCCATTCCTCTGTGAGTGCACGGATGAGGGTGTTCTTGTTTGTCGGAGGATAGTTTCGACCAGCAACTTGCCTCTCCAAAGCATCCCACAAATTTTCAATGGGGTTTAGATCTGGAGAACACGCTGGCCATAAGAGACGTTGAATACCCTCGCTGTCTAGACAATCCTGAACAGCGAGTGTTCGATGACATGTTGCGTTGTCGTCCATAAAAACAAATTTATCACCGACAGCACCACGGAAAAGACGAACATGAGAAAGTAGAACTTCATCAATGTATCGTTGGCCCGTCATAGTCCCATTCGCAACCACATGTAGGCACGTGCGGTCATTGATCCTGATGCCGGCCCACACCATGATACTGCAAGTCGGATATCGGTCCTTTTCCTGGATATTTTCTGGACGATAAGCAGTACCACTCTCGCGCCAGATCAGTTGGCGTCTACAATCCGATGACAGACAGAACCTACTCTCATCTGAGAATAGTACGCATGCCCAGTCCTGTTCAGTCCAATTGTGATGCTCACGGCACCATTGTAAACGGGCAGTACGGTGCTGTCTGGTCAATGGGACACACACAACAGGTCTGCGTGCGTATAGTCCTCCTCCCCTCAAACGTCTGGCAACAGTTTTTCGGGAGATCTGCTTTCCTGAGGCAGCAAGAAACTGATTTGCCACCTGCTGAGCTGTGGTGCGCCTGTTCCTTTTTGCTGATAGGACGATATATCTGTCTTCTGCAGGCGTCGTACTTCTAACACGACCTCCCCCGTGCCGTCTACTACACATTCCAGTAGTTTTAAATGACTTCCACAGCCGTGAAACAACGCTGTGAGCGATGTCGAACTCCCTGGAAACATCTGTTATTTTTCGCCCTTCTTCGATCTTTCCAATAATTCGGCCACGCATAAAATCATCTATGTGATGTTCGGGAAGACATGCCAAAAATTTTAAGTTCGTCTATTAAATCTTTCCTGTAAAATTTTGACTTGAAACAACAACTATCCACACGCGCCAAAACCTTTAAAGCTCTTATGAACGCTATCACGTGATGAACAGACGTGGAAAAAAATTTGCATATTCATACTTCTTCTTACTAATATCCCGCACTTATTCTGATTTTCCACATTTTGCTTCCTTTCATTTTGTGGTTGCTATGGATGATAGTGTTATCCGTCCTTAGCAATTGTCCAGCAGTGTATTTTTAAGATATCTTCACTAAACCATCTGAAATATTTTTTTTTCGGATTATTGACATTAATTCTGTGTTAGATTATCAAAGTTATCCTCTGCATAGAGCATTCTAAAAAAGTGATAATGCAAATATTGTTAAATACGACGATCCACGAAAATAAAAATTATTTGAATCTAATCAATCTAATCAATATGTATGAGAGGTAAACAATTAAAATGGATGGAAAAAATACATAAACTTGCGGTGGCCTCCGCCAAAACATACATTTCCTGCTAGGAAACTAGTAAAGTCTCGACGATCAGGGAGTTTCACGTGGCAAAAAAAACAAGACCGAACTCTATGACGCTTATGTTCTAAGGCAAGTCAACCTTAGGCATCCCTTTATTCAGCCAACAGAGAGGTGACCGACGCAGTTACAAAGTTCGATCTCCACTTTCAAAGTCCACCGCGTGAGAAATGACTAGGACTCATAGACGAATAGTAATTCCAGCCATGAATAAACAGAAGCGATTCTGCATCACGTGAGACTTGGAAGGGACCGACATATTCTAAAGAGTGTTTTTTTTCCAGGTATAGAAGTTTAAGCTGGCATTACTTTCCAAGATGGCGACCGATTTAACAGCTGTCAAGTGATTTATTCTCAGTTTGGTTTGGCAATTCATCAAAACGATCATCAAGCAACGCGTAGATTCGTCGAATGGGCCCAGAACGAGAATGCCGTTGTTCCCGATTTTCATAAGCGAATTTTGTTTAGCGATGAAGCGCGCTTCTGGTTGAATGGCTACGTCAACAAAAAAAAAACTGCCGCATTTGGAGTGAAGCTAATCCACAAGTGTATGTCGAAACACCGTTACATCCAGAAAAACTGACTGTTTGGTGCGCTTTATGGGCTGGTTGAATCATTGGTCCGTACTTCTTCAAAAACGATGAAGGCCACAACGTTACAGTCAATGGTGTTCGGTATAGAGCCATGATTACTAACTTTTTCATTCCTGAATCGAACAATCATGATGTCCATTAGCTGTAGTTCCAACAAGACGGCGCAACATGTCACACAGCTCGTGCCATAATCGATTTATTGAAAGACACGTTTGGTGACCGCCTAATTTCACGTTTTGGACCTGTCAATTGGCCTCCAAGATCTTGTGATTTAACACCGCTAGACTATTTTCTGTGCGGCTATGTAAAGTCATTGGTCTATGCGGATAAGCCACAAAGGCGTGACCATTTGGAAGACACCATTTGCCGTGTTATTGCCGATATACGGCCACAAATGTTGGAAAAAGTCATCGAAAATTGGACTTCCAGATTGGACTACATCCGAGCCTGCCGTGACAGTCATATGCCGGAAATCATATTTAAAATGTAATGCCACAAGATTATCTTTCGAATTAAAAAAATTCATGTCAATCGAATAATACATCGTTGTTTTATTGCAATTTAAAGTTCTATACCTCTAAATAACACCCTTTATATTTAAAGAGACACCCAAAAGGCAAACCCAGAGACTCTCAATACGCTAAAAAGCTTCACAAACTCTGGAGAGACACTTCTACAGGCTTCAGCACTCCACGACGTCCCAGTATACTCCAAATAACACCCTTTCTTCCAATTGACTTCCAGATTTGCTTGGACTCTCACACTTACTGTGACCTATTAAGGTTCACAACTACGAGCATCTCAATGTCGTCCCAACTCAGACTTTAACGGGAGGGATCCAGCCTTAACAGTGACCTCAACATCATTGCACCTCAGCAGTGTCGGAGCAAACAACATAATTATACAAGGTCTATTCAAAAAGCATCCGAGTAGGCCTCTTGGGTCCTCACAAAATTAACCCAGAATTCCATCTTCTGCCGAAAACACTTCTGGAAGACTACTTTTAGAATGGTGTTCAACTCCGTTATCGCGTTCTGCCTTATCACCTCTCTACCAATGAGGATCATTTCAATGGTATTTACATGTTTTGGAACAGCAAAAGAAGTCACAAGAAGCCAGGTTCAACGTTGGTAGCGTCCAGCAGGCCAGGAACAACTGCAAAACGGATTGTATGTGCATGATCACACAAAATTGCATATGGAGAACCTATACTGATCTCATACAGTCAAACAACGATCTTCCATTATCAAATTTTCCACCTTTTCAACAACAGCTGCATTGCAAGCGGTTTGTGGCCTCCCAGATCACTGGTCACTCTCTTCCGACGTGCAGCCACTTTTGAATCGGTTAAACCTCTCCTTAATTTGTGTGACCCCCCATAGCATCGTCTTCATATACTTACTGAATCGTACGAATTGTTTCGCTTTGAAAATCACCAAGCTTTCGACAAAAGATTTGATGCAGTACCTCAGCTCATATCCTTCAGTCATCTCTAAAAAAATAAAAATCCGACGAAAGCAGAACCTCACTCGACTGCCTGCAGAAAACAACCGGCACACTGTTATGAAGGGAAAAAATTCAAGCATGTGCATTTAGCTATCACCTCCCTCTGTGCTCAGTTACACCGAACTCTACTGTGCGCGGAAAAGTTCAAGGTTGGATAATTTTGGAACAGACGTTGTACATAACTCAGGAAATGAATATTTCAAAATTACACTTATTCTTTATATCACTCAAAATTCAAATTATTACTTCCACAAATAATAATAATAATAATAATTGCTTTTCGTTTGGAATAAACTAAGTCATTATGGTACAGCAACAATTTTTAAACTGTGGGGCGCCTCCCCCCCTAAGAGAACGTTGCATTTCTACGAGGGGAGCGCGAGCATATTGAAAAGTCGAAAACAAAAAGTTTATTTAAAAAAAAAATTATTAATTTACTGAAATTTTTAACAAGCGAAATACATTCTAACATAATACAAAAATCAACACACATTTACACTGATATAATACACTTGTGAAGGTTTTAGTGCTGCGCAATATATTTTATAATTAATTTTACAATTCTAAGTCATAGAACGAGTTTTTATAATTACCAATGCCCCTATATGGGGTTGCAAGGTTTTTTCATTAATCCCTTAACTGTCGATTGAAATACACGCGAATCTCTCCCCAATATGCCACCGTTTTCTGCAAAGGTGCGCGTATGTGGAGATGTATTGAGAGGAGGGGGAGAGGAATAAGTAAGCAAATCGTCTGAAATAAGTAAATCTTCCGTTAACACTGATAAATCACTTTTATTGCACTCCAAAGCCATTGGATAATTTTATGGATAGCAGTGCACACACATAAACTATCTACTTCGGAAAGACGTATATACGTCTGGGGCATTTAAAGCATCGTTTGAGTGAGACTTTTGTATACGGCACTTAAGGTATCCGACTGCTTGCGACAACTTTTTTTTGAAAAAAAGGAGATATGGAGATCTTTTTGTGATTTTTATATTTATTTAGTATATTTTAAAGAAAAAATCCTAAAATTGGTAAAAGAAAAAAATATTATTATTATTAAAATGGGAAAAAACTAGTAAAAATGTACGAAAAATTACATAAACGGGGCCCGCTCTGTACAAAGATTTTATGAACAAATTCTCAATTTTTCAATTTTGATGTGTTACTTTGTTATTCCTGTTTGAAGTGACCTTCACGATAAGAGATATTTTAATTTTTACAAAAACTAGTGCATTTTATCTAAGTCATTATACGAAATTGCTTAAAAAAACATTGACTATATTCACATAAAGAACTGCAAATTTTGAAATAAAACAGTGATTGATAAATCTGAAGATCAAAACACTTCTACTGTTATGCAGAACATAAGCAAAAAATTTCAGCTAATTATTTTCAAAACTTTTTGAGCAATCGCGGTCCCCGTTTGAGTTTTTCGAAAAAAACACATTTCGAGTAAAACGCATTTTAAAGTTTGACATCTTGTGTAAAATTATGGCATTTGCTTTTACTAAAATGCTTGTAGTTTTTGTTCTAGTGGAGGGAAAATAAAGTACTTGGTATTGTTATTAAGTTAATAAAATGGTCTATAAAATGAAGTCATAAAAAAATTTGCCAGTTTTTGAAAAAAATCATGGTTTTAGGGTAGTCGGATACCTAAAAAGGTTAAAGTTGTGTTGTAGCTTTAGCGTTAAAGTATAGTATTATCACAAAACATTGTTATTGCATAGAGTGGGACGTGATGAAAATTATGATTGAATATTGGATCGCAATTATTGAGTTTGAGAAGCACTGTAGAGCAGTCATTAAAAAAATGTTTAAGTAATTAACTTGTTCGTTTTATTTTTTAAGTAGAAGTGTGTTACAAAAAGAGAACGGTAAAGATGAAACAAAAATTATCTTCAAAAAGTATGTGACACATCCACAATGGAAGAGAATTTATTAACTATTCACACATAAATCCGCCACGAATTCGTGCTGTGCTTATTTTTTACATTCCTTAGTCCAATAAAACACTTCAAAAGGCATAATTTTTACGCGTATATTTATTTTTCGAAGTTATCAGTGACAGGTAAGTGATGGTTAAGCTCTTTCAGAGGAACTGTTCATTATCTCAAAGTGATCTGAATTTCAACCTCAAAAGATCTCTACGTCAATATCTTTGTCTAGACAGCGATAAAATGTAGCATTTTTATGCACGCAATAGGCAATGCATTGGACAGCATTTTGATGCATTGCTAAAAAGAGATAACTAAAAAGGGAATTGTACTTCCATTTGAATTTTAAGAAGGGAAAAGGAACATTGTATCGAAATATTCTTTATATGCTGCTAAAATATTCCTTATTGTTTTGTCACGCTACTTTGTAGATTTTTAGATTGTAGCAGTTTTTGCATAATTGATTCTTTTCTACTCTGCAAGAGGTAATGGTGCGATTGTATTTGGTCAAAATAAAAGCAGTAGCAACTCAGTTGTGTTTTGTTAAGTAATATATAAAAATGAATACGTATTGGTATGTTAGAAAACACTTTTTTTCCATTAGGGGCTCTATCTACCTGCTATTTTGAATCTGTAAACATAATATTTTTTAATATCTTTCTACACAAATATAGATTATTCACTTTTACCCGCTTGCTTCGCTGAGTATGAGTTATACTTGCACTGCTTATAAATTAATGATATCTAGGCTCTAGCATTAAGCATTCAATTATTTTATACATATAAACATTGTTACAGCCATTTCCTCTTGATTTAAAAAAAGGATAGGAGTTATATAAATGGAAGTGTAATTATCTTTTAAGTTCTCCTAACCCCCTCTACCAAAGTTAAATTCTAAAAAACCCATTTTTATTTAATCTTTACCTTGAAAATTACGATACTTGACAAACTTTAAAACTTTACAATAATAAAAAGGAATTTTTGTCAACACCATCCCAGTGGCAAACACAGGAATTTTTCAAGTAGGCGAGGAGGTCCAGGGTTGAAAGTCTACCAGTCTTGTGTGTATCATACCCCCCAATACACCGCGAAACTTATTCCTTTTGATTTTGTCGATTGTCGAGAACAAGGAACAGTAAAGGATAAGTTATTGAATAGATATTTAGCACTAATTAATTAAGTAAATTATTAATATAGCAAATGTTTTATTAAATTTTACATACTTTATACATAGGAGTATACTAATCTAAACTCAGTGGCAAAAAAATCCCATGAGGGCTGAGGCCTACTGTGTCCCTCTCAGTATACGTGACCATTGGGTGCTTAAGTGCATGAGTAGATATCCCAATTAGGGGGTCAGTCTGAAGCGAAACCCCCCAGTGTTTAGTCCCCAAGAAAGCTAGGTTCTTATTTATCGACCCACTGAAGGGATGAAGGTGTGACGAATCTGTACGGAACCTTTCCACTAATATTCTTCGGCGTCTTTTTGGGGATTATAAATTCGCGTATATTTCCAATCAACTCCAAAAAGATGAACGGGATATGCAAAGTAGATAAGGTATTTAAGTTGAGCGTTGTAAGCTAGCAGGCAAGGTGAGGAAGGCTATTGAGCCAGCAACAGTAACCTCAAATTTAGAGGATTCCAGGATATTGAGATAGTGAAGACGTAGTGCTGCTATTCTACTGAAGAACGAGAAAGCTGATATATAACCAGCGGTAACTATAATTTATGTACGCTTACATTAAGCGTTAGTTTAGTCAAATTAGTTAAAGTTAATGAAAGTTAATAATTCGAGTACGTGTATTTCTCGGACCTCCTATTTCGGTAGACCTTACTTGATCTTGAGAATAATTATTAATTAATTGCATAATTCGTAATTTAATTTAATATAAAAGGTAATTCCCTTTATTTGACGTAACATAGAAATATTATATGTTATTAGAGTTTTTTTTGAGACTTGAAATAATAAATAATTATTATTATTATACAAAATGGCTCTTGGTGATTCTTTGCCTCGAATTAATCTTAGTATCCAGGGTGAGACCCAGGGGGGTCTCCACAAAGGTAGAGTCGACTTTGCGTAGCCCGAGAATGTGGAACCACGATACGCCCCCATTCGGCCACTGGGCCTCATGCATATCTTGCCCCCCCCCTTGTGTGCGCCACTGCGATCACCCCTCTTTACCCCTAGAAACACTTTTGGGAGTCAATTTATGTTAAATCCGTTCTTAGTGGATCAATACTCAACAAAGGAAACCTTCTTCCCAATTCCATGTCTGTAAGTTTAATTGTTGAAATTTTTTAATTGTTATTTATACGCCCCCTTGAAATAAAATTTCCGCATATATCCCGACAGATATTTAACTATATTGATTGACTTATAGCAGGGATGGGCAGAGTTTTACACATGGCACAGTCTACTTTTAATTTTTTCAAAGTATTGCGGTACACATTGTGACGTAGGTGTGATGAGCAAAGAATTATAAAAAAGCTCAACAATGTTTGGATTTTGACACAAATAAAAACGAAGTATGTGTACTTACCTACATAACTACAGTAGAAAAACTTACTCTTTTAAAACTACGTTTTAAGTAAAACGCAAAATACTAACATAATATACACTGGTGTGCAAAAATTAAGGACGAAATCGAAAAATTAGCATATCAGCTGAACGAAGAGGCAGAGCGGACAGAAAAACCAATCAGGAGATTAAGTAAGGTGACGTACGGTAGCACATGCGCAGATATGCAGGTAGACGTAATGGGGGGGAGTGTCTGAGTAGTATAAAGCATGTTGTCGGTGTAAGATCAGTATTTCTGGCAAAGAGATTGCACGCCGTATAGCAGTTAAAATCACACCGAGTTGCTGCCTCAGCGAGAAATGGCGAATAATCAATCTGTTAGACGACATCTGGATGCTTTTACCCGAGGTCGAATAATTGGGAAGTTGGAGGAAGGCCGCAGTGTGACAAGTGTGGCTGCAGAGTTCGGAATTGCTCACAGCATCGTTTCACGACTTTGGAGACAATTTCAAACTACAGGAACAGCTATCCGGGGGTTTAGTAGTGGTCGTCCACGAGGAACCACACCCTCAGATGACCGGTACATTGTCTTACAGGCCAGAAGAAACAGGCGGCAGACAGCGGGAGAAATCGCTAGACACACGACACAGGCGACTGGACGACCGATATCGCGTTTTACCGTGGCCAGAAGACTGCACGGTGGTGGTCTGTTTGCACGACGCCCTGTACGGTGTGTACCTTTAACGCCAGCCCATCGGAGAAGGCGTTCTCTGTGGTGCCGGGAACACCGGAATTGGAGAGACAATGAATGGGGACGAGTACTCTTTACAGATGAGAGCAGATTCAGTTTGAGTAGCGATTCTCATCGCATACTCATCTGGAGAGAGCGGAGAAGCCGCATCATCCCTCGAACATCATTGAAAGGGACAGGTATGGAGGTCGCGGTGTTCTCGTTTGGGGAGGCATCATGCTTGGTAGTCGTACAGACCTTCACATCTTCGACGCAGGTTCAGTCAACGGGACCCGTTATTGTAACGAGATTATTCTTCTTCCATATGTGCGTCTTTTTAGAGGCGCTATGGGTCTGCAGTTCCTTTTCATGGACGACAATGCACCATGTCATCGCATAGTAGCTGCCGAACAGCTCTTAGAGAGTGAGGATATTGAACGTATGGATTGGCCGGCACGATCTCCGGATCTCAATCCCATCGAGCATGTATGGTATTTTCTAGGCAGACGCTTGGCAGCTCGTACCTTACCACCAGTAATGATTCGGGAGCTTCGATTGGCGCTGCAAGACGAATGGGCAGCAATGCCTCAACAACTCATTGACACCCTCTTTCTCAGCATGGGCAGACGCTGTGAAACCTGCCTAGCAGTCTGGGGAGATCATATCCCCATCTAAAGATCGGATGTTTCTTACTGGACACCCATCACAGGGATGTTTCGGCCTTCAGTCGCATTGCGCTCCATGCTACTTTTTCAATCAAGCTTCTTTTTATCCCTCTGATTTCTCTTTTAGTAAGTGTTGCTTACATATTACACATGTCCTTATGTATTGGGGATCTTACGGTATTAAATGTGTTGATTTGGAAAGCTTTTGTACAAAGTTATATTGAAAAAACCGTCTCGTCCTTAATTTTTGCACACCAGTGTATACATATAACTCTATACCCATAAATTTAGTAATATCAAATGATGTATTTTCAAACAATTCACAATACATCAAAACATCAAAAAATAAATAATTTTCACTTAAAATTAGTTCTTGTAGCTATCGTCTCATAAAAGACTTAGACTTCATATTATCCGCCCCCCCCTCTCGAACACATCGGTATATAATTACTAACTGCTAATTTTACACTGGATTCTAAGTGGTCGTCTATGAAACGGGAATGATACGTTGTCTTAATTACATTCTTCGTTCAAAATGTAGATTCACACAGATAGGTAGCGCGAAAGAACGATTTTAAAGGAATTACATCTGTTTAAAATTGGAACACTTTATTTCGTCTATTACATTCCAAAAGTTATTCTTTACAAATTACGTCCTTTTGAAGGAGAAAAAAAGCTTCGTTTTCTCCTCGAGAGCATGTAACATATTTTTAGTTGGCAATTTTACTTCTCTAAATACAGGTTTTGTTTGTAAAATCTAAATGGCTTGATATATATGCGCTTATTCTTTGCCATTTGGCATTAACGCTACATATTTTTTGAAACGTTATTGGAGACATCAGACCTAGCAAAAATATATGGCATTTCAAATACTTTTTTTCTTCTTTTTTTTTAAAAAAAGTTGAGAAACATTAAAGTTTTTTTTCCAAGTTTCTGATATTTCCAGCAATAAATTTATTTCAGATTCCTCATTTATATGGCTATTTGCCAGACACAGTACTTCTACGTCATGGAAAATGTCACATAATCCTATAATTATTGGAAATGCAATTCAACTCTTTTTTTAAAACTAGTTTTGCGTACTATAGTACTTTTGAACAGTAAAATTAAGAGGAGCATTGGTAATAAGTTTTATATAATTACGATAACTTTTTTGAATCCAGGGGTAACCAAACAAAACAGAATGACTATGCTAATCGTGTCAATACAATAAAAATAACAAATAGACTGACTTTAATAAGTAAGCAGGTATAAAAATCACAGAAATAGACTCCCATGAAATTATACTAGGGAAATTCATAAAACCAACAAGTATGGGACATATTCTTTTAATGATATATTCTTTTTTTAAACCAGTAGAACCATCAAACTAAATTATTAGGATTAGGTGTATTTGTGACCATGGCACTTTAGTCAATATTACCGTACGATGAACCGAATTATACGATTACATGATAATTGATGTATCAGTGGCTCATTTGAATTGACCAGAAGATGTTATTTTAGTAGATAAGAAATAGAAACGATGACAATTGTGTGTTTTTCATGTTTTAACAAATATTAACAGTTATATATTCGGTGCAAAACCCCATTACATTCGAATATAACAAGCCGTAATAAGATGCTATATCAAACACTGATCAATTCACAATATGAAGCATGAATTATCATTTCTACACTATTTTCATTCCCCGAAAAGGTTTATTATTTCTTCCTTAATTAGTACAGTGGTGGCAAAAAGTCCTGAACACACTCATTTTTTAGCGTAATTTTTGAGTTTGACTTCATTTTTCGTTGTGAAATTTTATCGCACTATCTTAAGTATTGTTATTGATTTTAATGTATTTTTATGCTGATTTCAAATCTACTACTAGTTTCTTAATGACTAAAATATTTTTGTAGTAAAGCTGCCTGAACACAATAATGTGAAATATGTGCAGAATAAAACAATATAGAATAACATAATATGCAAAGAAAAATAACACGAAAATTGACAAATACGGTATATTTAATATATATATATATATATATATATATATAAGCATTTTGAAAATTACATTGTTGCCACATGTTAGAAAATCAATATTTTATGGGCCAGCCGTTTGCTTTAATTACGGCTCTACATCTTTTTGGCATGGAATGCACCAATTTCAAAAGAAGATCTTTCGTGACGATATGGTTGAAAAGGAAAATATTAAAGCTTCAATTCATTCACGTTTGTTTGAAGGTTTTTTTCTTTGAAATTTCATAACCAATTTTAAACCATAAGTTCTCTATCGGATTAAGGTCGGGAGACTGTCCTGGCCAGTTCATTCTATTCACAGTATGGTCTTTCAACCATTTCTGGACTACCTTTGCACAAAGACAAGGGGCGTTATCGTCCTGAAAAATCCATGACTGATTCCCATAAAGATTTCTCGCAGTTGGTAGCAATTTATTTTGTAGTATTTCAATGTAATCCATGACTTTCACTGTTCCTCTAACGATGTGAAGTCTTCCAACACCATGAGAAGACATTCAACCCCATACCATCACTTTTGTCGGGTACTTCACTGTGGGCTTTAGACACTAAGGGCTGAATTCCTCATGAGTGTGTCGTCTTACATAGGCACTACTTTGGTTGCCAGAAATACAAAACTGACTCTCGTCACTAAATATTACTTTTTCCCAGTCTTTAATAGTCCATAATGAATGTTCCCTTGCCCACGTCAATTGCCTCTTGCGTTGAAATTCAGTCAGTAATGGTTTTGAGCGCACTTTACAGCCTCATAACCCAATTTCCAGCAGTCTTCCTCTAACAGTTCTTGGGCACACACTCACATTTGATGTCAAAGTCCATTGTTTCAAAATTTGCGAGGAATTAAGCTTTCTGTTTGAAAGCAATAACCTGTCTTCACGTAAAGATGTTTTTCTTGGTCGTCCTGATCGCCCCCTGTCCGCAATAAAATTTGTTTCAGAAAATCTTTTCAAAGTTCTCACAACAGTAGAAAGGCCGCATCGTATTTTAGCAGCAATTTGGCGCGTAGAATAAACTTCTTCCTTCAAATGTATTATTTTGTACCTTTTATTCTCAGGCAGATATGAAAATTTAGCCATAATTCCAATATTTTCCACAAACGCACTTCAAATTGCTTTCAATACACTATTTTCCACAAGCACACAACTGCATTCAATACAATAAACCACGTTTCACCTTTTTCGTTCAACCCTTTATTGCTACTGTTCTCTGATTGGTTGAAATAACGGAGCATTTCATTGGTGGAAAACACACTCATTTATTTTTATTGTGACCTTGTGCATTCTTGTCGAGGTCTTTTCAACATATCAATGAAACTATTTACTTTAGATGAAATCTACAATCAGATTTGAAATCAGCATGAAAAAATACATTAAAATCAATAACAATATTTCAGATAGTGCGATAATTTCATAACGAAAAATGAAGTCAAACACAAAAATTACGCAAAAAAATGAGTGTGTTCAGGACTTTTTGCCACCACTTTAGGTGATTTTCTTAAACCTCATCAAAGTCTGTAACAAAGGGAAATCTTAACGTTAAATGACAGACTCTTTCACGGCTTTCCTAGGAAGGCACTAGGGATCCTCAGGGTAGGGATGGGGATCTGAGATCGATTAATAGAAAAATAGATTTCCCGGGCCAAAGAAAATCGATATGTAGCAGGGAATCGATTCAGTGAATCGATATTTCATCCTAGAAAATCGACATTCGGTTTTTTTCAATTTTGGTAAAAACGATTAAAAACGAAGAATTTGAACACTATTTATATCGCAGACAGTTGTGCACCTGAAGTATGATGTACACTTTTCTGACAAGAACAAAAAAAAACTCTATTTATCATCACGTTCACTCAAAAGCCCAATAGCCATCATGTATATGAGTATCGTGGGATCATCTGTTCCTTGTGAGCGCCTTTTTCGATTGACGGCAACATCGCAAGTGAAGAGCGAAACCCCCCTCCCCTTGGATCCCAGTAGACTTGACAGACTGTTGATTTAAAAAAGTTCAGATACTAAGCATTGGGAACTATAAGCTATATAATCTATTTTCTAAACTTTTTAATGTAACAAATACATTCAGAAAGTAAATGTCTTCTTTTATACCTGATACTTTAATATGGTAATAAAAATAATTGTAATTGTCGAATTCCCTGAACTAAAAAATCCCCTGATTTTACTGATAAAGAGATCGTTTATATTTTTCTTGTTTTTCATCAAATAGATTTATATTTACATTGTGAATGCAGGCTTGAAAAAAATTGATTTTTTTAGAAATCTATCTTTTAGACCTCGATTTTTTTCTGAATCGATTCATCAGGTTACGATTCGAATCGATTTAAAAATCGATCTTTTTCTAAAAGAATCGCCATCCCTACCTTAGGGGTACGCTGACCACAGTTTAAGAATCGCTGATCTAGATAGAACGGAAGATGATGGCTTATACGCATTTGAGTAACACTGATGGTGAAAGATGAACAGAACTGGGGACGGTATATGACAAACTTCGCATGTCATCCAATAATTAAAGTTCATGAGGTATGTTGCTTCTTTTTTTTTTAAAAAAAAACAGTGTTCAGATATGTGTAGAAATCTCAAGTTTATATTCAGCGTATAACGCGAATCCAGAAATTTCAATTTATTTTTTCGTGTTTCAAGTACGTATTAGACTCCGAAATATATTGTAATCTCTCTCTACGTTAAAAATGTTTTTCGTGTTGCTGTAATAAATTTATTTCGTACTATCGTAACAAACCAACGTTCAAGATATCTCGCCACGTTGGCAACATTGATTTCCCATGTGACGTACTCTCTGAATCGACAACCATGTGTTTCGTTTCATGTTATATCACCAAAAAGGTTGCAATAGTACATTATTGCAAGCTCTCGCAGAAAAATATCACAACGACTGCCTGGACTGAAATCGTTGTGCGAGAAGAAAGGTGTTGTCTCATACGAAGATTTATTAACAATCAACGGAACTAAATATTGAACTTTCCAGGAAGTTGTAAGAGCTACAAGCTTATCAAAATGTGACGACTTTATCAATAAAGAGTTTGACTATACAGCTTCAGCGATGAATTTAACTTAAGATAAGGCCCAACAAAGAATTTTGTGAAAAAAGAGCAAATAAATAGAACTACAAAATGCACATATAAATTACAAATTTACAATTTGAACAATGAGTATGAACAATTGTATAATATGTACAATGAGGGTTTCCACCTCTAGTAATTATAAAAACTATTTTAATGTTTCATTTTCTCCCGTTCTGTAAACCATTCGCTTTCTCATCATCATTTCTACCCTCAGACTCTTGTATGAAGGAAATCATTTATAATAAAACAATTTCTCCACTTTATTTAAATCAACCCACTCAATAAAATATAAAATTAACCCTTTTTTACGAAGCTATGCCTCAAATTAATTTTTTTTCTAGACAACCCCAAAGCTTATTAAATAATCTTAGCAAAAACCCTTTTAATAAACAATGAATCATATTCACAACGACTAACATAGCGCAGATGTATTAACCACCAACTAATACACCATCTGGATGTATCAGTCAATTAAAACAGGAAAAATACAGTAGCATTACATCATTTTTACGAGTTTTTAATTTGCCTACATGGAAAGATCAGTGTACGGAAAACAATGACAGATATTACGTAATTATACATCTGCATATACTGCAGATGTGTATTTTTGCGAATCGCTGTGTCTAATGTCGGTTTCCTCTGTATTACGGTTGGTATTGAATTATTTATGTGTTTATTAGGATACTGGTTGACATGCAGTGGTATTAGGGGTAATATATTCCTATGCTGCTTCCTAAGCACGTCATCGTTGTGTCGGAAACTGGTGATATTGAAGCTTATTTTATAGGGGAGTTAGTTCGATATACTATTCATAATAACGCAATGTTACATGTTGTTGGGTTATGTGAAGAAGATGTAAAGTGACTATTTTTGGTTTATTGGGGGTGTTTATATGCAGTAGTTATGTAATGTTAAATATTTAAAAAGGTTTGTTATAAAATGTATGTAAAGTGAAACAATTGCATGGTTTTAATAAGGTTGTAAGAAATAAAAATATCAGTGAATACAGTTTTAAATTTCACTATTCAGAGGACAGAATAACACAAAATAATAGTAATGTATAATACAATTGTTAGAGCAGATGTAATATCTAATAAACATATCCGAAAAAGATTGTACTTTCCTTAAAATGTTTCTCTAATTTTCTTTGAGGTGCTATTGAAATGTTTTATTATACCAGAGGGCCGTGGGTATCCTAGTGGTTAGAGCATTGGACTCCAGACGGGATGGCCTAGGTTCGATGCCTGTTGCCTTCAGATACCCTCCGAGTACACACGGAGAACGTGCTCGTTAAATCAGTGGTTCCGAAAGTTTTGTGGGCTGAATCACGAGTGCAGGGGACTGTATTATATTTCATTCCCATTCAGTTATATGCCTAAATTATGGAGGTGGAGATTAGTGGTGTCACACACACACCATCTATTTTCCTTCGGGGAATTTCGCCAAGCTAATTCGTACTGTCACCTGTATGGTGGCCGAGGCCAACGATAGGCATACTTCTAGCCCAGTGTTTCTCAAACTGTGGGACGCACCCTCCTTGGGGGGGGGGGCGTGACAACTCCACGAGGGGTGCGAGCATATTGAAAAAAGTCGAAAATAAAAGATATTTTTAAAAATTATTAATTTACTGAAAGTAAACAAACAAAATAGATTCTGATATAGTAAAAAATAAAATACACATTTACACTTATAAATGTATCAGTGCTGCGCAATTTATTTTATAATTTATATAACAATACTAAGTTAAGAACAAGTTTAATAATTATCAGTGACCCCCCATCTGATTGTCACACATAAAAGTATATACAAAAATTAACACTTATCTTGACAATTTGTACGGTTAACAAATAATCCATTAACTGTCGATTGAAAGTTACGCAATTCGCTTCACAATGCCAACAGTTTTCTGCGTAGGCGTGCGTGAGGGGTGATGCATTGAGGGGTGGGGAATGAATAAAGAAGCAAATGATCTGAAATAAGTAAATCTTACGCAAACATTGTCAAGGTCCTTTTATTACTTACCAAAGCCTTCAGAAAAATTTTATGGTTAGCAGTGCGCAGAAAAGATCGTTCTTCGGAAAGACGAATATATACGTCCGGGAAAATAAACACGTTGTCTTAGCGAGACGTTTATATAAGCGGTGGCACTTAAAAGATAAAAGTCGTACTGTAGTTTTAACATCAAAGTTTGTTATTATTGAGTTTAATACATTGTTGTTGTATGAGGGGAGGGGGCGATGAAAATTATGATTGATTATTGGGTCGCGAATATGGACTCGTTGAGAATCACTGTTCTAGCCCCTTGCCACGATGAATATCCTGGGCCTTGATCTGACTACGTCAGACAGGTAGCATGAGCAACAACAACATTATACCAGAAGTTAGGTAATACATCTCAGTTTTTTTGTACCAAAGTTGTACCTTTCAACGATTCAATATGGGTGCCCTTCTTGACACGACATATATCTAGGGTATACTTCATTTCCGTCCATACTCGCACCAACACGTCTCTTGTAATGACAGCAGATTCATTTCGTATCCGCCCTCACAGTTACACCAGATCTCGAGGTAATGGTGGGATAAAGGTTTTGTTTCACCGTGTCTGAAAAATAATCTACCATTTTTCTTTATTTTTTTTCGAAGTACCCAGTGTTTAGAGAGTGGGGAAATTTGGCCCAAGAGCTACTGGATACTCCAAGTTTTGAAATATCCCGTCGTTCCTGTGTGCACAAAAGTGTCGACATGGTGTCCACCAAACCACAGAAGGCATTTTGTGCCTTTTGAGGTTTGGGTCCTCCTCATTTTCGTAATGACGTGGGAAGGTATTTGAATGAGCATTTCCCACAACGATAGATAGGTCGAACTGGTCGCGATGAAAAAACATTGTTCAAATAGCCTCCAAAGTCTCCGGACATGATGACCTATGACTTCTTTTTGTGGAGCTTTATCAGAGACAAAGTCTTTGTCCCACCGTTACATGGGGTGCTGTGAGGGCGAATCAGAAATGATTTTGCTGTCGTTACAAGGGACATGTTGTTGCGAGTATGGACAAAAATCTTCTAGATATCTGCCATGTCACGAAGGATGCCCATATTAAATCTTTATAAGGTACAACTTTGGTGCAAAGAAAAAAATCTTTGATATATTACGTTACTTCTGGTCTAATAAAATATTCCAATACACCTCAAAGAATCTAGAGAAAATTTTTAAAAAAAGGTAAAATATTTTCCGAAAGCACTGTATTTCAAGTGGAGTAAATAGTTTTTATAATTGCATCCTGTATTTTTAAGGTCGGACATTATTTGCAAAACTCCACCCAACTGTCTTCTATGACAAACAAAACAGTGAATGAGTTCTAATGTCTTAGCTAAGCCTAATTGAGAAGGAAAATGTTTTTTTAATAAATCTTTTAAATATATATGCATTTTACTAATGCATGTCACGCAGCATTTTATTTAACTTACTTTATTCATTTAACCTGTAAGGAAAAAAAGAATAAAAATAAGAAAAATAAATTGTAATAATAATTACGAAATATATAAATATAAAAATAAAAATAAAACAATTCTAAAATAATTAAAAAGTGTAAAATGGATGCAATAATTTGAAATGAATACTTAACCATAAAAGATATTGTAACTAATGTGTTTTAAAACCCAAAGAGATTTTTTTTAAAGAAAAATAATTTTGCATAATTTAAAATGCAGCACACAGTTTGATACAAAATTCAGCGTACTATACATATAATTACATATAATGTAACTATATACTTAATAACAGTAGGTGCAACATGTTTTTTGTTTTTCTTGTGAGAACCCCCTGGGTTCCACCCTGGACACTAAGATTGAACTGAGGCAAAGAATTACCAGACGACATTTTTACAATAACAAATAATTTTTATTCACTTGAATCAAATATCAACCTTCTAAATACAAATATAAATCAATATGTCTACGTCAATTGGATTGAACTTTACTATTAAATTAAATCAGGAAATATGATACTAATCAACTATTAAACTCAATATCGAACGGGTTTACCGGAATAAGAGGACCGAGAGATATATGCAACTTGAATTACTTACAGTCATTACTAACAATCATTACATTCACTCCTTTCCAGTCGGCTTAAACTTTCCGAATGTAGATCGCTGCCTGACAATCAGCCAGAAACTAATCACACAATCAACTTGAATCTTCTTAGCGCTCCGTCTATGTATCTCTTGGCTCAATAGCCTTTTTCGCTAACCTACAACACTCTCTTTAAATACTTTGATTCATTTACATATCCCGTTTCTTCCTTTTAGAGCTGGTTGGAAATATACGCGAATTTACTATCCCCAGACGCCCAAGAATATCAGTGATAAAGTTCCGTATAGATTCGTCACATCCTGAATGTTATTGTAGTAAGAATTGCAGAAGCCAATATAGGCTTAATTTGAGTTAACTATTTTGGAATATACTGAAGACGAGGACACATTTTTTTGGGGGACATTTTCTAGAACTTGGTGTGGAAAAAGCCTTTATATAAGACTTCCGGAAGACCATTGCGTTTTGTTTTGCCATCTTTGTCATTGTTTCTTTCTATATTCGCGAAATAAGTCAAACGGTTTAGTTTCGTTCTATTAATCAGAATGTACGAGAAATCTCGGATAAACCGTTACATTGTGAAACTAAAAGGGTTGGTACAGTGCTTAAAAATTTAGCACTTACTTCGTAATGAATATCCTTGCATTCGTTGTAAGTGACATGTTTACTCACTCAGGATCAGGATTAATATATAGATCCGGCCTATCCAAGCTTTCATAATAATCACTACCAAAATAAATTAAATATGTGAAATGACAAACTTAATCTGACTCTAGCTAATACTTATAATAATGATATATACTTATCTGGCTATATCCAACAATAAAATTCTAATGAAATAAACCGATCCTTCCAGAATCGCCATGAATTTCTTCTCATAAAGTTATTTTGATCTCAGTATTGTTACTTCTATGTTAACCATCTGATCCTTCTATCTATCTTCTATTCATTATCTCTCTCATTCACTACACTTCTAAAACAGGAATACTCATTTGAATACATCTCTTCTATGACACCATCTGATCCTTCTACCTTTCCTCTATCCATTATCTTTCTCTCATTCACTACACTTCTACTTTAACAGGATACTCATTTGAATATGACACCATCTAATCGTTTTATCGCTTCTATCCATTATCTCTCTCATTCACTACACTTCTCTGCTTAAACATGAATACTCATTTGAATGCATCGCTTCTATGTTACCATCTGATCCTTCTATCCATTATCTCTCTCATTCACTACACTTCCGCGCTTAAACTGGAATACTCATTTGAATTCATCGCTTCTATGTTATCATCTGATCCTTCTATCCATTATCTTTCTCATTCACTACACTCCTACTTTAACAGGATATTCATTTGAATATGACACCATCTAATCGTTTTATCGCTTCTATCCATTATCTCTCTCATTCACTACACTTCTCTGCTTAAACATGAATACTCATTTGAATGCATCATAAGTTTTTCAGAAAGAGAGGTTCTCATATTAAGCATAATAGTAAAGAGACTCCAGAGGTTAGTTAAGAAAAACGTGTGTGAGCACCCGTTACATTTTACTTTATTACTGTGAACAATAGGACTGTTAATTCGTCTGTTACGTCTTGCTCGGATTTTTTGTCTTGGTGCTTTAAATAATCAAGATTTTAAATGTTTGTTTGCGCAATGCTGCGACTTACATCCTTCTCCGGCATAGAATCCTCTTTTTTGAGGGGAAGTTTCATTTGACATAGTTCCGATAATACTTTGTATATTTCATTCTCATTGAATATTTCATACCCACAGCTAAGTTATCTTTGTTTAAAACAAGCTTCACAATAACAACGTCTTTGTATACGTCAATCGCGCTCAACTTCCTCGTTTACATTTTTACATCCACCTTTACCTTAAATATTCAAGATAATACGTACTGTTATGTTCAAGAACTGTTTACCAACCATCTCCAAAATCAAGAAATATATATATATATATATATATATATATATATATATATATATATATATATATATATATATATATATCCTCTCTCTCTCTCTTTCTTTTCTCTATCTATCTCTCTTTTTCTCTTCTCTCTCTCTTTCTTTCTTTCTCTCATATTTCTTTCCTATAATATCTTTCATCTTGATTTTCTTAAGTTGACGATTTTATTGATTCCAATACAGAAGTAGTGTTGTAAATAGCCTCCGATACTATCACATCCTCTAGAGAATTTCTGTGACAAGTGCTGTTCGTTTTTATTTTCCTAAAAATAACATCTTAAATCACAGACATTAAATTAGTTTGAGTCTGATAAATTTCTTTAAATAAGAAAATAATTTTAAAAAAAATTTCAAATTGTTTAAATTTCTGACGATGACCCCCTGGATAATCCAATTCTTAGGAAGGAAGGCGAGTGGGGGGGAGTACAGTAGTTAATAGGAAACGTACTGCATATTCTTTCATAAAACTCCATAAAAATCATATCAGGATTTATAAAAATACAATAAAAATAACATTAATAACGATTATTTTAAATATTGTCAAAACTTCCTATTCCACCTACGAACACTAAAAATGTCTGTGAACTGGCAAAATAAAAGCACAACTTAAAAAGTAAGCGCAAAAATCAAGGGACATTTATTAAATTTTTCCCTAAAAATGAAGTCACTTGTGACGTATAATTAACTGGAAAAAGATGTAACTCTATACACATCTAAATTCAACTCGAAATATAAATCACTTTTGACAAATGAATTTTCCGTGGAAACTATACCTTCCCCAACGGCTCTACTGCAGTTTACACAAAGCCTTGACTCTCTAGTGAATATTAGGTCATTAATATTACTGATTAATCGACTAGATACGGTTTATGTTTAGGATTAAATTAAATACGTTCTTACTTTGCGTGCGTGGTACTCACTGTACCATAGGAAGTTATAGTTCGCAAAAAAGGTCTTTTTTTGTGTGTGTGTCATTATTTGTGCGTGTCTTTGTTTTTTATATATGGTAGGTATTATAACTCTAAATTTGAAACCCATCTGTGCATAAAGTGTTTTTAGATGAGAGTTTTAGTCGAAAATTCCCTAAGATAACTGGAAAGGTTGCCTAAATTTGCTGTTTATCAATACGTTCGAAAAATTATAAAGCCGAAAATTGTTTTTCATGTACTATATGTATTACAGCTCATATTTTTGTAATCCCTCTGTTCTATAAGTATTTTTATAAATAAGTTTTTTATTTTTCCAAAATCTGTCTGAAAATTCCCTACGATCATATGAACGTTTCCCTAAATTTGACGTTTACATTTTGTGTAGATAATAATCCTAACAATAAATTTTGTACATCATACGTATTAGGATGCATAATTTGAAATTCAGGAACTTATTGAGTGTTTTTAAATGAAATGTTTGCTACTCATCTAAATCTTACTAAAAATTCCCTAAAATCATGAGAATGTTTCCCTGAATTTGAATCTCTTATATGGATATTCATTAAATAAAACTCCTGAGAGAGTGAGTGAATATTAACGTAGCACTGTTTAGCTACACGAGGGTTTTTGGCGTTGGACCACGTAATTTTGAACCATGGTCAAGTGGCATGGACGATACCTGAGCTGGCACCCCCTCTCCTAACTACTACACTTCACCAACGGGAGGACATTTGAGCTCTCGACAGAATTAACGTGCATCTCTCCCCTACACGGCGGATCTTTAGTGATACTGGGCTCAAACTCATAAAAAGGCCAACCACGATCCGATACCTTGACCCCTCGGCTACCGCGGCCTCAATAAAACTCCTGATAAGATTGTTTTTTATTGCTATACATATTGACTTTTGGCACACATAATAATTCGCTCTTGGAGCAAAAATAATTTTTCCTAAATATTTTGCTTAAAATATCTTAAAATCATAGAAATGTTTCACTTTATTTGTTAAGCATTACTGCATTTGCATGTATTCTACTCATGTTAATGTCTTCTACATAATTTACTTGTATATTATAGGGTTCCTTACATATTTAAATTTGAATTCGAGATGTGCATAGAATAATTTAAAATGATTTTCTCTTATTCCTCTTATTTTTATATTAATTTTTATTGTTTCCCTGTATTTGAGCGCTTTAAAAAAAGGAGGATGCAATAAAAAACTTAGGGAAAGCTTTACTGACTTTGATGAGCATCAATAAATAACCATCAGGATAATAAATTTTTTTCATACAATTATAGTATCAAATTTGGACTTTGGCTGCTTTTGAAGTATTTCATACGTGAACGTTTGTTGTTCCTTAAATCTTGTACATAGTAAAACTGCCATGAGAAAATTTCTCTAAATTTCATAATTATTATTATATTTTTCTATAAGGAGGAATTGCAGTAATAATTTCTATAAATTATATGCATTAAGATACTGAATTTAAATTTCAATTTTTCCTTTGAATAGAGAGTTTTTTAACAGCTATTAGCTTTGTGCTCTAAATCTTGAAGAATATTTTCTAAAATTACGGCAAATTATTCCTAAACATGATAATTATTTTTGCATTTCTATACCTTATCAAGGGCGCAGCTTCCACCGTATCAGCTGTATCAATGATGCGAGCCCCCAAGTTACAGGGGCCCCAACATAGGTAACTACTGTACCACTACCAGGATAGGAGGCCCACACAGAACTAGCTACGCCAGTGTACCTCATAAAAACACACACACACACAATTATCAGATATTTCTTAAATCTTGAATGGATTCAGATATAAAGTATAATCTGTAACTTACCTTGTGTGCGTGTTCTTTGAAATGATCATGATAAATATTTTGATAAACAAACATAAATTATGTAAAATGTTTAGATTAAAGTTCACTTTTTCATTTTGTAGCAAGCTATGCCTGTAGAAAAAAAAAATTAAAAAAAACTATTGACGCATAGCTTCTGGAAAAGTATTGCAAACATTAAATCCTTAGAAAATATTTATAAAAAGTTATAATTTTTGAATTTTAACTATTATTTTTAATGGAATTAATCACTCAGCATTAAAGATATCAATAAATGAATTTTGTGAAGTACGCTTTTCGCAATATTTCTTTGAAAAATAAATCAAGCCTTTCATTAAAAATACATCTGCGCTAACAAAATTGTCTTTAATATAACATATTAAATGCTGTTTTATATGATTTTATGACTTAATCATGCTCCACTGGTTTAAACTTTTATTTTTGTCACTTAAAAATGCGAATTTTCTCTAAACTTATTTATATTAGTTACATTAAATCAAACAAAATACACGCGCGTATACATAAATATAACAAAATAAAATATTATAAAATTCATTTCATTTAACGTAAAACAATATCAAGTATATTTACCAAGCGTTATTTTTTTCAATTTCATGATATTGGTAATATAATAAGTATGCCATAAGCAAACGATATTATGATTCATTAAAAAGTATTTTCTTTTAAAAAATAAGGCAATGTAATTTTTTGCAATTATTGTACATCGAACTATATTAAATTTGGAATTAATATATTGTACGCTATAATAATATTAAATGTATTTTTAAAAAATAACACAAATAAATGTTACTTATATATAATACAAGAAAATAAACTGAAAAAAAGACTTTCCTAAATTTCGAGATAACAATATTACCGACATGAAAAAATTGCATTATATTTCTTTCTACAGAATGTGGCAGCCACTTTATTTTAGTTTTAACCGAATAAACAAGAAATTTATCGTCTGCTCAAAATTAACTTTTCAGACTGCTGCAGACAGAAAAAAAAAATAAATCGTCTGTAAAAATATTTTATATTGTGTTGTTTTTGTAAAATAATTGGTATATATTTTCAAAAACGTTTCTGTTTTTCTCTATTGTAACAGTTACAGTGTAGAATATCTGTTATACAATATTTTTAATGATTAGCAAAAACATATAAAATCCACTGAATTAAACATTAAAAAGGCATATCGGAAACCTTAAATGTATTTACCTAAGTCCTAAAATATTAATTAAATCATTTAAATTTAGAAAAAATTTTAATTGGCACACGATTTATTAATTAAAAAATATTAATATCTTCGATTTTCTAAAAAGTTTCACTCACTTTCAGACAATGTACCTAAAATGTAATGATTATCCCTAAATGTTGGGAAATTTTCCCTTATCTGAAATTATTTGCACTCACGTAATGTTTCTAAGGAAAGTAGTTACCCCTTTGAAAAACTCGAGGGGAAGATAAATGTTAAACACGAAAACTTCTTTTACAATCGTATCATCAATATAGATGTCATACTTAGAGCATTAAATGTGTTCAACAAAAGGTAAAAGACATGTGCGTGTTAGACTAAGTAATGTTGGAATGTTCGTTTCGAATTGGGTTTAATGAATAATAGTTTTTGTTATGATAATTATCTTTGAATTTCCTTTAGCAAATTTGAAAGTTGAGCGGTTTGACACTGATTAATGAGAGTTGGTCTTTATCTGGATTGTTGAATTGAGTATTATTTCGCATAGAGGTAGATTTATAAATAATGATAAAATACGTTAAATTTCACGTATATAAAGGGTGTTTTTTTAGAGGTATAGAACTTTAAATTGCAATAAAACAACGATGTATTATTCGACTGACATGAATGTTTTTTTATTCGAAAGATAATCTTGTGGCATTACATTTTAAATAGGATTTCTGGCATATCACTGCCACGGTTGGCTCGGATGTAGTCCAATCTGGACGCCCAATTTTCGATGACTTTTTCCAACATTTGTGGCCGTATATCGGCAATAACACGGCGAATGTTGTCTTCCAAATGGTCAAGCGTTTGGAGCTTATCCGAAGACCAATGACTTTACATAACCCCACAGAAAATAGTCTAGCGGTGTTAAATCACAAGATCTTGGAGGCCAATTCATAGGTCCAAAATGTGAAATTAGGCGGTCACCAAACGTGTCTTTCAATAAATCGATTGTGGCACGAGCTGTGTGCCATGTTGCGCCGTCTTGTTGGAACCACAGCTCCTGGACATCATGATTGTTCAATTCAGGAATGAAAAAGTTAGTAATCATGGCTGTATACCGATCACCATTGACTGTAACGTTGTGGCCTTCATCGTTTTTGAAGAAGTACGGACCAATGATTCCACCAGCCGATAAAGCGCACCAAACAGTCAGTTTTTCTGGATGTAACGGTGTTTCGACATACACTTGTGGATTAGCTTCACTCCAAATGCGGCAGTTTTGTTTGTTGACGTAGCCATTCAACCAGAAGTGCGCTTCATCGCTAAACAAAAATTCGCTTATTAAAATTCCGCACAAAAAAAAAACCATTATTTTCGAAATAAAATTGCACAATTTGAAAGCGTTGTTTAGGCGTGAGTCTATTCATGATGAATTGCCAAACCAAACTGAGAATAAATCACTTAACAGCTGTTAAATCGGTCTCCATCTTGGAAAGTAATGCCAACTTAAACTTCTATACCTGGAAAAATAATACTGTTTACATATATATATATATATAAATGTATCAGCGTTTTAAAAACTGGCACAGTTTTGAAGTATAGTGTTTTAAGTTAAGAAAACACAAAATTTAATTAATACATAAAATAACTGAGCAACAAACAAATGCTTTTAGTGGGAGGAATGAATTTGGAGATGCAATAAAAAATTTCAACATTTGAGATCACTGTCAGGTTTTGACCCTAAATATCTTCTCATTTAATAGTGTCTATAGTCTTTTCTTCTTTCTTTTTCCCAATTCCTTCTATTAGCTCATACTCTTTATATATTTATCTTGTTCAAATTTTCAACCGTCAATAAAATACATTTTAAAGCGCTCAATTAAGCTGAAATTTTCTATACACGATTGTTTTGGATGACAATACGGTAATTTAATTTTAATTAATAAAAATTAATTGATTAAAACTAATTATTCAAAGAATTACAAATACAGCCACGTTGGCATCATTTTTGTCGACTTAGCGACCGTTTTGACGACTTGTGCCAAAACTTTAAAAGGTTTTTTTTTTCTTCACATTTTAAAGCGCTTATTTGAGCTGAAATTTTTTATACACGATTGTTTTGGGTGAAATATGATAATTTAATTGTAATTAATTAAAATTATATGACTGAAACTAATTATTTAAAGAATTATAGATTCAGTCACGTTGGCTTCACTTATGGCGAATTGTGTGTGGGTCAACAGTTAAAAATATTTTTTTTCTCTCACATTTTAAAGCATTCAGTTGAACTGAAATTTTATAAACACGATTGTTTTGGTGTGTGTGGATGACAATATGATACTTTAATGATAGTCAATAGAAATTAATTACTGCTTAATATTGTGATTTTGTCATAAAAAATAAGTGTCGAATTCGGAATATTTTTTCAGATATAAAAGTACTCGAGCATTAATAGCATATTCTGGCTACGCTATCCTGTAGAGAATCGCTTATTTTATAGTACTACTCATTTTTATCCGAGCAACACGTTCTTTCTTTTATAAAATGTGTTTTGCATTTTTTTCTTATACCGTAATGCTAAATGAGCTATCCCTTCACATGTTAAAAGAAAAAAAACTAATTATTTATGAAATATTTTGAAATTTTAAAAACACTATATTATAAACAAATGCATGTGAGTTACAATGTCACACATTTTTATAAAAATCGGGGCATATTTTCTGTCTGAAAATATGCTCCGCGTCAAGTTCACTCTCTCGTACAAATGGCAAAAACAGCCTTAAAATATAAACACAAAATCAACGAAGAAGTTACTGTAACCAATCAAAAGGGGATCAAACAATGTATCTTTTGCAATTTTCCTAGAGGCCAAACCTACACAATTCTCTATCCATACAACTCCCCATTCCAATTCCAAACCGTCTTAAAAATACCTCGTTCATCTATTAGAACCATCCTTCACCGTTTCTGTTAGATACCTGTCATTACCTCCCTACCACAGCAGGTATAATGTTTTTTTTCTCCGCATGCACAACCCCAAGGTGTTATCATCAAGGTGTGGGTGGGACCCGACGAAGCATGAAAAGTGGAAGAGGGGGTGAAGGAGGTTGATATTTAATTCCGTTGGTCATTTTGGATACCGACTATCAAATGATCTGGTAATGGGCGCTAAATTGAGCGAAACGATCAGTCAAAAGACCGGTTGTGAGTGCTGAAGGTGGGGTTTTGGAGGGCACCTGTATTTTTCCTTCGGGGGTGCAAATCTATTGTAAATACGTGGTGCAGCAGATGCTAATGGGTCAGGTGATGTTAATAGTGTTGCAGAGGTGAAGTGCTTTGGATACTTCGGTGTGGGTTATCATTGATTTTGAGTTAGATGAGAATGGATTTATTAGGTTTTTTCCACTTGGGCTATTTATGACTTCTGTACAGTAGAGTTACTGTGCGTTATAGCTGGGGTGTTTTGAAGAATACGTACATAGGGTTGCTAACTATCAAGTATATAATAAATAATTTATGCTATCTTTTGTTATTTGAACTACATTGTTTATTCGAATCTGTTAATTCGCACTTTTTCCCCAGTGTTAATGCTACTAAAATTTGGGCACGGCGAGAATGGAAGTTGGAAAAATTCGTTGTGGGGATGGTGGGAAATTGAACGTATTACTGAGACAGTTAGAGCAATTAAAGGTTTATATATGTATTTAGAAAATTTTAATACTGGTAAAATAAATGTATTCACTTTTTTTAGTGCTCATTAAAAAATTTTTAAACTTGGTAAAGATCAGATATCACAATAAATCATTTTAGACTATTTTTTACTTTTTCACAAAATGTTTTGAGTGAATGATTTGGGGTGCGGCTTAGAATGAATGTCGGCTTAAATTCGAATAAATACGGTACTTATGTTTCATAGAAATATTACACATTTAGAAAACATACATAAGATGCATGATACATTTGTAAATTTTCCGCTATGTATAACATTGTTCTAAAAAAATTTCAATATATGCCGTAAAATCTGGGAAACATAATTCTCAATTTTAACTCAAAAATAAGATAGAAATTTACTGATGCGCGTTATACACCACATAGGAAAAATAGAGCTCCAAAAATAAAAAAAAAAGAAATGAGCACACATTAAAAAATTAGACTTCTACATGGGTCGGACTACTATTTATTTTAAAGAAATGACATACCTAATGAGCTTACAGGTTTCAAATTTTACGAAATATACTATTTTTTCAAAATTCTAATATAATACCTAGAATAAATTACTTTAAAACAAAAGAGAATTGCATATGTACATTTCAGATTCCTTCGTAAAACAATGTTGCGCGTTGTACGACGAATATGCATATGTTACCATATAACTTGTATGTAAGCTAAGTCTGAATTTCGAACGCATTTTCTCGGAATTGACTGACCATTCGGCGGAATTACACGGGGGTTAGAATACCCTATAGCAGTACTACTGTTATACAAAATCTCGTCCCCAAGTGAACTTCCTTGGTTGTGCCCTCCCCTTGTAAGAGAAAAAACTACAGTAGTGTATTTTTACAACAAAAAAAAAATTATTTGTTGTTGTTGTTGTTGTGGCTAATGCCACCCGTCTGACGTAGTCAGAACGAGGCCCACGAAATTCATCGTGGCATGGGCAAGAGGTACGCCTGTCGTTGGCCTTGAGCACCATACAGGTGACTGTGCGATTTAAGCTCAGAGAAACTTCCCCGAAGGGACGATAGATGGCGACACGACCTCTATCTCCACCTCCACAATTTCTGCAAGTGAACTGAAGGGGAGGGAAATATTCTCCAGTTCCTGCGCTAGTGAATAAGCCCACAAGACTATTATAGATTGTTATTTAAATAATACAAAACGATAACGAAATATTTTGGAAAATTATTAGTTAATTGAAAATATTGAAGATAATAATCCAAAAAGTTTATTTAATGAAAGAAATGAATTCAAACTATACAAATATTGGAAATAATCGTCATGGAAATGCTTCCACTTCAAAGTTAAGGTTGTTGAAATAATAGTAACAAAACACTTTTTATAATTTTTTTCAATTCTCTTACTTACAATTCGCAACTTAAATACCTTTCTGAAGCGGAAATTTATTCATATAATTAATATAAATCAAACAATAAAAATAGATAATGTAATTTTAATTAAATTGGTAAATAATTATTTAGTACTTGGAGTGAGACTATTAATAGAATTTTTAATTAATGTTATTCGTAACAGATTTTAAGAATATCTTGTTCAGAGATTTATAGCAAACGATTTTTCGCCATACGAAGCAAGAAAAGAAAATTCATTCCGAAGAATAAAAATTTAATATTACATTGTGTGATCATTCTAAAATGAATTAATAAATTAAAAAAATTATTTAAAAAAAAAAAACTGATAAAATTTTGAAAAAAAAAACCATTTTTTTTTTAAAATAATGTTTTTTCCCCCTTTTTTTTGCAACAGATTTTAAGGGAAACTAACTTGTTCAAAGAAATTTATAGCAAATAATTTTTCTCCTTACGAAGCACGAAAAAACAAATTCATTCCAAAGAGTAAAAATTTATTGTTAGATTTTGTTGTCATTTGAAAATTGATTATAATTAAAGAAAATTAAAAAAATTCATTCCAAAATTTAATAAAATTTCTATAAAAAATATTTATTTTTTTAATAAATGTCATTTTTGTCACAGCTTTTTAAGAGTATCATGTAAAAAGAGGTATTATTTTTAAGTTTCGTGATCATTTGAAGATTAATTAAAATTAAAAAATGAAGAGACTTACTAACAAAAGAAATGTAAATTTTTTTTTTTAAAAAGTTTTTAATATATTTTTTAATTAATGTCATTTTTTACATCTTTTAAGAGTATATTGTTTTAGGGGATTTGTAGCAAATGATTTTTCGAGGGATGAACAAAAAATTCATTCCGAGGAAGAAAAATGATCATTTAAAAATTAATTGAAGTTAAAAAATAAATTTTAAAAAATAATAATTTTTCTCTTGATTTCATTTTTATTAATTTTTTTTATCGCATTTGCCAAAAGTTTTCTATAGCTGATAAAAAATAATTCTGTACATTTGAAAAGTAAACAAAATAATTAAACAAAAATTCTAAGTCTTTGTTGATGCTTTTTAAATGTCAATGTAAAATGAGTAATTCGACATTTGAAAATTCTTTAAATTTACATAAAATCTCAGAATGACCATGAAAGATTTACTAAGCAACAAAAATTTCTTAAACTAAAATAAAAATGAAAAATATAAAAATATATAAATAATAATTAGCTTTTTGTTTGCAATATAATTTTTCAACAGCTATATATATATATATATATATATATATAATGAATAATAATATTAATCATTCGTAATTATTTTTACTTTCATATTAATAAGCTATTATGAGAAAAACTCTAAATATGCTAGAGAAATATGTTGGAAAGTATTTCAAAACAGTTTCTTTAAAATAGATATATAAGTCCTATACTAATCTCTACTTTAAATCTGAAGTGCAGTAGATCTCCAGCTAACTATTAAGGAATTTATTGTTAAACCTAATCATATAGTTAACTGATTGAATTAATTGAAATTAACAATTAACAAACTATCATCATGATTATTATAATCGTTTGGACAGTTAAAATCTTCGATGGAATAGCGAAATGATTCGAATATCCAAACAGTCGAAAGTATATAGTTTAAACTGGATAAGTTTAAACATAATTAGTTTCTAACAATGCACAATGCTAACGTAACTTAATTAGCATTGTTAGCTATCTATATGGATAGTGTATCTAAAACACCATTCTTAATTGTAGACACATTGTAAATAAACCCTTCAAAATTATTGTCAAATATGAAATTCGATAAGTATAAAATATACTGACAATATATGACTCTTTATAAACAATCATATTCTATTGTCAATAATCCTATAATATTAGTAAATATATTCTATGATTTGTTTCATATACATTCCATACAAATCTACAAGTATATATTTTGTATACAAATAATTTACCCCTAAACATGCCTTCAACAAATAAGTTGTTTTAATAAATAATATGTATTGTCCTGCATTAAAAACACCTAACTCTCTTCCTACCCATAGCATTTGTATATATAAATCACATTCTATATTCATGCGTAATACCTATGCTAAATCATCTTAAATATGCTGTATATTTCGGCGTATAATGCATGCATATAATTCAAAATTATATACATAATTTTTTTAAAGTTTTTAGTGTATTCTTCGAAAAACGCTCACATTTTTCTTAATGAAGAAACCTAAAATGTGTGCGTGTCATCCTTTTACCTTTTGAAGTCATTCAATGGAGGAATTTTCCTGGGCTTTCGAACAACGATATACTGAATTAACAAGCAGGGATGGGAACTATATCCGTGTGGGAGAAATATTTGATTGAGTAGAAAATGCCTCTGCAAAGAGGGTGGGTTTCATTCAATGCAAATGCGCATAAGAATGCTATTCTAAATTTTCAAGAAAAAGGAACGCATTTTTGGGTAAAAAGCATTTTCAACCCGAATATAGTCACGAAATCAGGAGTCAAATGCTTTCTCTTTCTCCAGTTATCTCACGGTGTTTCAAACTTTGAATTTTAAAATGAACATGGAAAGCTTTAGTAAATCGCCTTTGCTTTAATTGAAATACAGTTGATCTGGTGTTCCTTTTAGTAGTAAATTTGGGGCAGTCAAACGGAATAAAAAGCGCTGGTTTGAAACAAAAGCATTCAATTCATGAAAGAAAATTGAAATCCTGTTGAAGAAAGAATGTGTGACAGCTTTAACGGCGTCCTTCTCATTTACAAATCCTCTTCGGGAATCGTTGGTCTTTAAAAACTATTTTATTAGAACGAACTATTTGAAGAAGATAACGTGAACATATAAATTAAGACTGCTGTATAAAGTCTAAGTTTTCAGTTGGAATGAGAGAAATAGGATAGGTTGCTAGCGGAACAGTGATTAATCAAATTTATAGTGTAGCGCAAATATTTGCTATTTTATAATTGTAATAATTAAGGTGACGATTTGTCACTGGAGATTGAATATAGATTAGATATATAGGAAAGCAGTGTACTCGATCCAGAAGTAAGTGTATTGGTAATTAATGTCTTCTAATATTTCGTGTACCTCGTTAATTGTCTTCCATGTTGCTTCCATTGGGTGCATCTCTTACAAGAGGAGGGCACGACTAAGGAAATTCATTTGGTTACGAGACTTTGTGTACTAGTAGAACTCCTTTAGGGTGTTCAACCTCCAATGTAATAGCACTGAATAGCCAGTCAATTTGGAGAAAATAGCCTTCGAAATTCATACTTAGCTTTTATACAATTAAATTTCTCTCATCTTCAGAGATACAATGGCTTGATTGGTAGAGTACCTGTTAACCACACGCGACAGGCCAAGGTTCGAATCGCGTAAGCGATTTTTTTGTTTTATTTTTTAAATTCATTTAATTATTTTTACAATTAAGTAAACTTATTTTAAAAAGACTTATTAAATATTTATATTACTATAAAACAATTAAGTTAATACTATATAGCATAAAATATATATATTATTTTTATTATATTAATTATGCAATATTTCTTATAAGTAATTATTATAATATATTTTATACATTATTATAACTTTTTAATAATATTTTACTTGTAATGTATTGTATTTCATATTATAAAGCTGTTTGTGACTAATTTTTGTATAAAATATCATTTAATATTTATTATATAAAATATATTTTTATACTAAATATTATTTATTAATAATTATATTTATAAAATATAATATAAATATTTATATAATTGCAGTAATTATTTTACTTTTTTAAAATACAAAATATTTATCTAAAATATCATTTAATATATAATAAACCTTTTTTAAATAAATTTATTTATTTGTTAAAATAATTAAATGAATTTAAAAATTTAAAAAAAATTGTTTACGCGATTCGGACCTTGTGCGGTCACGTGGTAAACATGTACTCTACCAATCAATCTATATTGCATCACTGAAGATAATTTAAATTTAATTGTATAAATGCTAAGCATGAATTTCGGAGGCTATTTTCTCCGAATTGACGGGTGATTCGGTGCTATTACATTGGGGGTGGATTACTCAAAAGGAGAGTACTACTATTACACGAAGTCTCCTCCCGAAATGAATTTACTTAGTGGTCCCCTCCTCTTGTTAGTTTTGATTGATTGAACTTGTGTTGTTGATTGCGTTACAAATAAATTAACTGATTTTGAACATGGCTAGTCTTCCTTCCCTTTCTCCCACATCTCTATGCTTAGATCCGAGATCCTTACAAATGTTTGGTGTTGATGAAGACACCATGCATGGATTAAAGAAAAAATTGTTATAGTTCCGTATTTATTCGAATCTAAGCTGCACTTTTTTTCCCAATGTTAATGCTACTGAAAATTGGTTGCGGCTTAGAATCGAAGGCTGGGTGAGTGAGTGAGTGAGTTTTGGGTTTTATGGCACAAGAACCAGTTTTGGCTATACTGCGCCAAACATTCCGGTGTTAGTCGAACACAAATAAAGCAACAAATCAAAAGATTTAAAGAAATATACGAAAAAGAAATTAAATTAACGCAACAGAAAATGAAAACCAAAATATGTTAATGATAAATAGTTAGTTTTCTCATAAGAAAAAAACTAAACAGTAAATGAACAAAGTTCATTCTATGATATTTGTCTATGGTCTGGACGTGAAAATCTGTGATCTCGACGTAAAAAGAAGAAAAGGGAAAATTGAATGACGAGAAAGGGGGTCGAAAATAAAGACGGATCACTAGGGTACTCCGGGTTCGTGAAGCCCATTTTTACCTAAAATAGTAAACCCCTTGGAAAAAGGAAAAGATCATGAGGGTACCTCGGGATTGTAACACCTGTACTCACCTAATGAAGGTGAGCCTCCTGAGGGCATCGAAGGCGGACAAAATCAATGTATAGGTAAACTGAACATGATACTAACGGTTAGAGCAATTAAAGGTCCATGAATGTATTTAAACTGAATTATCCGCTTCTTATTCTTACCATATTTTCTCATTTTTAAATTTCGTAAATATTGTATATCGATAAGAATTTTCATGCTATTTTTCATTTTTTAAAAGAGACTTTTTGCGAATTTGAGGTTGCGGCTTAGAATCTATGGTGGCTTAGATTCGAATTAATACGGTAATATACTAAGGAATAAATGTGTTTTGCAGTAAAAAGTAATAAAGAAGATTTTTTTTATATCTGGTGTGTAATGCACAACTGCAAAATTTTTTAAAAGAAGAAATTTGGACACCCAAAATTATATAAGTTTTCTATATTTAATTATAAATATTGATTTTTTAATTAATATATCATTTTAAATAAATATTTAATTTTTCTGTTTTAAAATCAAAATGTTAGAAAAAAATCAAACCATGATATATTAATTTGTTCAAATTTATGTCAAAATATTAAGCATATTTTATATTAATTTTATATACTTTTTGCAAATTATTTATAACATATTAATCTGCAGAAAAAAATAATCAGGTTTTTTCTAAATTTTAGGGCAAATTTTTAATAATAGTTCTTAGTTCATTAATTATTTCGAAATTTCTGTACTCTGAAATTGATTTATATCGTTATTAAAACATGTTCTGCATTGAAGAAAAGTAAATAAAGGCTTGGGTTCCCTTTTTCTTCGAAAAGAGAACCATTCCAAACTTTTTGATAGATATAATCTTTTTAATGGATAATCCATTACATCCTCTTATTTAAGCAAAAAGTCCTGAAAAATGAAATAGAGGTACCAAGATCCATCCAATATATTTCCCAAATCCTCTCCAACACTAAAACTCGTTTCCACAAATAAAAGAAGGACTTCCACCAAGGTGTTGTCCTAAGGACACTACAGACGGGTGGGGGAGGAATCGATTCCACCAAATATCGATCTAATAACTTTTAGTGGGAGGAGGGGGTGTAAAGAAAATCCTTCTGATGAATTGGAAGGTTCATAACCAGCCAGGGAACTGTCCTTTTCTCTCTCCCTATTCTGTGCCACTCATTTCTGTTGTTATTTAACCTTTATATACCCTTCCAGGTATAATGTGTGTACAGAGCAGTTGATCTATTGTTATATGGCAGTACTGCCATTGATGTTTGAGTAGTAGGGACGAAAAATAAGCGAAAAAATGCAGGTTTTGGGGGAGTATGCAGTGGCAGATATTGTTATCACTGAATGGGAGGTTTTGAGAAGTATGGTAGATAAGTATGATTTGTTGTTGCTGGTATGGAGAGATAGATATAAGGGATGCTATTCATTTCTGTGATGAGGGCTGTTCGGTTGAATAATAGTAGGGGTTATTGGTTCGTGAAAATCTGTATATGAAAGTAAGCGAAAGAAAAATGTATTTAAAGTAGTTTTTAAGATTAGAACGATAATTTTAAGGATTTTATTCAAATGAAAAAGAAATTTATTTAATTAGTGTTACAGTATAATTAAATTATTTAATGAACTAAATTTGTTTCTCACCTAGGGAGACCCAGCACATGTCCATCAAGTGATTGGGAATTTTAAGCCAGTCTCACTGGACAGCGGCGTGACGGTGAACATTTGGGCCTCCCTGCAAAGTCAGGTTTTGGTTTCCCAAGTTTTATTTTACAATGGGTAGGTATTTAGTGGATGTCAGGCTTTGGATCCCCTAGAACCTTGGACATTCCCGCAATGTGGGGGAGTACGTTACGCCACTGCCACTGGAAGACCTCACCTTCAGAAGCCGAGAAGACCAACAGGAATTTGGCTATTGAAAATACAGTCAAATCTCCATATAGCGAACCTCTATTTTGCGAACTTTTTCCCTTAACCATAACATTTTGCTATTTTCTTCTTCACTTTCTTCTATCTTGTGATTTTAATTTCTTCTCCTTAAATTTAAAATATTTCAGGACATTTTTCAAATTATTTTCTTTTTTAGAACATTTTATGGTATCAATGACCTTGAATTTGTTTTTTCAGGTTCCTAACT
The DNA here is from genome assembly GCA_019973935.1 of Trichonephila clavipes. Taxonomy (NCBI): domain Eukaryota; kingdom Metazoa; phylum Arthropoda; class Arachnida; order Araneae; family Nephilidae; genus Trichonephila; species Trichonephila clavipes. The sequence goes on from BMAU01021193.1 coordinate 198,657, forward strand.
CAACTAGATCAATGAAATTGCCATAATTATTCAAACAAAGAGTTCAAGTAAAATTATAACAGATTTCAAAAGAAATAAAATTTAAGGTCTCATGTGGTAGTGTAGGTTTAAAATTACTGGCTGTATAATATTGCACGTTTAAACTTATTTGTAGGCTTAAAATTAGAAAATCTTATTCAAAAACTCATTAATTTTAATATTAAATTATTATTTAAAGTTGAAAACACAGAATATTCATGGACAATGTTTTTTTTCTTACAGATTTTTTTTATGGGTAAAATATATTAAATCAATAGATATTAATTTTCAAAAAGAGTATGATTAATTACCTTTTTTAAAGTAATGTATAGTGTTTATGAGTTTAAAATATTTTTGTTTTATGTGGTTTCTAAAGTATACTAAAAGATGGATCTCTATTTAACGAATTTTCTATATAACAAACTTTTATTCGGGAGTTAGCGATTTCGTTAAATAGAGGTCCAATTGTAATTTTATCGAATGTAAAAATAATTTCTTAAACATTTGAACGTTTCAACATAAAATACATATGCACACATAAATATACTCGTACACACATATTAAAAAGTCATGCATAATATTTATGAAAAATTGGCGATAAATATTTTAATCTAAATTGTCAATATAAAATCAGTTGATTGAATGTCTTACTTGGTGCTTGTTTCTCTAAATTTCTAAATCAAGCATTGCAAAAACCTAGAAGACCAAGATAATTTTAAGCTTTATTAAATGTTGTTCTAAAGTATGAAAATTCGAACCTAGATCTACCCGACATAATTAAAATATATACAGGGTGATTCACTACCATTCAGACAAGTTCGCAGGATGTGTATGTGGTACAGAGACGACTGGAAATCACGTAGGAATGCGGGGTCGCAAATGCCACAGTTGCGAGCTATGGCGCAAAGAAGCAGCGAAAAAGAACAGAAACAGCAACACATTAAAGGGATAGAAAACATTTTATTGAAAGTTGTACTACAACAAGTATTCGAAATTACGATCAAGAGTCTTTTGGCAGGCCTGACAGCGGTGTTGCATATAATTTCTTACGTTCTGGAAGATTCCTCCGGACAGTATTATGGTAGGTGGAACTGAATGGAATGTTTCTTGAAAATAGATCCTGCTGGAAAAAGTCTTAGTAATCCGTTTCCCAAGGTAGTAGGATGGACTTGTATTCAATCGAAGAACTGGTCGACGTGCCGATCGTGTATGGAGTTGCGGATTGTAATGGGCACACCACTCAAATGGGACGTTACGCGAACAAGCGCATTTCACATCATACGACATTTGCAAGTACAAACAGAAACTGACGCGAGTTTTGTTCCGGTCACATGAAGAATTTGGTGTACGAGACACCCTTTCCTTTAGTTGAAGATCTCATCGTTCGAATATCTGTAACTACTGGGAGGACACGTGACACATTAGGAATCTTCGAGAACATACAACGTCCCTGTCAGGACTTCCAGTTGTCTTCTGGTTGTGGTTTAGAATACCTCTTTTGGTACAACCCTTCAATAAAAAAGTTTTCTGTCCCATTAATGTGTTGCTGTTTCTTCTTTTTCTTTGTCTCTGCTTCTTTTTACCAAAGTTCATTACTACGGCATTTGCGACCCTGCTTTCCTATGTGATTCCAAGTTATACCTATGCGTTTCCTATATGATTCCAAATTATACCAATGTGTTTCCTATGCGATTCCAAGAGTTCCTTATACACTCTTCGACTTTGCCGGTCTGGTAGCGAATCCCCATGTATATAATATTAATACTGATATGTTTATGAAGGTTTATAGACATATAAGCACTGCTGACCCTTAAAGATGTAGCACAAGGAAGAAAAACATAACAAACTCATACTACTGTACGAATATAGCATAATTGGAAAAAAACAGGATTGGATTTGTTGGCAATTTAGGAATATATAGGGTCCGAAATTAGTCCACGTCATTGCCGTCTCTGAAAGTTAAAATGACAGCAATCTGGAGTTAGATATCGAGTTAAACTGGGGGGATTTCGGTGATCCATTAAGGAAAGTCGTTTCATGCTGCTGTAAGTTTATGCTACAATTTATGTACGTTGGTGGCTGGAGAGCAACCTATTCTCTTAGCAAAAACAGATAAGATGTTTTCAATGGGTAAGCAATCTGGAAGACATGCTGCCCAAGTATAACAGTGGAACAGTCTCTCTTTTGAGGTAAATCAGAACACGAAGGCGGTATGTGGCTTTGCTTAATCTTGTTGAAAGATGAAGTCTCAAAGACTTCGAAAATATTTATTTATCCAACACCCGTGCTCTACTTCTTGACAATTTGACGCAAAGACCCAGTACAGTCAAACGAAATCGTCAGTCGCATTGGAGCAGGTGGTCACCACCCATCCTGGCATGGTCACAGAGCGGATAAGCATGCTTAGCAGCCAGGACAAGCCAGTTGAGATGTACTCCCAAAAGGTCATGTCCAGTGGTTAGGCGAAAGCGGGCGACAACCTCGACTTTCTCCAGGTGCCTCGATATAGGACCCATAGTGGCTAGGATTTCCCATGGCTTTCCAAAGCTCTTGCTTTTCGGGTCACGGTAGTACATTTGTCGGTGCATTTTGATATAATGCTCTTTGATCTTCTAAGGGTCAGGGTGACTTCAAGTCGAGATAACTCGTCTCCCTGCTTGGCTTTTTGGTCGGCTATTTCATTTCCGAGGATCCCAACATCACTTGGGACTCTCGCAGCGATATAAAATGAGCACCGCAATTTTAGTTCGGCATCGAATTATGTTGAGGCAGTCAATTGGTGTGCTACTGCTTAACTGTTAATTTGCAGTTTGAGAGACTTCGAATGTAATCCAAAATCACTACCCTTTAAATCGGCCTGATTACCAATTATTTGAACAATAAGTTTTCGTATCGTGTACCCAATGGCTGACAATACTATCAGAAAGCCAGTACGACAATATCGAATGAGAGCAGACCACAAGCTTCCTCCTCAGGGTACACAGACTTTATTCGCCTGAAGATACGCTGTTCCTGTATCCAGTTTTGTCGTTGAGGACATATCTGTCATCACGCATTTCTATACAAAAAATTAAAGTGAATACGAGATAAAGATCGTCCAGCCAACGGTATGTGCTGCTCCAAGTTGTGTGGCAAACAAGCCCCCTTCTTGACTCAAGGTTGAGTGAGTAAGCGAGAGTTATATTTACGAGGGTGAGTCGGAAATTGAGTTTCCACTGTCAAATGTGGTCAGAGTAGTGTATGAAAGACAAAACATAGAATAAGAGATTAAAGATAAGACAACTTTATTTTTCCACATAAGTACCAAGTACATTGAAACATTTGCCATACTGCTTGATTAGCTTCTATAAGCCCTCCAGGAAAAATCCAGGGTTTTGCATACGGAAGAAGCATTTAATGGCTATGGGCGAACGACAAAACAGTAGGTGAAAGCTCAAGACACAGATACACCGCTGGGTAGAGGTCGACCACGATCAAGTAGGTGGCAAGCCTGGGTTTCTCAGATCTGGCATTCTGTCGTTGACGCTGACAATGCGAGACCATACTCAGCGACAGCAATTCAAAACCATATTGAAACTCTTGGTTCGGTGTACCTTTACCATCCACCATACAGTCCTGATCTCGCACTTGGGGACTTTTATCTATTTCCGGCTTTAAGAAGAATCTCGCCGAAAAGCGCTTTGGAAGCAACCCTGAATTCAAACAAGCCGTTAAACGCTTCTTCCATATGCAAAGCCCTGAGTTTTTCCTGGATGGCTTTTTAAAGCTTATCAAGTGGTATGACATATGACTCAATGTATTTGGTACTTATGTGGAAAAGTTATGTCTTATCTTTAATCTTTCATTCTATGTTTCAACTTTCATACACAACTCTGCCTGAAGTCGACAGAGGAAACTTATTTTTCTACTCACCTTCGTACATCAAACTATAAAGCTGCACGGGGGCTATCGGCGATGGATTTTGTAATTTTGATCCATGGTAAAGGGACTATACTTGAGCTGGTGCTCCCTTGCCCAATTTCCACACCAACGGAAGGACGTTTGAGCCTCAACTGATTTAACGTGCATCGGTCATTCTTCAGTGGTACTAGGCTCGAACTCATGACACTCCAGCCACGATTCCTTGACTTTAACCAACAGGCCACCACGACCACCTTGGAGTATCAGATAATTTAGAAGCATAAATGAAAAGGTAGAAAATAAAGCCTGATATGATTATAGTTAATTAAATGCGATCTTACTAGATTATAGTTAATGTCGACTCTTCAATAATGAGTTTTCACGATTTTCTATCAGAGAATACATTACTTAAAATAATTTGCAAATGAAAAAGGTAACATTATTTTAGAGTGCTGTGTAATATCTATCGTGAAGATAAGAGTTTTGTGATTGAATAAAATTACAGCTTACGAAAATAACTTCCGACAAAGATTATCCATGGCAAATTGCAATGATGAATGATATTACTGGAGATGATCTTAGCGATAATCTTTGGTAAAAGGTAAAATCTACCATTTTATTACTCTCTTTTATCTCTTTAATATTTATTAAAAATATGATAAAGGACTTTATTGTTTGCCATATAATAAGGCGCACAATCTATGAAGTTGCCTCTATAGTAGTCAAGATCTAAATGTATAAGGAAGATGTTATCAATGATGAAGAGGAGCTATTGTAGCTCACTAAGATACGACTTCCATATTTTCACAACAATTTTACGATAATTTTGTGACTAATGATGAAACAAAAGGTTTCACGTTAGGTACTACATATTTTATCAACAAGGGAATGAGAATTAAAATAAATGTCACTGAAAATATTTTCTTGTGTTCTGTTTTTTATATATGTTTAGAGTAGAGTTAATAAGTTATGTTTTTCTCTGCTGGCAAGGAATTCAATTCTAGATGTTTTTAGGAATTTACGATGTAATTTGTCAGATTCTTTGTTTCTACGCAATTTCCCGGTGATATTAGTCCAAAAATTTATAGAACACAAAATATATAGCTCATATTTTCAAAATTAATTCCGACTATGTTCGGAACCATAATTTTGAAAATATGTGAGTAAATTTTTTTGATACTTTTAGTGTCATCGGAGTTAGAATACTTGTAAACATATCAAATTGTTTCAGTGGTGCACACAACGGGGGGGGGGGTCCAGACCTCCCCCCAAAGCCCTTGATATTTTTTCCGATTGATTATAATTTTAAGTATCTAGTACGTAAAATTTAATTATTTGTTATTAATGATTAATTTTATTATTTAATGCTAATTATTTATTCAATAATTAGTTTTTTTACTGTGTTTTGTTCCCGAAAATCGACAAAATCAAACGGAGCATGACACAAGAATGGTGAACTTTCGACCCCGGACACCCTCTTCAAAAATTCCTGTGTGCGCTACTGAGTTGTTTTAAAAATATTATTACGAGAAATAAGTATTTAAAAGCAATTTTTTAACAAATAATGGAAAAAATGACATTTTCTAAACCTTTTCCTTTTATGAAAAATGTTTCTATAATAATAATATTTTGATTTATATACATATACATAAAATTTCTCTACAAAGCCTGATTTTCGGAGTTACGATCAAGTGAACTAATAATTGATGTTTTTTTGTTAAAACTTCTTTATTCTGATGTATTAAAATAAGAATATATAAATCCACTTCTAAATAATATATTACAAAAATCCTAGTTCAGGCTCTATATAGAAGTCTTAGCTATATATAGGTATTTTCTATAAAAGGTGAAAGTTTTGCAAATGTGTCATTTTTTCTTCATTTGTTTCCAAAAAATAGCGTTTAAATAATTTTTCTTGTACTAATATTCATAAAATGACTTTATATGTATACTCTAATTCAAGTGATACTAAATATTAAAAAAAACAACATATTTTTAAGAAATAGCATTAAATTGGCTTAAAATAATTAATTAAAATGTTTTTAAATGATCACTACATTTTAAGAGAAAAAGATTGTAAGGCATGGCGACGCCAAACCAGCCAAATCGAATCGAGCGTGATTTAAATATCCAACGAAAGAATTCGGGCGTGATGACGAAACAAATACGGATGGCCCTTGAGCGAGAGATCACTTTTCACCCCCACATCGACTATGAATGAGTAAGGTCGACGTCCTCTTAGCGGCTTTAATTTGGTAAACAAAGCAGACCCCTTCTTTAGGCTTAACGATGTTTACCATCCCCATCTCACAGACGAACCCTGTTCTCTATTCGAACTGTCTTTTATTTCTCTTTATGTAAATAATTGAAAACTGAAAACAGCCTGATTCTTAATTTTGATTATCTTAATAAATTAATTGTTCATTTAACTTTTTGGTTATAATGTTTTCTTTCATTCAAAATGTCACCATTACCCCTACTCTCCGCGCGCGCGCGTCCCACCGTCGACGTTCATTTATACTCATTTTTGAAAACCACATTCCGAACGTAGTTGGATACTCTAAATTTTGTGTAAATCTCTTTGTTATACTGATTACTAGTCAAAATAAAGTACTTTTTACACCAAAACTTTCATGTGTTTAATTATTTAGTATAAGAAAAGTTATATTTATGTAGTGGTGTTATTATAATCCTCTATTGGCATACCGTTTGAAAAAATTAGCAATATTCGAGTAAAGAGTAATATTTTATTTATATTCTAATAAGATCAATTTTTTCCAAGAAACTACAATTACAACATACAAAAATCAAAGCAGTTTTCCGAAGAAAATATTTTTTAACGAATATTTGCTTAAAAGTTCATAAAATTTCGTTCCAAATATAGAATAACAAGACAATGTCACTTTCTAACTAATAACACAGGAAAGACCTTAAATGAAATAAGAGATGCGGGGAAACCATTCCTATAAGGAAATGCGAAATTAGGGAGGGGAGGAATGTTAGATAAAGAGAGCGAAGATCCACAAACACACACATTTTTTTTCTATTATATTTTGGAAAGACAGAAATAACGACCGATATGGTGCCGCTTCCTCTTTGTCGCCTTTCACACCACCCTGCGACTTTTCCTTCCCTCTCTGAGGGTCCCGCATCTGTTGCCACTCGGCCTTCTTTACAGGGAGAGTTTTTTGCTGTACTATGCTCTAACTCAGTGATTCCCAAAGTGGTCTATATGGACCCGCAGGGACGACCTACAAGGGGTCCATGTCAGAGAAAAAAATAATTTGGGGGTCCATGAGATGTAAAGGGGGGTCTATGAGGGTGGCTCTCATTAAACCAAATCATGATTTTAAATTTAAAAGAAAATTTAGTCAAGTGGAAACCAGATTTTTATCTATTTATTTAATAGATTTATTTGCTACTTTTAATAAGATTAATTTGCAGTTACAAGGTGACAGCATAAATTTTATTAAAACAAGGGCCATGTCCGCAATTATGGCATTAAAAAGACATACCTGTTATTTATCACGAATTATGGACTATCGTGAGAAAATTTTTAATTACTTTTACTAGTGAGAAGTTTCAGTGTAGTTGCCAATCTCTCTCCAAAAGAAAAGAAAAAGAGGGGGAATAAAATCTGGATACTTCTAACCAAGGAGATTTAGCGGTAATCCTTACACGATTGATTCAAAATGTTGAAAAATTGTTATTGAAGCACCAGACTTATTCTACCCTTTAAAAGCATTTGTTTATTGCTTAGTTATATATATATATTTTATGTATTAATTAAATTTTAATTTAATTAACATGTTTTTCTTGAGTTTTAAACATCCTCTCTACTTCCCTTCAGTTAAAAATTTAAATCGCTTAAAGTAAGTAGATCTATACCAGCTGTCAAAAAAACACATTTAAATTTGAAAATTGCAAAAATCTAATATTAGGTAAACAGGGGTCTACCACAAACTAAAAAACATGGCAAGCAGCCTATGAGAGAAAAAAATTTGGGAACCTCTGCTCTAACTGATGACACATTAGCCAAGAGTCTGTGATCTTGACCACTTGGCTACCTCGATCACGCTTGATTCTTGATGGATATATTTACCAGAAAGAACCTATATGTATAATTCTTTCGAGTAATCAATAAGCAAACTATTTGTTGATAAAAATAAATAAAAATTTATAGGGGACTAGCATGACGTTGAAAGAATACGAATTATACATTAAATTTTACATAAATTGGAGATATTATTCATGCTCAAAAGTGTTGTAATTACGGAATTTTATTGTACGCAAGTTATGTCAAACTAAGTATTTATGGTTCAATAAGCCTTAATATATATACATATATATATATACTGATTGCAACCAGAATCTTTTCGGTAAGTCAGAAATGGATCGATGAAAATAAATGGAGTTTTCCTATCCATTTGCTGTGATTACTTTTTTTTTCTTGAATAATTTGAACCCTTATATTAGATCTTGTTAATAAATATGGATCATGTATGTACAGAAAAACAGTAGACAACAATTAAGATAAATACAGGAAACAAAAATAAAAAAAGAAACATAGCAGGGCAGTAAAATTACTTGCAAAAGATTTCCATTGCTAGATTTTGAAAAAAGAAAAAAAGGTTCTTCAGAAATTTGAATAGAGAGACAGAGCAATTATATATATATATATATATATATAAAGTTGTCCTATCTTAAAATCTAAATGAATTACAACATGTGATAATATTATACAAGACAAAAATTTAACTTTAAATTTAAAAAATGTACAAACAGAACGTACCTAAGGTATCCGACTATGTTTGGAATCGTGATTTTAAAAAAGCGCATAAAAAGATAATTTTCATATTTAGTGTCACTTAGATTAGAATATAAGTATAAAATTGTTTCAATGATATTTTGACAAAAAAACTATTTAAGTACACTTTTTTGGCAAAAAATTAACTTAGAATAATCTTGCTTCAAAATGTTCTCCTTTTATATAAAAAAAATGCTTCTAAAATAATAGTATTTCGCTTATATAAAATACAGACTTCTCCAGAGAGTCTGAACCAGGATTTTTGAAAAATTCTTATTATTTTCAGAGTTACCACCAATTGAAATAATTATCGGCGTTTTTTTTCTTAAAATTGCTCCCTTCCGTTGTCGTAAAATATCGATATACCCACTTCTAAGTTATATATTTCAAAAATTCTAGTTGAGCCTCTGTAGAGAGGTGTGAACTATATACAGGCAAAATATTATTATGATAGAAGAATTTTTCACAGAAGGAGAATATTTTGAAAATTGGTCATTCTAAGTTCATTTTTTGTCAAAATATTGTACATAAATAATTTTTATTGTAATAATATTCTTAAAGCAATTTTATATACATTTTCTAATCTAAGTGACACTAAATATCACAAATATTATCCATTGATATATTTTTGCAAAATCACGGCTCCGAACGTAGTCGGATACTTTAAAGCAGTGTTCCGCAACCCCCAGTCCGCGGACCGGTACCGGTCTGTGGATCAAATGGTACCGGTCCGCAGAAGAAATATTAAATTGTTTACTGTGGTATGTTTTTCCTGGATTTGAGCTACTTTTCATGAAAATCACTTTATATTCCTTGTTAAATCACTTTATAATCATTTTTTGGCGTAGCTATATTTTATTCTAATGTCACGATTAAATACAATTGAATTAAAATTATTAAATCAAAGCAGTCTAAAATATAAACAATCATCGTTTTCACCTCAGTGGACCGCGGTAAAATTAATAAACGATGACCGGTCCGCGGCGATAAAAAGTTTGCGGAACACTGCCTTAAGACCTGGGCCCAGCGCCTCAACCTCGGTGTGCGCGGCGTTTCGTTCTCGTCTCTGTATTAATAAGATCATGATCCGGATAATTTTAATGTGGTCAAATAATATTCCCGTATATATTCGCAGAAAAACAAGGAATTTCAAGCTGCACGTCAATTGGCAAAAGTGGTATGACTGTGTTATTATGTGATGACCGTTGTCCATGTCTTTAATTAATTTCATAAACAATCATTCAACTAATTCAGTCGAAATACGGCCATCGGTTGAGCCGGTTTGTGCCTAGGTTTATGAGTGGGAGTCGTGATGACCCCCTGGGTCACACCTCGAACACCAAGATTAATTGGAGGCAAAGAACCACTAAGAGCCATTTTGAATAATAATAATATTTATTTATTATTATAATTTTCTCAAAAATCTCTGATAACATATAATACGATAATGTTACGTCTCTTAAAGGGATTTGCCTTTATATTAAATTAAATTACTAAGAATACAATTAATTAATAATCTAGCTCAAACTCAAGTAAGGTTTACCGAAATAGGAGATCCGAGAAACACACGTATTCGAATTCTTAACTTTCATTTACTTTAACTAAGTCGCTCAAACTGACGCTTACTTTAAGCGTATGTGAATTATATTTACCGCTGGCTTGTATCAGCTTTCTGGTACGTCTCGCAGCATGACGTCTTCACGAATCTAATCTCCTTGAATCTTCTAGTAATGCGTTTAAAGTTACTGGCTGAATAGCCTACCATCATCTCCCTTGCTATCTCGCCACGCTCGACTTAAGAGTACCTTATCTAATTTAAATATCCCGTACCTCATTTTGGAGTTGATTGGAAATAAACGCGAATTTATATTCCCCAGAAAGACGCCTAAGAAGATTAGTGGAAAGGTTCCGTACAGATTCGTCACAGAGTCGTGTACGTTTATTTGTTTCAAACGACCGTTTCAATGAATATTTGACAAAATGCATGCTATATACTGTCTACTTTTAAAGATCTGAAGTAGGACCTACTTTTGTGTAGGGGCCCAGGGACTCACAAAATCTTAAGCTTTCTCTGGGCAGAGGGCCTCAAAGAGTCTTAAGACGTCCCAGTGTACAACAGTGGTAGGTAAAGCAAATTTATTCCATGTATTTCGTTAGTAGAAACAGTTAAATAAGCTAAAAACTTCCATTCCTTATATCGACAAAATATCAGCCAATTTTAAATATGTACTATGAAATATTTTATTATTTTCAACTTCATTGCATTCATATACCTAAATTGATAATAAAACACAGGAAAATACTCTTCTATATCTGAGGATATTTCTACTCCTGACCGGATACAAGAAAAATAATCCTCCTTTTTTCTGAACTTTTCTAAAAAGAGATCCAAATACTCCAGAGCGCATTTCACTTGAAAAGAATAAGCTGAAACGCACGATATGTACTATAAATTTACCCGACACTTGTTCTTTTTTTTCCTCCTATAGTACTATAGACTTGAAACTCTTCAGCAGCAATGTAATAATACCCTACCAAAAGTTGTATTTGTTTTTAAAAACAACAATAAAAAAAACGTTTCTTTAGTTCTCATTTTAAACTTCGCCCACCGGGAAAGTGAAATCCCTAATCCTCTTATTATACCCACCTTTATACCCCTCATCCCCCCTTGAAGAATAAGGGAAAAAGATACTCCTAGAAAAATGAACTCTTCTGAAAGAGTGCAGGGGGAGTAAAGAAAAGTTTTTGACGTTTGGAGGGGGGAATCAACTTAAAAAGTACCGTTTCTTAGCAGAAAAGCCAACAGAAAAGAAGAGCACTACAGAGAAAATCAATTTAGCATGGGGGACTTGATATGTAAGTTCTATTTTTGGACTTTAGAAGGTTGGAACGTGGAATATAAACGGACAATGGAGTATAAACTAAACATTTCTTTCGTCACTCTCTGTATAAGGTTGGAAGAAATAACTACAGCGTAGGTATAGCTAAAGATTCCCAGAAGTCTTAGGATTTACTTTCTTGAAATAGAATTGTAATAGATATAGCAAAGGATTAGATATATAGTTTATGTATACCTATTTTAGAGTATGAAAGATTCATTAAAGATTTTCAAGTGTCTTAAGAATTTTTTTATATGTAAAAAAGACAGATTCTCTCTCTCTCGTTCAGAAGCTCTTGTCGAACATTTCAACAATTTTCACATTTTACTTTAAATAGAATGTAAATTTTATATTAATTAGAATCGGGGTACGACTAAAGATAGACTCCACGTGTTGGTTCCCAGAAACGTCCTGATGGCTAAGAGATCTGTAGCTTTTTGGCATGTGACCTCAACGTTTCTCGGAGGCTTTTGATCAGTACATTCGATAAAGCAGTGGTCTACAAACTATGTTCCACGGAGAACCCAGAGGTTCCCCGAGGTTTACCCAAAAGTTCCATGAGTTACAATAAAAAAATTAAAAAGAAACTTATAAATGCGAATGCGAAAGGATTCACCTTTCTGTATTTGTGAAAAAATACCTACAACATATATCAACAGATTCGATGTTAAGAGTCTGAATTTAAACAAGAACAGATCCTAAATTTTATGTTGTAAATTCTCTCATGCAAAAATACACAGTATTTCTCACACAGCTGTAAATATTTTAATAGCATTCAGAACAATGTGTATATAAGTGAAAAATATTTTTCAATGTGAGGGCATACAAAAACAAAGTAGAGAAACAAATGAAACTTAGAATATCTAATGCGATTGCAGTTATTCTGAATAAACATAGTCTTCGACAGTTTGTGTGAAAAAATGCAAGCATACATCCCAGTTACTGAACATAATGCAAGGGTAGGTAACATTTGGATCACATATTAATATCATTATTGAGTAAATTATATTAAAAGTAGATTATAATTTTCTAATAATAAATGCAATACTTTTTTAATTGCATTTATAATAATCCATTGTTGATCTACTTTAAATATTATTTTAAGATATATTCTTCTGTGTGTGTAGAGCAGGGTTACACGAAAATACTTTCTAGTTCTATGGGTTCCACGAAAACACCTCCTAGTTCTAGGAGTTCCGTGAGTTGAAAATGTTTGATGTAAAGGAATTCTGGTGGCTTTTTACAGCCAAAATATCTTGATTTGATGCGGTCGTTAAATAAACATGATATTGATTTTTCCCATAAAATTATGGTTGGGGAAAAAGAAATCCATCATTTTTGTATTAAATTCAAGACTTTATTTAACATGCTTCGGATTGTCTGATTTGGGTCAAACATGCACCAATTTGTTGTATAATGTGTTGCCATTTTAAAGAAAGCTTCATAATGACTCTCTCATAGAAGTCTTGGTCCTTATTGGCGAAACATCCTAGTAATCGATTTTCACAATCTTCTCTTGATCTCAATTTCTTATCACTCAGGAAGTTTTGCAATGCGAGAACAAGGTGGTAATCGCTTGGTGCTAGGTCTGGACTATACGGTGGATGCATTAAAATTTTCCAAAGAAGCTTCCAGAGTTTCTGACGAGTCACTACAGACGTGTGTGGACTGGCGTTGTCCTAATGAAACACAACACCTCTTCTGTTGGCACATTTTGGCCGTTTCTGGTCAATCGCTAGCTTCAGACGGTCCAGTTATTGACAGTAGAGATCTGAATTTAGTGTTTGGCCATACGGAAGCAACTCATAATAAATTATTCCTTTCCAGTCCCAGCAAATGCACAGTAGAATCTTCCTGGTCGTTAGTCCTGGTTTGACCACCGTTTGAGCTGCTTCACCACAATTGGTTTCACACAACATTGCCGTATGTGACCCATTTCTCATTCTCAGTCACCATCCGTTTAAGAAATAGATAAATTTCATTCCATTTGGCCAAGGCTCCTCAGATGGAAATTCGATTCATCGGTTGTTTGTGTGTGTGTTAATTGGTGTGACACTCCACCATCGAGCTTCTTTTTAAATCCAACTTTGCCTAAATGGTTTAAAACTGCTTTATGGTCGATCTTTAGCTCCTAAGCGATACTATGACTACTAACATACCTGTCAACTTCAATTATTTTGGTGATTTTATCGACATTTTTTAAGATGGGCCTGCCTGTGCGAGGTGCATCTTTAATATCAAAAATGTCTGACCGGAATAGTTGAAACCAAAATTGCACATAACTGGCTGTTACAGTATCGGTACCATAAACTACATACACAATTTCAGCTGCCTGGCTTGCATTTTCACCTTTATCAAAGGAAAACTGTAAAATGTATCGAATTTCCTCTTTATTGACTTCCATTTATAACACCCTGTAACTCACAACTGAATGGACCAAACAAAAAACAGCAAAATGATTTTTTTAGTGTGACAACGAGCATAAATTTGAAAATGTTTGATCGATACTTCACGAGATATCGACACTACAGCAATTTCCCGAAAAAATAATGGATTTTCCCCAACCTAATACAAGAGGCAGATCTTTCGGAAGATACTTTAAAGTTTTTTTTTTTTCCTTTCAATGGTTATGATTTGAACCTACTAGACAAATTGCTAGCGGAATCCTGGTAGGTGTTAAAAATGACCTTATATCCCAGTACAAAATCATCAAACAAGAGGGTTCCGCCCTGATAAATCTATCATGCTGTCCCATCTGTCGAAGCCATTTTGCCATGGACAGTTAACAATTGTCCATTGTTGGCATACAATTGTCCTTCGATGTTACACATGAACTGACTTTTCTAAACTCTGTTCCTGTGATTTATTAATAGATATGGCAAAAGTCAATCTTACAGGGAACTGTGTACGCTTCAGTACGACTGGTATACCCAACTCCCCCTCTAGTGTTCAGTATGATCCTTGGTGTAGATAGTGATCCTTGGTGTTCCTGCGGATAAAATTCGCATAATGCAGTATATTTTTCTGAATATTTTTCGCGAACAATTTTGTGCTTTTAAACAGTCCATCAGTAAAACACAAATTTTTTAATAGCATGACGATACGGCTTTATTTCAAATTCAGTTTAGGAGGTGGCATTCTCGATACAGTTAGTGATAATAGGTGTTCAGGCGGATACTGAAGCATAGAAATTTTCAGTCACGCATTACGATGTAATGTTGTGAAGTAGCTGATTGAGCTGAAAATTACGCGTTTTTGGCAATTTGTAATCGTAATATTGAACAGAACTTGCTGCCTTTTTATTATTGTTCTAGTGTGAAAGATAAATAAATGAATTTATTACATCTTGAAAACTTCTTTTATGTACAGAAATAGATAAAAGTAGCAGTAATTTTAATCTCTACCGCAGTCTGAAAACCTTACCATCGGGATGGATTTGCCCCAAGACAATACCCCGGTGCCCCCTGTGCTATCTGTAAAACAGTTCTTAGTGGACAAAACATTACTTCGCTCGAGCATCCACCGTACTCACCAGATCTCGCACCATACGAATTATAGCAGTTTCTTAAAGTGAAAAATGCTTTCATGGGAACACATTTTCAGTCTGTTGGAGAGGTAAAGGTAAAAACAGCACACTTTCTGAAGATGGTGATACCAAATGAACCGCAGCTCTGGTGTGAAGGGTGGGAAACTCATATGCAGCTAATTATTGACAGGGAAGGGGATTAAAAAAGGTATTTGTACATCGCTCTCAATAAAAATAATTTATTCAGACATTTAATTGTCACAAACAATTAAACAATTAACATTTATTCGATACATTTTAAGTACCAAAAAATGCATTTAATGTAGCATAAATATAATGAACTTAAAGTAATGCAAATAAGAAATCATCTCATATGAAATAAAGTTTATTTAAAATAATCTGGATAAAAAGCATTTGAAGTAACACAAATAAAAAACACTTACTCATAAATAAATTGAATTTAAACTATCAAAAGAGTTTATTTAAATATTGCACTAAATTTGCGGAATAAAGAAAAGAGGAAACATCTTAAATTAATGCAAAAACTTTCCTCTTCCATTGAAGGACTTAGGATAAAAATCTACAATTTAAACTAAATAGAATTTCTAAAAAGAAAATAGTAATATATGCATATGATTGTATCAATGATTAAGGAATAATAAATTGAAATGAAAGAATTTTTTTTTTATTATAAAAATTGTATGTAGTTTGCTCAAATTGAAATGCTTAGAAATTTTTAAAAAATATTTTAATTTTGTAATGTACAAAAAAACTAAGCTTATTATAAAGCATGCAAACATTTCTACGTTGATTTAGTTCTTAATACAACATAAATAGAAAAGCCTTTAACTTAAGATATTACAAAAAAAAACAAAAAAAAAAAAACAGAATTTCTTTATTTATATACAAGTAAACATACAGCATATATATATATATATATATATATATATATATATATATATATATATATATATATATACATAAATTTATACTTATTGAATAAATTCTTTAACGAAATCCAAACGTCGGTAAACAAGATTTCTTCAAAAATAATTTTCCTTTATATATGTGAAAATATATATTACATAGAAGAAAAAAGTACTGCCAAAGTACTTGAAGGAGATATAGAAATTTACTGCAGCAATTTCCTCTAGAAATGTTTTCCTTCTTGCTAGTATTTGAGTTAAGTTTTCAAATAAAGCTCTTTACTTTTTGCTTTATCTTTATACATCAGTTGGACAGATGTTGTAAGTTATATATGGTATAAATATAGTGTAAAAGTATGTTGAGAAAAACTTTCACTTTAGTTTCTTTATGCTGAGAAATACGTTTTTATATTAATCTAGCAACTTTATTTTCAAACACGTAGTTGATAGGAGAGAAAATTTGACTCGGAAAAAAAATCATGGGAAATGTTTTGTCAATAATTTTGGCTGATCAAATACTAGTGGAGTAACGTATACCCTATATAACGTAATATAACGTATATATAACGTAAGCCTATGTTCTGTTATGGTTTTTACAATCCTATGTAAGATCCAGCTTGGGGCCCAAAACCTGACTTCAGAGGGGGCCTTAATATTCTCCATTCCGCCACTTGACATACTTAATGTGTATCGGTCCCCTCTGCACGACGGGCTTCAGCAATACTTTGCACAAACTAATGACACGCTAATCACGAGTCGATTACTTGGACAACTGGGCTACCGTGGCCACCGGATTTTCAGTGGAACTAGGGCTCCAGTTTGGGCTTAGAATGACAGCGATAGCCTAGGGGTCAAGGTAACGGACTCGTGGCCGGCATGTCATGGATTCGAGCCTATTACCTTGTAAATCCGCCTAGCAGAGAGGCCGATGCACTTTAAATAAGTCGAGGCTGATACGTCATCCCGGTGGTGTGATGAGGAAGTTAGGAGAGGGGTTGCAAGCTCAGGTGTCGTCCTCATCCCTTGACTATTACTCAAAATAACAACGTTCGTCACCAAAAGACCACATGTAGGTGAAAAGTGCGACGTTAATTTTAACTCACCCAATCAGTAAGAGTACATCGCCGTATAAAGTAACACGAAGTCTATTGGAGACGAAACTCCTGATTTTGAACCATGGTCAAGTGACGAGGATGACACCTGAGCTGACAACTCCTTTCCTAACTTCCACACAACACCAAAGAGATGATGTTTTAGCCTCGACTTATTTAAAGTATATCGGTCCCTCTGGATGGCGGGTCTTTGGCGGTAGTAGGCTCGAAGTCATGACACGCCGACTACGGCCACCAGGCTACCGCAGATACTTTCAATTAATAAAGTTTAGGAACATTAAAAAGGCTGTAATAACCCGGTGGTCATGGATATGTGGTCAACAGATGAAGAGTTCATGTCTTAGTGCCACTGAAGACCCACTTTGTAAGGGGTTGATGAATGTTAAATCAATCGAGGTTCAAAGTCCACCCGTTAGAGGGGTGTGGTAGTTTGGAGAGTTCGGTACCAACTCGAGTATTATCCTCGTCACTGTTTTCCGACATTCAAAATTACGAGATTCGTTGGCAATACACTTTGAGTTCCTTTATAGTGCGACGTTAATAAACACTCACTCACTCGAGATATTAAAATTTCAATTAATATTATTAGAAAGTTACAGTAGTGCTTCTCAAACTTTTAGTATTTGTGTGACCCAATAGTCAATCATAATAGCCATCTCGCCCATCTCCCTTCAATCGACCACAATGTATTAAAATGCATAATACACTATATCTTGACGCTAAAACTACAATTAGACTTAAACTTCATAAGTACCACCGGCTTAGATAAAAGTTTCACTCAGCCAAAGCGTTAAATGCTTTAGGCGCATTTATACGACTTTTTGAAGTATGATCTTTACTGGGCACTTCTATCCATAAAATTATTCCGAAGGCTATGAAATGCAATAAAAGGAACTTGATAG
Source organism: Trichonephila clavipes (assembly GCA_019973935.1). Taxonomy (NCBI): domain Eukaryota; kingdom Metazoa; phylum Arthropoda; class Arachnida; order Araneae; family Nephilidae; genus Trichonephila; species Trichonephila clavipes. The sequence continues at coordinate 216,727 of BMAU01021193.1, forward strand.
TGTTTGCAAAGAATGTACTCATTTCGGAGAATTTGCCTATTTATTCCTTTTCTCCACCATTCCCCCCCAATACAAGCCATACGCGTGTTTATATGAACAACGGTGGCGAGCGAATCGCGTATCTCTTAATCGGTAATTAAAGAATTAATTATAAACCGCATAAATTATCAAGATAAGCGTTAATTATATGACAAGCCCATGGGTCACTGGTATATATTTTAAAAAGAGGGGGATAAGAAATCGAATCCCAAGAGGAAAAGTTAATTAAATAGAAAATGCATTTCGCTATTCGGAGATTATTTAACGGAAAAATATTTTAAATGGTCTTGTTTCCAGAAATAAATTCATAAAATAGAGAAATTCGCACAACAGAGGTTCACAAAATGGAGGCTCGGCTGTATATGCAGGGTGGTCCAAATTCATGGCAAAACTTTAAGAGTAGATACAGAACATTCTAACAATCATTTATTGTATAGGAATGTGTGTACGCAGGTGAGAGACGTAATGAGCCGCAAAGAGGGGAGATAAAAAGAAAAAAAATGGATTTATTGTCTGGTTTTGTTGCCGGCAAGGGACAGTAGATGTCTAACCGCCGTTCAACATAATGCATCACATTGGAGGAAAGCGTCATTCACAACTGTATTAAGGTCTACGATGGGAGACTTTAAGTATGCCGAAAATGCAGACATACATTACATGTACGGCCATGCAAATGGTAACGGCAGAGCGGCGCTACGAATGTATCACGCGCAGTTTCCTGATCGACGAATGCCGGATCAGAGAGCTTTTCAGTGGTTACATACTCAACTCCGTGAAAAGCTTTCGTTCGTGTTTTTAAAGGTATAGAACTTTAAATTGCAATAAAACAACGATGTATTATTCGATTGACATGAATTTTTTTTATTCGAAAGATAATCTTTTGTGGCATTATATTTTAAATATGATATCTGGCATAGGACTGCCACCGCTGGCTCGGATGTAGTCCAATCTGGACGTCCAATTTTCGATGACTTTTTCCAACATTTGTGGCCGTATACGGCAATAACACGGCGAATGTTGTCTTCCAAATGGTCAAGCGTTTGTGGCTTATCCGCATAGACCAATGACTTTACATAGCCCCACAGAAAATAGTCTAGAGGTGTTAAAACACAAGATCTTGGAGGCCAATTCACAGGTCTAAAACGTGAAATTAGGCGGTCACCAAACGTGTCTTTCAATAAATCGATTGTGGCACGAGCTGTGTGACATGACTTGTTGGAACCACAGCTCCTGGACATCATGATTGTTCAATTCAGGAATGAAAAAGTTAGTAATCATGGCTCTATACCGATCACCATTGACTGTAACGTTGTGGCCTTCATCGTTTTCGAAGAAGTACGGAGCAATGATTCCACCAGCCCATAAAGCGCACCAAACAGTCAGTTTTTCTGGATGTAACGGTGTTTCGACATACACTTGTGGATTAGCTTCACTCCAAATGCGGCAGTTTTGTTTGTTGACCTAGCCATTCAACTAGAAGTGCGCTTCATCGCTAAATAAAATTCGCTTATGAAAATCGGGAACAACGGCAATCTCGTTTTGGGCCCATTCGACGAATCTACGCCTTGCTTGATGATCGTTTTGATGAATTGCCAAACCAAACCGAGAATAAATCACTTGACAGCTGTTAAATCGGTCGCCATCTTGGAAAGTACTGCCAACTTAAACTTCTATACATGAAAAAAAAAACACTCTTTATAATAATGTTTATACAATATAATATAATGAAATGATTAAATAATATTTAAAATATTACAGTTGTGTGTTGCCATTTTCTTGAAAATTACGTGTTTCTTTTGAATTGATCTTTCGTTACTTAGTGTTGAATTTCGATTGCACTTTCATTCGTAAACGATAAAGAATACATTGCCCTTTATCTTAACCGTCCTGAATATATTTTTTAAACTTTAAGAAACATCTTTGACTACCTCTTTCTTTTTGGGCACTCCAAACAGAGAAGGAGGAGGAGAAATGAAAGTCGCACACACAGAGAATCATGTACTATCCATAGTAAAGGATATGCATAATGCAATTCAAAATTTATTTAAAAAGTAGTTGCAAAACAAAATGTAACTGTTTGATAAAATATAAATCTATTTTAATCCAAAGGACCAGTGGCACACAAAGGAATTTTTGAAGGAGGGGGGGAGAGTCCGGGGGTCGAAAGTTCACTATTCTTGTATCATGCTCATTTGATTTTGTCGATTTTCGGGAACAAAATACAGTAAAAAACTAATGATTGAATAAATAGTTAGCATTAATTAATAAAATAAAGCATTAATAACAAATACTTAATTAAATTTTATGTACTATGCACTTAGAATTATAATCAATCGGTAAATATCAAGGGGTTTGGGGGGTCCGGACCCCCAGGACCACTGCAAAGGACAAATCTATTTTTAAAAAGGATTTATTTTAAAACAAGAACAGATAACTAAATTGTAGATTTATATATATGTATAAATTTTCCCTCAATTAAATTTAAAAATGAAAAAAAAACTTTAAAAATCTGATATTTAAATTTTTTTAAAAAAAGAGTCAACAGGCCACAACTTCCGTACTGGTGGGCCACATGCAGCCCGCGGGCTGCATGTTGACACCCCTGCCATAGATCATGTGCTGAAAAGTTATGAAGTTATTGAAAATATAACGCTTGTTAACAAAGCTTTCAATCAACACTTTGTACATCCTTTCGTCTTTTATTTTTTGTGTTGTTGCGACGCCGCTTCACTTGCGACCAAACATTCCTGTACAATAAATATTTGTGAAAATGTCCTGTACCTACCCTTAAAGTTTGTACCCTGAATTTGGGACTACCTTGTACATTTGTTGTATTCATACTGTTATATTTTTCTAACAATTATGACACTTACAATATATCTTATAGTCCTTTTAGTTCTTTAGGAATTCAGCATAATGCTTTACCTTAAGCCAGCGTTTCTCAAACTGTGAGGCGCGCCCCCTAGGGGGTCGGGATAACTCTACGAGGGGGGCGTGAGCATATTAAAAAGTCGAAAACAAAACATTATTTAAAAAAACTTATTAATTTACTCTGAAAGTAAATATATATATATATATATATATATATATATATATATATATATTCTGACATAATATACTTCTGAACTTATTAGTACTGAGCAACGTATTTTGCAATAAATTTAACTATACTTAGTTAAGAACAACATTAATAATTAACAGTGACTCAAAGGGCTTGTCATGTATAAAATTATGTATTCAAAAATAAACACGTATCTTGATAATTTGTACGATTTTTAATTAATCCCTTAACTGCCGATTAAAAGTTACCTGATTTGTTCCTCAATGCCAACGTTTTCCACGTAGGCGAGATTATGAGATGTATTAGGGGTAGGGGTTCTTTTATTCCATTCCAAAACCTTTGGAACTGTTTTATAGATAGTAGTGAATAGAAAAGTTCATACTTCGGAAATAGGTATATATATATATATATATATATATATATATATATATATATATATATATATATATATATATATATATATATATATATATATATATATATATATATGTCCGGTGCAATTAACGCTTTGGCTGAGCAAACATTTATATACGCCGATGGCAAGAGGTTAAAGTCATATTGTAGCTTTAAAGTCAAAATATAGTTTTTTATTTAACTAAATAAAGGGTGTTTTTTTAGAGGTATAGAACTTTAAATTGTAATAAAACAACGATGTATTATTCGATTGACATGAATTTTTTTTATTCGAAAGATAATCTTGTGGCATTACATTTTAAATAGTATTTCAGGCATAGGACTGCCACGGCTGGCTCGGATGTAGTCCAATCTGGACGTCCAATTTTCGATGACTTTTTCCAACATTTGTGGCCGTATATCGGCAATAACACGGCGAATGCTGTCTTCCAAATGGTCAAGCGTTTGTGGCTTATCCGCATAGACCAATAACTTTACATAGCCCCACAGAAAATAGTCTAGCGGTGTTAAATCACAAGATCTTGGAGGCCAATTCACAGGTCTAAAACGTGAAATTAGGCGGTCACCAAACGTGTCTTTCAATAAATCGATTGTGGCACGAGCTGTGTGACATGTTGCGCCGTCTTGTTGGAACCACAGCTCCTAGACATCATGATTGTTCAATTCAGGAATGAAAAAGTTAGTAACCATGGCTCTATACCGATCACCATTGACTGTAGCGTTGTGGCGTTCATCGTTTTTGAAGAAGGATTCCACCAGCCCATAAAGCGCACCAAACAGTCAGTTTTTCTGGATGTAACGGTGTTTCGACATACACTTGTGGATTAGCTTCACTCCAAATGCGGCATTTTTGTTTATTGACGTAGCCATTCAACCAGAAGTGCGCTTAATCACTAAACAAAATTCGCTTATGAAAATCGACCATTATTTTCGAAATAAAATTGCACAATTTGAAAGCATTGTTCATGCGTGAGTCTATTCATGAAGAATTGTGTGCCAAACCAAACTGAGAATAAATTACTTGACAGCTGTTAAATCGGTCGCCATCTTGGAAAGTAATGCCAACTTAAACTTCTATACATGAAAAAAAAACACTCTGTACATTATTATTGTATGGGGGGGGCGATGAAATTTATGCTTGAATATTGGGTCGCAAATAATGAAACTTTGAGAAGCATTGCGTTAAGCAACCAATTCACAGTAATCAATTAATGAAATTAAGTGTGCAATTTTTTAATCTAATTTGATTAATAAATTTTCCTCCACTTTTTCATACAACAAAACATAAATATTTTTTCCCCATTTTCATGTATCGGTATGTGTCAAGTCTTGCTATATTTCATCATAATCATATTTAATAAGTTAAAAATTGGGATATTTTATCATTGAAGCAATTATGACACACGAGCAATTACGTAAAACTAAGATTCAAATGAACTAATTAATTTTAATTATTAATTTATTTATCGTCAGGAAATAAATTCGTTGTTATATAATTTTATTTAATGCTGTAATAATAATTCATCAAAAACAAATTTTTATCAATGATAATTTAATAAAATGTTGCTGCTGCTAGAATATTTTAAAATATTCCTTTCAGGGAAATTAAACTAATATTTTTACTCCGGAATATGTGACACAATAATTCCACTGCAATAAATTACAATGCAAGTATTAACGCAGGAAAAATCATTAATTTCTTCAAATATTCCAACCGAAAATTTTAATTGTAGCAGCGATAAATAAAAACGAATAACTTGAAATATTAATGAAGAATGATATCACAAATAATGCATGAAATGTCCCTTTACTTATTAATACCTAAATGCTTTCTTTCAATTCTTTAGATGTATTTTATCTCGCAATGAAAACTACATTTATTTTCCAATTTCATTATTAAAATAATTTAATAAGCTTCAAAAATTTCACATTTTTAATCTGTAAAATTAATTGGTGAACATAAATCTTTACACACAAAACTCAAGAATTTTTCGTTAATTATGAAACAAGCATAATTAATTGCTAGACTTATTTATTCAAATTAAATCTGATTAGAAATATCGGGAAAACTCTACAAAATGAACATATACATTTAGAATAATTTAAATTAATCGATACAGATTTATTTTTGAAGGAAAAACATAGATTTATAATTTGTTTATTTTATTCACATATCAAATTACATATTTTGATAAAAATTTTCAAAAAAGAAAGGAAATAAATACATTATATTGAACTATTCTATGAGTGTAAGTAATGTACAGTGGAAGAAATAACAAATTTAAATAACATGTTACACTACGAAAAGCAGAAAGTAAAAAATGGATTTTAAATAAAATAATATTTAATGACTTTAGTATCATATTAAATGAATATATATTAAGAAATTTTTTAAACATTAAACTATCATATATACAAAATATTTCTCAGTATTTACTTTGGAAACTATAAACAATTTTTTTTTCATAATTACGACAATTTGTCAATATTATGCAATTTGATTACGACATTGTGTTCACAGTTAACATATTTAAACAAAATTTTTAAACCTGTAAACATTAACAATATAAATTCGTTTTAGCATATACATACATACTAATATTTGTATAGATGTGTACTACTCGTTTTTTACCTTTATGTCTCTTGTTATATTTCTTTTTATTACTATACATCGGGGATGTTGAACCATTATGGATCAACGTGCAATTTTTTTCTAAAGAAGTGCTTAGTGAGTTATAGACGTGCCGTCAAATTATTTTGACTTTTGATTGGACAAAACTCGCTATTTACTGAGAAAAAATACCTTTCGCTCTGTATAGTTGTAAATTTTTTAGTTATACGTGTAATTCAACTTAAAATAACACAGCGTGACTACTGTTGTTGCAGATTGCAGGACAGATAACTTTTTAGGATTGTAAGATGTTAATTTAAGTAGAATGCATGTTTAAATTAACTCAACTGCTACATGGCTTCTAAACAATTAATTATTTTGCTGCAGTTCACTTTTTTTGACAAAAGAATTTGTGATTAGCTTCAAAATGCCGTTTTACAGACGATATTCTGCATACCACTGTTCCAGAACATAAAGTGGCCGCAGTAGCCGAGTGGTATAGGTATCGGACCGTGGCTTTCCTTGTCTCGAGTTTGAGTGCAGTATCACTAAAGACCCTCCGTCTACGGCAGCGATGCACGTTAAATCTGTCGAGAGCTAAAACGTCCTCCCGTTGGTGTGGTGTGGTAGTTAGGAGAGGGGGGTGCCAGCTCATGTGTCGTCCACGTCACTTGACCATGGTTCAAAATTACGAGGTCCGTCGCCAGGAGCCCTCGTGTAGCTGAACAATGCGACGTTAATATTCAATCAATCAATCAATCCAGAACATAAAACACTTGCCGCTTTGTCGCCTTTACTAACAATGCCATGTTTCCACATTCTCCAAGTTTGAAACTCTTTGTTACACTTACTATCTTGCACTGTTTGTTCTTTTGCTGTACTATCCATGTTTAATAACATTTAAGGAGACACAGTACGATTCAATTGAGAAAAATTGGTCAAAAAATCAAATCTAATTTTTCTAGCCTAAATTATTTTTTATATACTTTTCTATAACCACACAAAATTTGAAAACTCTAAATTTAAAAAACGCAGAATTATGATAGCTTTCACATTCATTTTTATTCACACATCCCTATGGCAAATCAAAACTTTAAACTTACTTATCTCAGAAAGTTAAAATAATTAGTTTAACTTCATTTAAAAGGCTAAGGCATTTTTTCTATTGTGCCTGATGTGCTTGGAATTTTTTTTCACCTATTGTTAATAGTACATGTATCAAAAGTTGGTATGCATTTTTCAATCAAAGTAATACTTATTTTTTTAAAAAAATAATTGAAGATAGAATTTGCAAAATTTTTTAATGAATTTTCAATAAGGATTCATAAAAAGAATTATTGTACAAATACCAATCGTGTTATCGCAAAACCCATACCAACTTTTGCTATACATAGTTGGACGTACTTGTTAATCAAGTTTCATGCGTATAAGTAAATTTTTGTAGGGGAGGAGTAGCATTTTATATAAAATCACTTCACAAATTTTAAGTTTTTTCCTTAAAAAATTAAATGACTAACTTTTTATGAAATTTTGAGCACAAAATCTGTTTTATACAGTATACAACACACATAGAAGGCAACCAAAAAATTTTGGAAATCCTTAAATTAAAAAGTTTTGCTTAAATCGTACCATGTCCCTTAAAAACCGTAAATGTAACACAAATAAACTTTAAAATACACTAGTTTTAACGAAATTGACAATGTTATGATGTTTACATCAATGTTTTACGTCATTAGCAACTGAAGTCCACGACTAAACTAAGGTAGGACAATAATAAACGAGTGTGCTCTCAGCCGCGTTTTTTCGTTAAGCTTCATAGTAAACTTAGTTATTTTGAAATAAAATGCAAGCCATTTCGATTCCTGGCTTGCCCTAAATATTGTGTGGCGTGTCGTTGATAGCACTTGTGCCACTGGCTCGCCATTCCTGCTATACATATTTATATACACTAACGGAAACAAAAAACCCCAACACCAAAAAATACTTGTGTTAGATAAACGAAATTTGGTAGGCGTGCTTATACATCTAACAGATGGCATCAATTCAAATTTCGCGCTTAAGTGTGGCGCTGGAATAGCCCCACTTAGAACTTAGTAAAGGAATAGTACTGCCTCAAAAAGACCGGGTTTTTTTCTTGCCCGAGTAGTTTTTCTTGGTAATTTTTGTCTGATATTTGGTATTCAGAACTTAATTTTATTATTTCTGTATTATTCTTCAAGTGTTATGATTATTATTATTAGTATTAATGCAGTGCTTCTCAAACTTTCAATATTCGTGACCCAATATTCAATCATCATTTTCATGTCGCCCCCCCCAACCATACAATAACATGATTTGAATTCAATAATACTATACTTTGACACTAAAGCTACAATACAACTTTAACCTCTTACATGCCACCAACGTATATATAAGCGTCCCTCGCTGCCCAAACATTAATTTCCTGGGCGTATATACACGTCTTTTCGAAGTACGACCTTATCTGTGCACTGCCATCCATAAAATTATTCCGAAGGCTTTGGAATGCAATAAAAGGACCATGATAGTGCTTGCGAAGGATTTTCTTAATTCAGAGGATTGACTTATTTATTCCTTTTCATCTCCTCCTCATCTCCCCAAAAAACATCGAAATACGCACGTCTACGTGGAAAATGGTGGCATGGGGAGGTGAATCGTATAACTTTTAATCGACAGTTAAAGGATTATCTATAAACCGTACAAATTATCAAGATAACTGTTAATACGAGCCCATGGGGTTACTGATAATTATCAAACTTGTTCTTAACTTAATATTAAATTAAATATAAAATACATTGTATAGTACTGATACATTTATAAGTGTATTACATCAGTGTAAAAGCGTATTTTTCATTTTGTTATATTAGAAAGTATTTTGTATACCTTAAAAAGTCAATTAATAACTTTTTAAATAGTCTTTTGTTTTCGACTTCAACAGACTTGCCACCCCCCTCATAGAGTTATCACGCCTCCCAAAAGGGGCGCGCCCCACAGTTTGAGAAACACTGTATTGATGGTAACTTATTCTAACTCTATTTTCTTTTCCTTACAGTTCAGTAGTGTAAGCAAATACAGGAGAAGTTTGGCGGCCTTAAAACCATGCTTAAGCAATCCGGCTGCCCTTAAACTGTGGATGTCGACATAAATTGACAATTTTTTTTATGATTTTATTTTATAGACCATCATAGTCGCTTTATAAAAATAATCCAAGTTTATTATTTTCCATTCTCTGAAACAAAAACTACAAGTGTTTTAGTAAAAGCAGATTCCACTACTTTAAGCAAGATGACAAACTTTAAAATGCGTTTTACTCGAAATGTGCATGTTTTTTTTTTAAAAAAAAGGCTCAAACGGGGATAGCGATTGCTCAAAAAGTTTTGAAAATAATTAACTGAACTCTTTTGTGTATTTTCTGTACAATAGTAGGAGTACACTGGTGTGCAAAAATTAAGGACGAGACGGTTTTTTCAATATAACTTTGTACAAAAGCTTTCCAAATCAACACATTTAATACCATAAGATCCCCAATACGTAAGGACATGTGTAATGTAAGCAACACTTACTAAAAGAGAAATCAGAGGGATAAAAGGAAGCTTGATATATTGAAAAAGTAGCATGGAGCACAATGCGACTGAAGGTCGAAACATCCCTGTGGTGGGTGTCCAGTAAGAAATATCCAGTGTTTAGTAAGGGATATGATCTCCCCTGATTGCTAGGCAGGTTTCACAGCGTCTGCCCATGCTGAGAATGAGGGTGTCAATGAGTTGTTGAGGCATTGCTGCCCATTCGTCTTGCAGCGCCAATCGAAGCTCCCGAATCGTTACTGGTGGTAAGGTACGAGCTGCCAAGTTCTGCCTAGAAAATCCCATACATGCTCGATAGGATTGAGATCCGGAGATCGTGCCGGCAAATCCATACGTTTAATATCCTCACTCTCTAAGAGTTGTTCGGCAGCTACTGTGCGATGACATGGTGCATTGTCGCCCATGAAAAGGAACTGCAGACCCATAGCGCCTCTAAAAAGACGCACATATGGAAGAAGAATCTCGTTAAAATAACGGGTCCCGTTGACTGAACCTGCGTCGAAGATGTGAAGGTCTGTACGACTACCAAGCATGATGCCTCCCCAAACGAGAACACCGCGACCTCCATACCTGTCCCTTTCAATGATGTACGAGGGATGATTGCGGCTTCCCCGCTCTCTCCAGATGAGTATGCGATGAGAATCGCTACTCAAACTGAATCTGCTCTCATCTGTAAAGAGTACTCGTCCCCATTCATTGTCTCTCCAATTTCGGTGTTCCCGTCACCACAGAGAACGCTTTCCCCGATGGGCAGGCGTTAAAGGTACACACCGTACAGGGCGTCGTGCAAACAGACCACCACCGTGCAGTCTTCTGGCCACGGTAAAACGCGATATCGGTCGTCCAGTCGCCTGTGTCGTGTGTCTAGCGATTTCTCCCGCTGTCTGCCGCCTGTTTCTTCTGGCCTGTAAGACAATGTACCGGTCATCTGCGGGTGTGGTTCCTCGTGGACGACCACTACTGAACCCCCGGATAGCTGTTCCTGTAGTTTCAAATTGTCTCCAAAGTCGTGAAACGATGCGGTGAGCAATTCCGAACTCTGCAGCCACACTTGTCACACTGCGGCCTTCCTCCAACTTCCCAATGATTCGATTTCGGGTAAAAGCATCCAGATGTCGTCTAACAGATTGATTATTCGCCATTTCTTGCTGAGGCAGCAACTCGGTGTGATTTTAACTGCTATACGGCGTGCAATCTCTTTGCCAGAAATACTGATCTTACACCGACAACATGCTTTATACTACTCAGACACTTCCCCATTACGTCTACCTGCATATCTGCGCATGTGCTACCGTACATCACCTTACTTAATCTCCTGATTGGTCTTTCTGTCCGCTCTGCCTCTTCGTTCAGCTGATGTGCTAATTTTTCGACTTCGTCCTTTAATTTTTGCACACCAGTTTAATTTAACCTTCGAATTTATCAATTGCTGTTTTATTACAAAATTTATGCTCCCTTATGTGAATTTAATCACTGTTTTTTTAAGCTATTACATACAACTAAGATGAAGTGCTCTAGTTTTTGTAAAAATTAAAAAATATATCTTATCCTGAACGTCATTTCAAAAATGAATAGCAAAGTAACACATCAAAATTGAAAATTTTGTTCATAAACATTTTGTACAGAATGGGCTCCATTTAAGTAATTTTTTGTAAATTGTTACCAATTTCTACCCAGTTTAGTAATATAATAATTTTTTTCTCTTCTTAATTTTATCATATTTTTCTCAAAAAATGTGCTAAATAAATCTAAAAACCACAATAAAAAAATCCTGATATCACAATTTAAAAAAAACCGTCGCAAGTAGTTGGATGCTTTAACTCTGCAGTGTTAGTTACTAACTTAATTTTTTTTTATTCTATCACTATCGAATAAGTATTACAAGTATTTCAAACAGCAAACTTCTATAAAATTAATTCAAAAATAAAATTTAACAATATGATACTAAAGAGAAATATATCAATTCAAGAGTTTCCATTCTTTTTCAAACTTTCATCGAACATATTCCCCAAAACTTATATCCATTTCTTTTTTTCCTTCAAGGTATCATTTGTTCGAATTCTATCTTTAAAGGAGAAAAGAACTCAAGATAATACACCAACCCCCTACCTTCAAGATAAAAGGACTTCAATCGTTCTAATACACAGAAGAAAGCTCCCATACATCTCCTATTCCCTATTCTTAGGGATAAGATCTTACACATGAGGGGAAAATCGGGACCGAAGATCGTATATCGCAATCATTGCTAATAGAGGGATTACAATCCCTCTCTTATGTGTATATATATATATATATATATATATATATATATATATATTATATATATATATATATATATATATATATATATATATATATATATATATATATATATATATATATATATATAAACGCTTTTTCTTGATTCAAAGCAGAAGAATTTGCAAATATAGTACGCTTGCTTAGATTCTCCTTGTAGAAAGGGATTATGGAGTCGTGTTCAGTTTTTAGGTACCCGCATCTGGTGGGTAGTAAAAGATTATGCAGATAAAAATGATCTCCTTTTATGCGTGCAAAGGTCGGAGATCAAACCTTTATAGTGTTATTCGAAGAATCATACAGGAAGAGTTGTACCCTAAAGCAGTAAAAGGGAAAATGGAAGGATTATTTTTCGTGCATAAAATGGCATGGAGTTGAAATAGGAATTCACGATTTAAATTGAAACTATATCATATTTTTTTATTATTATTATTATTATTATAGCGATCAGATATTTAGTGATGGAAATGCTTTTCTAGTTACATAAATGTAATGTTTCAATTCTTTTACTTACAAATAAATAATTTTTAATATTTAAAAGGGGTTCAAGAGAGAATGAAATGAATCAAGAATTACTCATAACTTCAGAAATATTTTATGTTTAACCCTTAAGTACCACCGGCGTATATATACGTCTTGGTCCACCAGTGTGTAAACTGTTCCGGGCGTATTTATACGTCTTTCCAAAGTACGATATTTTAATTGCGCTGCTATCAGTAAAATTATTCCGAAGGCTTTGGAATGCAATGAAATGTTATTGACAATGCTTGAGAAAAAAGGTTTTACTTATTGCAGAGAAAAAAATTTGCTTATTTTTGTTCCATTTCTCTCCCCCCAATACACCCCATGCGCGTGTCTTTATGAAAAACGGTGACATTGAGGAGCGAATTGCGTAGATTTTAACCGGCATTTGATGGTTTAAATATAAAGCATTCAGAAAATCGTGTGTGTATAAGTATTCCAAAATTTTTTAAAAAACATCGAGAGCTAATGTATTCCTTACTGAAGAGTCCGTGAAGTATTTCTTTGCATAATTTAAACTAAAACCTATGCTCATAACTTACAAACCCTCCTTAAATACTTTGACTAATTTGCATATCCTGGTTTCTTCTGTTAGAGCTGGTTGGAAATATACGCGAATTTACAATCCCCAAAGACGCCTAAGAGTACTAGTGATAAAGTGCCGTACAGATCCGTCACAATCTTACGTGAGAGGCGCGAGCATACCGAAAAGTCGAAAATAAAAGCTTAATTAAAAAGGATTATTAATTTACTGAAAAGAAGCAAAGCAAGCAAATTGTGACACATTAACATTGATATAATATACTTATAAATGTATCAGTACTGCACGTTTCGATAATTGTGCAGTACTGATGCATTGATACTTAATTTTGATAGTTAATTTATCAATATTAAGTTAAGAACAGGTTTAATAATTACTAGTGACTCCCAGGGGCTTGTCATATACAAAATTTACTATTTATCCTGATAATTTGTACGGTTTATAATTAAATTTGTATTGTAGCTTTAAGTCCAAGTACATTATTATTGCAATACATTATTATTGTAGGGGGGGATTTATGATTGAAAATTGGGTAGCAAATTTTGAAAGTTTAAGTAGCACTGTTCTATACAGTAACAGAACAACTCCATTCATTAAAGAAAGCCATTGAAACAAGAGCGACGTTGAATTAATGTTCTCCAAAAAGTGAAATTATGTAAGATAGAAATAAAAAAGGATGATAGACAGCATATCTTGTCATATATCATCATATATAGAGACCATATATCCTCATACATATATATCAACGTACTGGTATTACTCAATGGTACTGAAACAAAGAAAAAACTATTGTTCATCATAAAAATTTTTTTATCAAAATCAAATTAACTATTAGAATTATGAATCATATCTACATTATGTCAAAAGAATGAAAATTAAACGCAAAACTAATAAAAACTCAATTTAATTTTCGACACCACGACCAATCAACTACATCTTTTGAACAAGTTTCAAAGTAACCAGAGAACTAACGTGCAAAAAAAAAAAAAAAAATCACCAGCGACATTCATTTTTCCGCTCCATAACTCACCTCTAAACGGGCTGTTTGGGACAATAAAAACCCTTCCTAAGTGACGCATAAAAACCCCACGGAATATACAAACAAAGAAATAAATAAATAACAAACACGCCACTGGTAAAGGACACACACGAAAGGCTTGCATTATTTATTCTTCAAAGGATTTATGAAAAAAGCAGCAGCCACTTGCAGATTGGTCTAACGCTGTCATAAATAAAGGACAGATTTTCACCCAGACTTCATTTAAATAGGTACACGCTACGTCGCTTGCCGTAAGTGCGATAAAATGTAGCGAATTTTAGAAGCAGCCTTTCCAGCTGACACTATCTATAGCTCAAGGTTTCATAGTTCTGGTATGAATAAAAGATATTCTCCAAAGTATGGTTTCGACGGGAATCGCACATTCTTTGTGAATTAGGAGAGATTTTTTTTATGCTGATTTTGTCGTTCCGGTAAGTAACGGTAAACACGGGAAGTTGGTCTCCCCCAAATTACGCAGTGTTTGGTAATTGTTATTGTTGTTCATCATCTCTTCCGTCTGCACCGAGGAATACTTTGTTTTGAATGCGGATCTGACTATCTGTAGAATGTTTTAATTAAGTTGATGAAATTTCGCTGGGAAATGTATGGAAATTATACATTACCGCAAACAAGAATGAGGTAGTGTTATTAGTGAGTGAGAAACTAAGTGCAATTTAGGACTTTTATGGTAAATTCTGCTCTAATTGAGAATGCACATTAGGATATCTACTATCTAATAAAGTTATACTTTATGCTAAAAGTAATCTCTTCTAAATTTGCACACATTGTTGCTGTTACAGCTATTAAGTAATTGCTATATTTAAATTCTAGAAATAGTTCTTAGAAGAATAAAAGTATGATTTAAATACATAAGGAAGGTTCTCTGCTCTTGCTAGAATTTATATAAATTAAAATATCTTTTGTTTAATAATAAGGTCACATTGTGTTTGTTGTATATTTATGCAGGCGCATTGTTGTTCTTTCAGATGCTGTGTAATTATCATGTGTATATTTTCAAAAATTATTGATGGAAGGAGGAGAGTAAAAATAAAAGGCTGGAATATATTTTAGAAACTTTGTGCTTATTCAAAATTTGCGTTAGTTAGAGGGGTAGTTTTCTTATGAACTCACACTACGTCACGTGTAATCTTAAGCTGTATTGTTGACGATATCACTGCTGTCATCCTATTATCATTCGTGAATATTCAGAGTGAGGTTGTGGAGTGAATAGGGACGATTAGGATATTATGATCCAACTCTTCTCTGCCTAATAAGTCTCAAAAACTAGTTGCAAAACATACAGCATTAATAATGCTCGTAAAACAATAGTTCTATTATAATGCATACATTCTTGATTGATTGAGAAAAATAAGAATGATTTGTTCCCTTATAAGAAGCCCTGTTTTGGTTTAATATCAATAAAAAACATTGAATATAATAATTGGGTTGTGTCTTTAATAAAAGGGAATATTAATAAATAATTTAATCCCTAATAGCTGTATTGAAATCAATGGAACTAAATAAACTTAAAGTTAAATTATATATATATATATATATATACATATATTATATGATTTTTCGTAACTCTTTTATTAATTTTTGTTTTCTATTCATTTTACACTTTTGTTAAATGCTACATTTCAACCATTCACATGCTTTGAATCTGCATTAGGGTCCAGAATCTGGCAATAATTTATTTATTGCACTCAGATTTAGCGCGAGCTCTGCATTTTCAAGTGCAATTTTTAGGCAAGTTACCTCTATTTTGTAATGGATTTAGATATTCCTATCCATTACTTTCAACAGGTTTTTGCTCAGTATTATTTACATAAAGGGGGAAGGTTGGCAGGCCAAAAAACATATTTAACCCCACTTTTATATAATTCATATATTAGCTGTCCTAAGTCAGCAATGTTTATAATACTGCAGCATCCATTTTATAATTTTTAATCTAGTGTCCTTCATTGTATGTTCATTTACTGTCTCTGTGTTTTTTTCGAATGTGATTGGTGAATGTTTATCTCTTGTCTGTAGAGAATTAGACTATATATATATATATATATGGGAGACAACAAGAATCCAACATATTTGTCTTTCTTCTGGTTTATTTGAAACTTAACAAAAATTATAATTAAAAAGGTAGCTTTTCTACAATTAGATTTCCATGTGATGACGGGAACGCCTGCTCACGCAACCCCAGTCTCTCTCTCTCTCTCGTTTTCTTCAATGATCAAAGTTATTGTTTCACATTGGATCACCTGCGCCTGCGCGCGAAGACTGCGTGTTTTGTTTCGCCTGGTGTTTTGTTGAGAGATTCAATTGAGTGACGATTCCACATATGTATATATATATATATTTATATATATAAACAGCTTATTGCTACCAATCACATGATTTTAATTTAAGTCGCCCCTTGAAGCAACACGAGGGCTATTGGCGACGGAACTCTGTAATTTTGAGCCACAGTCGAGCTGCTACAAATCAAAAGGAAAGAAGAAATTAATTTATTATTAATGTATTATATACATTAGAGGACAAAATTACTGATTTCAGAACCGAGAACACTGACACATGATAATGTTGCCTGATAAAGTATGGCACGTAACTATGTAAATTGTTGTTTGTGCATAGAATAGTTCTCGTATATAATAGCACCTATAACGGATTGAAGATTATCAGCTCGTGGAGGAAGCATTGATAGTGGTAAAATCTAAACAAGAAGGAATAAATTAAAGATCGTAACACTTTAGGTATGTCTTGCGTACTGAAATCAAGTAGCATTTAAATTAATTTAAATGCAAATGGATTACCGGTAAGCTGGAAGAAGGGTGACAAGCCGTGGCACACACAAGGGGAAGGGGGTGTCCTAGGCGTCCGGACACCCTCCTCGTAGCCCTTGTTTTTTTTTATCGATTGGATATAATCCTATGTATATACACTCATGTCCATAAATTAAGGATATTTCAGAACCACACAGAAACTGAACTCTAAAATAAAAATTTCACTTGCAGAATTATCGCACACATCTTGAAGAAGAATATGCAAATTACAGAAAACCACCAGATGGCTCGCATAGTACGTCACAATGACGAGAGTGTAAGAGAGGGGTGTATAAGGAATGGTGGCAAAGAAGTAACATTGTTCACAAGCGCTTTAAAAGCCTTTCAGTGCAATAACCGCATAGTTAATGCACAAAGGAAGCATTTGGATGATTTTTTACGTGGTAGAATTATTAGACGACTGGAATGTGGACGTACCCAGCCGGAAGTATCCAAAGAACTTGGAATCGCCCATAGTGTCATCTATAGGCTTTGGCAACTCTTCCAAGATGATGGTAATGTGAGTAGATGTTACAGCACTTATCTCCCCCGAGTTACAACGCCGAATGAGAACCGGTATATATTTGGCAGTTACTGCCAAAAGAAACAGACGGAACACAGCATCAGACCTGTCTTGTCAGCTCTCGTCAGCTACAGGTACGACAATTTCAAGGCAAAGGTGTACAGACGCTTAGGGCACATTGGTCTATATGCTCGTAGGCCAGTCAGATGCGTTCCACTTACCGCAACTCACTGTCGCCTGTGATTAACCTGGAGTAGAGAGCATGCATTGTGGACACCTCAACAGTGGTCTTCTGTGATGTTTTCCGACGAGTCCAGGTTTAGTTTGCAGTCTGATTCTCTCCGGACTTTAATATGGAGAGCACCAGGTACCCGTTACCACCAAGAGAACACCATTGAACGACACCGCTACGGTGGTGCAGGATGGCTCATTTGGGGAGGAATTATTCTTGGTTCCAGAAGTGACCTGCATGTTCACAGTGTAACGATGGCAGGCCACATCTATCGGGATGTCATTCTGGAACAACATGTACGTTTGTTTCGGGGTGCCATGGGTGCTGAATTTCTGTTTATGGATGACAACGCCCGTCCTCATCGTGCAAACATTGTAGACGAATGCCTTCAATCGGAGGATATCACCCGTATGGATTGGCCAGCATAATCACCGGACTTGAATCTAATAGAGCATGTGTGGGATATGCTTGGTCGACGAATTGCAGCCCGTCAACCCTCTCCTACCTGTATACCGGAACTTCGGAGGCCTTTGCTTGATGAGTGGTGTAGTATTCACCAAGACCAGTTTAATAATTTGTTACTCGGCGTTGTAAGGCCTGTATTGCATCGTTCGGGAGACATACTCGGTATTAACCATCATACTAAACATGTTATAGTGTTTTTTGTAAGTAGTTTCTTTTTGAAATTTGCTCCAGGGAGTAAAAATCTCAATTTTTATTAATTAGCTTCTTTTTTGCTCTTTACCTTTTGTTTAATAAATAGACTTTGCAAATAAGTCAAATTTGCTTTGCTTCTGTCTCTTTCTTTGCCTGAACTTCATTATCCTTAATTTATGGACATGAGTGGTATACGTAAGACTTAATTGTATGTATTTGTTATTAATAATTTTATTAGTTATAATGTTAATTATTTATTCAATAATTAATTTTGCTTTGTTTTTGTTCCCGAAAATCGACAAAATCAATAGAATATATTGGGCGGCGCATTGGAGCATGATACTAAAATGGTGGACTTTCGACCTTGGACCCTCTCCTTGAAAAATGTTTTTTCACTACTGGTGACAAATAACAGTTTTTGTTAGGGAATTCAGATTTGTCCCCGTTGTTTGTTATCCTTTTAAATAACGGAATGTGCAGCAAGCACAATCTGCGAGTTGCCTTTTCAATGGAATGTGGACTGCAGTCTATTTTCAACGAAGAGAAAACCTTCATACCACAGCTGTTCAAGTGGCAAATGAATTTTGAGCTGACACAAGTATTCACGTAAAACTTTTCAAATGAAAGCAAATGTCTGTACCTGTAGACCTGTTACGTGTGTCTCACTGACAAGAAAGCAGCCTAGCCCAGCAAGCAATAGTATCAACACTAACGTGAAATAAAATTTAACTGAAAGTAACAGGTTATGCGTGATCTTATCATCTGAAAGTAATATCAATCTTTCATCTTATTGTAGATGTCAACTGATCTAATATGGTACTAACACACATCGAACCTGTAAAAAATATATACCAGGCACCAATACAGTTCTTATAGTGTTATATAGTACGGGTAAAGATACCGAAGTGAATGGCTGCACACATTACATATAATATCAACTGGGACTATGAACGGAGAACGACATATTAACTAAGTTTTACTGTGGTAGTTTTATCTTTTAAGTGCGATTTTTAGAGATATTTTACATTACATGGAAGACAACGTTACGTGTGCATGTGGGTGTGTCTATGCTATAGCATAGACACACCCACCACAAACACATGATTATGTAGATAGTTAATATCTAGCATATCCATCACAGTTCCTTGATTTAAATCAAAGTGAAAATATTTGGAATGCATTAAGGTGATGTCTAATGGCCTGGCAACAGAGTCCAATAAGCAAGGTTTCCTTCCCTTATGCTCTGACCGGTATGCGTTGATGGTTGTATAGAACTCAATGGTGGACATACCTGCAATGACATGATTTTAGCAATGCATGTTGTACGTTCTTTGTTATCAGTTTGTTCAGTGCAGGAGTTCCAAGGCTCATCAGACGGCCTTGGAGCGCTTTAGAAGCGGCCACCTGCGTAGTATGACTTTTGTGCAGGAAGTAAAGTCTTTCTTTACCTATCCCTGCTCTCTCCTTGCTTCTCCTGCTCATCTTCTGGATTTCTGGGGCTTTTACCTGCGACAGTTGTATGAAGAGTAAGGCCTGGTGTGGGAGACTAGTTGTATGATATACACAGCTATATATATATATTCAAATCAGCATGTAAGTGTTCTTCCAAAATCACATGATTGTACATGCTATCAAAATAACTCTTTGAATTATCAATCGTGGTATTGTTAGAATACCACAATTGAGATATTCTTGCAATGCTATATATATATATATGGTTGTAAGTATAACCTTCAAAATTCCAAGTTTTTATGATACAATGATATTTGTTCACCATCCTTAAGAATTATTTCCCTTATGTAACATTACATGAGATTTGAATGATACTAGACTTTTTTACCTCGTGCACTATATGAACAATGAATAATTAATGAAACTATAAAGGCAAGTGAATGCGCATACAACAACAACAACAAAAAGAGTATAAAAGGCACGTATTTATTTTATTATGGGGATATATAGAGTCCTACACCAAAACAAAAACAGTGTTTTTATAATACGTGCGTCGTTCGTTCAATCCTTTAATTTTATGTAATTGCATTCTTATGGCAAAGCGAACAAAGATTAAGCCAAGTAAAATCACATGACATCACCGCGAGTAATAAGTGTACGAACATGGTAACTTTCCTCCACGATACATTGGCCAAAATAATTGTCATCTGAGATTTTTTACTCAGCATTATATATTTAACGTCCAATTATAGGTACACGTATCGTTTGAAAAAATAATGCCTTGCATACCTATATATTCATTCTTGCCATTAACCACCCGCTTCACTGGTTAGTGCATAATATTAGAAAAATATACATTCTTTTAGATTATTTTTACCTCAGTACTAGCATTAAGTCTTCAATTGTGTCGATAAATATTCTTATAGTATTCATCCTTTCCATAAAAACCGTTCTTAGAGGATCTACATTCAATATATAGAAAACATGTTTGTCAAAATTAAAGTCGAAGTAAAAAACAATTTTTTTTATTTAAAACACCCACCCCTTTCCTCAGCACCTCTTGAGAGTCAATTTCTGAAAAATTCCAAACTGACTGAGTCTCTTTTCAACAGAAGAAACATGTGTGCCAAATTTCAAGTTAGTATGTATAATAAACCAAAAAACGCGAGGGAATTTTTGTCTATAACGCTCCCCAACCCCTCTTGGGTGGCAACTTTCGAAAAACCCGTTCTTAGAAGATTTCTACTTATTCAAAGGAATATTCCTGACAAATTTCAAGACTATATGCTAAAAAGTTCAGAAGATCTGTGAGTGTGTGAGTGAGTTAATGAATAAGGGAGCTAGTTTTTCGCTTTTATTCTATATATCAGTAGACTTCAAACTTTTTCAACTCACGGAACCTAAAACTAGAAGGTGTTTTTGTGGAGGCCCTAGAAGTAGAAGGTGCTTTCGGAGAATCTATAGAACTAGATAGTATTTTGGTGGAACCCTATTCTACACAAACACTTAGAAGAATATATCTTAAAATAATACTTAAAATACATCAACAGCAGATCATGTAAAGGCAATTATAAAAATAATTACATTTATTACATCAAAATTTTTTAATATAATATACTAATTAATAATATTAATCTGGGATCCAAGTGTCACCTACCCACGCATTATGTTTAGTAACTGGGATATGTGAAGCTTGCCGTTATCCGTAGCTTTGAGCACCATACAGGTGACAGTACGGTTTGGCTCGTTTCCACCCCAATTTTGAGATAGAACACCTGGGGGTGGTCAGGAGCCTCCAACCTCTCTTCCCTTTCCACCAACTTTAGGAGAGGATTTGCGGCTCGACGGCTTTTTATAGTACCCACATGCTGAGAAGGCAGTATACATTTACAAACATCCATACCTTCTCCGGGACTCGAACCCAGGCCCAACAGCACAGCAGTCAGGGTCGCTAAACACTATACCGGAAGGAATACATCGTAGGTGTTTTTCAACAAATATTAAAAAAAAAGTCAATTTTCCATTAGAAAACTATTTAGTCTTGCAAGATGTTGTTCTAACGAGTAGGAAATTATCTCGTGAAGCTCAGGATAGTAAAAAATAAAATATTCACAATCTAATAAGCAATATATATGTATAAAGATAAAACGTTTTAATATTCTTTTATTATAATATAATGAAAGTTTAAAGAGTATTTCTCAAAATAAAGTTATTACGTATGAATAAATTTTTTATTTTCTTGATGACACGGATGAGCCTTAAATTCTTATTGGCTTACAAACTTTTTAGAAAAAGGGAATCCATTTCGCATATACATTTGTAAGTTTCTTTTTGATTTTTTTTCAATGACTCGTGGAACCTCAGAGTCCTGAGGAACACAGTTTGAAGACCACTGCTACATATCTATAGATTTAAAATTTTATCAAACATTTTTTTAGATTAAAATCGAAATTTTTCATTAAATTATATTTTATATATCTTTATTAAAATAATAACCATACCATCTCGTCATAAAGTATATAACATGACGTCAACCAACTTTCTGATGTCATACCCTTCAACTTCCCAAATCTGGTAATCTGAGCCTTCAAGATAAGGCTTGGTCAGCACATTCTGCTTCCTCGAACAATGGGAGTAAAATGTTCCCTTTCCTTTTAGGGTAGGGATAATTTTACGATCCCTACTTACAGGACAAAGGACTGGTCGAAACGGTGGCCCTCTTCTAAATTGCGCTGTCAGTGCTTTGCAGTGGATCTGACCACGATTAACAATGTCAAGTTGGTGCTAGTACTGGTGAGGTATTTCTGTTATTCACGGAAATGATCATTACCTTTTAAAGTGATTATCTCTCTTAGATGACATGGGGAACGCTTTAGAGTTGATGTCAGCTTTATTTTATACAAGATTATTTTGTACAGCTTTTCTCTATGGTTTTAAAGAAACTTTTGAAGTAATTTTTCTTGCAACTGGAAAATTATTCGAAGAACAAAAGTTAAAATTTTAAAAATTAAAATTATAAATTATATATGTATATATATACATATAGTGAAATACACACTAAAATAAAAATGGAGCTTCTTCTTATCAAAACAGAAAACAAAAACGGAAATCTGTAAAGATCTTGTTATTGCTAAATCTTGTATTAAATTTCATTATTTTCTTGTGAATGTTTTTATTTCATTGCCTTTTATTAAATACATGCGTATTTACATGGTTAGCAAGAAATAAGTTTCCCTTTTCAGAGGGCTCTAGATTGATTGAATATTAACGTCACACTGATCAGTTATACTAGGGCTTTTGGCGACGGACCACGTCATTTTGAACATGGGATGTGGACGACACCAGATAGAATCCGTCCTATTGGTCCAAATGTCATAGAATTTGAACTGCAGATAATTCAAATGATGAAAACAGAAAACAAAAACGGAAATCTGTAAAGATCTTGTTATTGCTAAATCTTGTATTAAATTTCATTATTTTCTTTAGAATGTTTTTATTTCATTGCTTTTTATTAAATACATGCGTATTTACATGGTTAGCAAGAAATAAGTTTTTTTCAGAGGGCTCTAGATTGATTGAATATTAACGTCACACTGATCAGTTATACTAGGGCTTTTGGCGACGGACCACGTCATTTTGAACCATGGGATGTGGACGACACCAGAGGGCTCTAGAATCCGTCCTATTGGTCCAAATGTCATAGAATTTGAACTGCAGATAATTCAAATGATGCGCTTGACATATATTAAATAAAAAAAATAGTACACACTTTCGCTGATAGATGGCGCTATAACACAAATGGTACTTATTTGCATATATTCAAAATCGGAAAAAGCACTTGTGTTTCAGCGCATGCCTATTAGCATTATTCTTTGGATAAAAAAGGTGGTTTCTGCTACAGAAGTATTGCTTCTCTGCGTGATCATCATACTTACGTTGAAAGAAAGAGCGCTATTGGTAAAATTGTTCTACCAGAACAAGCAGAACTCCGTTGCAGCTGTGAAAGGATTCCGCCGTATGAAGCGAATACGAAGAGGTCCAATGTCTCGATATGCCCTACGCAAGATGATACAGAAATTTAAAACAACTGGACAACTTGGCATTTTTTCCAGTTAGTGGACAAAAGCACATCCCGTCTTTTGGCATCGAAAATGTGGCTACTGCGGTCGTTGAAGCCAGCAGTACGTCTCCGGATGGTACTGTTAGTGCGTCAGTTGTATCCCGTGATTTGGATATACTACCGTAATCCACTGTGCGAAAAATCTTACGACGGATTCTGTATTTCTCTCTCTACAAAATCTTGACTGTGCATCAATTGAAAGACGGAAGCCCAGAGCTATGTAAAATTTTTGCACTTCAAGTCCTTTGCTCGAATGGTGGTTGACGTCACTTGACCATGGAACATTCTGTAGAGTGACGAAGCCCTCTTTTTGACTGGATATCCAAGTTAACACCCACAATTGTCGTATTTGGGAAGCAGAAAATCCTCACGCTGTCCAGGAAAAACCCATGCATCCTAAAAAAGTGACGGTATGGTGTGCTTTCACAGCTACGCACATTGATCGCTGTGTAAAGGATTTGCTAAAACAGCGTTTCACAAATACACGGGTGATCAGCCGTCATTTCTCAACAGCATGGCCACCTCGTTCACCGGATATGACCACCTGCGACTTTTAGTAGAGGGGTTATCTAAAGGATTATATATACCGTCAAAGGCCATCAACTCTGCCTGATCTGAAGGACAGCATTCGGCGCCATGTTTTAAATATTCCGGTATATTTACTCCAACCAGCTGTTGAAAATAGGATTCTGCGATTATAGCACACTGTTGAACATACAGGGCATCATATTGAACAGTTTAATTAATGTTACTCTATTTTGTTTTGCTTGATAAATGTCATGCGCATCATTTGAATTATCTTAGCTCAAATTCTATGTGATTTGGACCAATAGGACGGATTCTAGATAACTCTAATCATTGTATGTAAGAGGGCCTGATACTCATTTTTTAAAAATTCTTATCGAACGAATTAAAGTTAATCATTTACTTATATTTTCAAGAAATACAAATAAACTTAACTCTTCTTTTCAATATTATTTACACGCATATATCTAATTTAAATATCTTTCATCCGTGGATAATAGTTCTACAGTACGGCGACATCCTTTTCACACTCTTCCTAACTAGTCATTTCCAAATTTCCCTAAAGGTAATCCTTTATCCCTCCATTACAGTCAAAGCAAGGGAAAAACAAGCAAGAAAATCAAATTTTCCCAACATAAGAAGTGAAATGTCTAAACCCCTTCCCAGGATCATAACTCATGCCGAAAACCTAAGATTCCCCAAGGGATATACAGAAAAAAATATTCTTAAAATGAAATATCATCGTGAAGTTTATTTATCAAACTATGCTCACCAGCTCAAAATAGATAGCCATAATTTTATACTGATGAATCTCCGCAAGAAAAAGGGAAAAAGTAAAAAACCGAGCAAACTTAGAGATGCACAGTGGACGTGGTAACGTAGTTAGTTTCTGACAAACCCCTCTCTTTGAATTATTCATTGTTATCGGAGTTAGGTACAGTACTAGGTCCAATCAATTATAGAATGTCAACTCTAGGGAAAAATGGGGGAAAATAATAATATTTACACTGGGATGGGTTTGGTGGAAAATTGAAAGAAATATATGAGTGGGGAATTTAGTATATATATATATATATATATATATTACAGGGAATCATACTCTTGTTTTTTTGAAAATATTTTTTTACCAGATGTGGATTGTTTTTTTCCCTTGAAATAAAGGAGAACACGCTGTTATGTGAACTGGAGAAAGAATTTATCTTACTGTTATGATCATCGTTTCAGCAAATAAGCACTTTTATTTGATAATGTAAGAAAATAATTCATTTCACTTATTTCAAATTAAACATTTTTAAAAAAGAAATAAATAAAGGATGCGAAGATTAATTCCCCAGATTTTGTATGTAGAGTAAAACATCAAGGTGACAAAAAATGTTGAATGTAAGGGAACAAAATGTATGATAAAACAAAGAGAAAAACTGTGTGTGTGCTTTAAGTACGCGGAATATTTACACATGCATATTTACATTTTTCATACAGTAGTATCCGAAAACTCGGCACTCGATAACCCAACCCTACGGATAACTCGGCTCCACCCTCCTTTGCAGGTCGAAAAACTTGCCCATGCAGACCGTTCCAGGTTCCACATGCAGAAACTTTTACTGCTAACACAGTTAATGAAAAAGTGCTGGAAAATGATGAAGACATTACTCTGAGGACTCTGTGCGAACTCCTAAAATAACACCCAGTGAGAGACTAAAGGCTGTCGAAACTGCACTTCAGTATTTTGAACAAGGTTCGTAGGGTATGTACTTCTGTTTCTTCGTCGAATTCGAGGTGAAGAAGTGAAACAAATAGTGCAGTATGGGAGGAAGGCATACAGCATTGCATATTCATTTTTAAAAAGTTGCCAATTTTTTCAAAGTTGGTAACTTAATTTTCATTATAGACAACTTTATGACTTCCTAGAATATTTTTCTGAAGTGTGTCTGATCAGGTAAACTACTGTACACTGTGTACATATTAATACTCACATTTTCATGTACACTCATGTCCATAAATTAAGGATAATGAAGTTCAGGTAAAGAAAGAGACAGAAGCAAAACAAATATGACTTATTTGTAAAGTCTATTTATTAAACAAAAGTTAAAGAGCAAAAAAAGATGCTATATGTTTGACATAATTAATAAAAATTGCGATTATTACTTCCTGGAGCAAATTTCAAAAAAGAACCTATTTACAAAAAACAGTATATCATGGTAAGTATGATGGTTAATACGGAGTATGTCTCCCGAACGATGCAATACAGGCCTTATAATGCCTAGGCATGCTGAGTATCAAATTATCAGTCTGATCTTGGGGAATATCACACCACTCATCAAGCAATGCCCTCCGAAGTTCCGGTAGACAGGTGGGAGAGGGTTGACGGGCTACCATTCCTCGGCCAAGCATATCCCACACATGCTCTATTGGATTCAAGTCCGGTGAGTATGCTGGCCAATCCATACGGGTGATATCCTCCTATTGAAGGCATTCCTCTACAATGTTTGGACGGTGATGACGGGCGTTGTCATCCATAAACAGAAATTCAGCACCCATGGCGCCCCGAAACAAACGTACATGTTGTTCCAGAATGACATCCCGATAGAGATGTGGCCTGTCATCGTTACACTGTGAACATGCAGGTAATTTCTGGAACCAAGAATAATTCCTCCCCAAACGCGCGAGCCATCCTGCACCACCGTAACGGTGTCGTTCAAGGGTGTTCTCTTGGTGGTAACGGGTACCTGGCGCTCTCCATGTTAAAGTCCGGAGAGAATCAGACTGCAAACTCTTCGGAAAACATCACATTAGACCACTGTTGGGGTGTCCACAATGCATGCTCTCTACTCCAGGTTAATCGCAGGCAACATTGAGTTGAGGTAAGTGGAACACATCTGACAGGTCTACGAGCATATAGATCAGAGCATATAGACCAATGTGCCCTAAGCGTCTGTACACGGTCTGCTTTGAAACTGTCGTAGCTGTAGCTGACGAGAGCTGACGAGACAGGTCTGATGCTGTGCTCCGTCTGTTTCTTTTGGCAGTAACTGCCAAATTACGGTTCTCATTCGGCGTTGTAACTCGGGAAAGATATGTGCTGTTACATCTACTCACATTACCATCATCTTGGAATTGTTGCCAAAGCCTGGAGATGACACGCTGGGCGAATCCAAGTTACTCGGATACTTCCAGCTGAGTACTTTCACATTCCAGTCGTCCAATAATTCTACCACGTAAAAAAATCATCCAAATGCTTCCTTTGTGCCATAACTATGCGGTTATCGCACTAAAAGGCTTTTAAAGCGCTTGTGAACAATTTTACTTCTTTGCCACCATTCCTTATATACCCCTCTCTTACACTCTCGTCATTGTGACGTACTATCCGCGTCATCTGGTGGTTTCCTGTAATTTGCATATTCTTCTTCAAGATGTGTGTGATAATTCTACAGCTGAAATTTTTATTTTAGAGTTCAATTTCTGTGTGATTCTGAATCATCCTTAATTGATGGACATGAGTGTATTAAATATTCTATGTCTTCATAGAGTACGTCCGTTTCCTTTGTTTAAGGGTATTTGGGTAGTTCATTTTCTGTTGTATTCTCAAGCAAACAATAGATATAAGTGCAGTATAACATTTTCTGATTAAATATTCGTATTTATTCTCTTTTAATCCTGTTCACTATAACCCAATATTTTCACAAACTGGGTTAAACTTCTGTCTGCATTACACCGAGTTTTCAGCACTGTACTGCATGCACATTTTGTTATAAATGTTGTCTGTTTTACTAAAAAGCTATGGAAGTTTATTTCATAATATGTTTTTCTTAAGAAAGGCTTATATATAAGCAATTCTCTAAAAAAAATTTTACTATTCCTTGTAATTTTTTACTTGGCATTGCCTAGACTGTAGTCAACACACCGTTCAACATTAATTGAATTGATTTCATAACGTAATCATGCACCGTAGCACGCAGTCTAAACTCTTATTTAATAAACTAGTATGAATGATAGCAGTTAGATGGCGCAACAAGGGCAATGAAGTACCAAGATTATCTTGGAGCTACAAGATTGAACAAGTTTTCGAAGTGTGCTGGATTTACCTAACAACAATATGAAAAATATGGGTTAGTCTTATGATACACGAGAGAGAAAACCAGGAATTATATCATAAACTTCAATTTTTAGTAGCATGATCCCGCTGTAGATTTCTACCTCTTAAATGAGTGTTACCTCAAGGCAACACTTCCTATTTTTGTAATGTTTTCATAAACAAAAATAATAGAAAATGTGTGTATTTTATTTATTTATTTATTTTTGTTAGTATCTCAAATCGAAAAATTCAAATAAAGCTGAATTCGTGTGTGGTAGAAGGTTGAATAGATAATGCTCTCATAATTTTTTGTATTAACAAGAACATACATATATGAAATAACTGCAAGAAAACTACCATTGTGAAGTTTGTAGAGCAGTGTAATTCTCCCAAATCTTTCATACGTTCTTTCAAGCAAAGAATATGAAGCTCATGTAAGCCACATTTGACATAAGGACCAGGGCTTGGAATCCATTGGAAGTGGATTACTATGAATAACAAGCAACGTTTGAATAAGAGTTAAAATAAATGAAGGTATTGCAATATTTTGAAAATACAGCATAATTGCAATTGGTGCATATATATCCTCTTATTATCCATAGCTTCTATCAATAAACATTTCCCTTCATTACAATGTTAACTGTAATCGTACCTTTCTCAGCACTATCCCTTGGGGGAGATAGCCTCGATATCCTAGTGATCAATGTAACGAACTCGTGACAAGCGTGTCATGAGTTCGAGCCTAGTACAGCTGAAAACCTGATGTGTTGGGGCTGAAAACTTAGCCAATGCAGTTAAATATGTCGAAAATCTCAAACGTTCTTCCGTTGTTGTCGTAGGAAATTAGGAGAGAAGGGTGCCAGCTCAAGTGTAATCCTCGTCACTTGGTCATGGTTCAAAATTACGAGGACAGTCGCTTAAAGCCTTCGAGTAGCTGAACATGGCAATGTTAATATTCTCTCACTCACTCATCTTCGGGGGATTTTCAAGGTCCTTTATAAAAGATCATTTTTGAAAAAAAGAGAAAAATTGCTTAAATAAATGTATGGGATGTCAAAAAACTATGTACCTAAAAAATGTGTACATTTTAATCTAAAAAAATGTACTTTGATGATGCACATTGAATTGCAAGTAAATGTAATTATTTATATATATATATATATATATATATATATATATATATATTCGTGTTCAAATTTTAAATCGTTAACAGAATACTTTCTATTCATCCATTCAAGTTCAAATACATTTTTTAAAACTTGTAGTGATGACACTTGATGTTAATACAGTCTTTTTAAGTATTAATTAATCAATTAAATTAAAAAATGGGTAAATAGTAACAAACAAAAGTAATAGCCCAACAGCATAAAGAAAGGAAAGCTTTTTGTTGCATCCCTGTAGTGCAATGGATAGCGCGTTGAACTTTTAATCCAAAGGTTGTGGGCTCGAATCCTACCTGGGATGGCCTAATTTCTAAAAATGGGATTTCTTTTTTACCATACTATTTTATTAGAATAATTAAATTTAAAGAATGAAAAAAAAGTAGCAAAAAAAAAAAACACACACAAATAATAGTCCAGCTCCCTATATAGAAACGAAAATGGAAAATTTCAAGGAAAATCGCTCTCTATTTTATCACTTAACATTGTGATTTTGTCATATGTATATATACATATTTATATTTGTTACTATTTAAATAATTGATCTAAGTAGAAAATGACTTAGTTTTTTTTAATTACTCGTTTTTAAATTTAAATGCTATATGTATATTTTTATTCTTCGTATCTTCAGCTTTTTCAGATAATTCTAATATGTACACTTTTTTTTATACCTTTAGCAATACGAATAAATTTGTTTTGAATAGAAAAGAAAATGTTAAATTTGTCATTATGAAAATAAAATATCGAAACGCAAGTTTTTATTTTTTTCTGAAAGTAGTTTTTGGTGCATTCATGGGTTAGAGATTAATACAATTTAGTTAAGGTTTATAGAAATTTAACAACTAAAATTAGTTTTAGCTTACTTTTCTATACAAATGATCTTTTAGATTGACCTACAGTAATTGTGTGATGAAAACCATCCACACACACACACAGTAAACTACAGGTTGATATTACGAAATATGGTCTTTATACAGGAGAGGGGGGATGATCGTCATTAATAAAATACCGGTTGAGGTTTATAGTTTAGTCCTAATTCAAATTTTCAAGATTTCTCGTTATTTCTACTGGCATCTAAACTCCTTTGTTTGCCAAGGTCAAATGGTTCTTAGAACCATTTTAAGAGAATTCCATTGAAACTCATTATGATACAATTGAATCATCTTCTAGCATAATCTGTGTACATCTGTATTTGAAAGTGGGGCACAGATATAAATCTAATTTAAATGTTCTGTAACCACATTATATTATTACACAAGCTTTTATTTAACTTGCAATGTAAAATGTTCGGGTGGAATCTTGCAACTCAATTTTGAAGTTGATGTCTTCAACCGATTGAGCTGAAATGTTGTATGCACGTTTAGTTTGGATGACAAAACATGTTTTGACCATTTATATTCCAATATCGCAATAAGTTAAAAAGTAATTAATTACAGTAATTTGTTCGGGTGGAATCTTTCGACTCAATTTTGAAGCTGATGTATTCAAGCGATTGAGCTGAAATTTTGTATGCACGTTTAAATTGGATGACAAAACATGTTTTGACCATTTATATTCCGATATCATAATTAGTTAAAAATATATTAATTAAAATAGTTTTTTCGAGTGGAATCATGCAGCTGAATTTTGAAGCGAATGTCTTCAAATGAGAGAGCTGAAATTTTGTATACACGTTTAGTTTGGATGACAGTGCATGTTTTGTACGTATATATTCCAAGATCGCAATTAGTTAAAAAGATATTAATTAAAAAACTCTTACCCATGTTAGAAGGTTACTTTACGTCTTTCTACAAGCCCTCGTGGCCTAGAGGTTAGAGAAGATGACTTCAAAGGAATTACCCAGCGTTCGAGTCCCGGGAGCTCGCAGTTTTAAAATTTACTTTAAATCACTTTAATTTTCATTCGAAATATATGTCTCTTGAACAAATTTAAATTTACGTATTCTTTCCTATTTGTTTACAAGCTTTTTTTTTCACTTTCAATGTAAAATGTTAAGGGTGGAATCTTGCTACTCAATTTTGAAGCTGAGATCTTCAACCGATTGAGCTGAAATTTTGTATACACGTTTAGTTTGGATGACAATGCATGTTTTGACGATTTATATTCCGATATCGACCTAGTTACTGTAACGATCTTGTTTAGGTGTTAAGGCGAACATGTTTACAATAACAAAGGTGTCGACCAAAAGCGTTGCTCAGATGGTAGAGCACTTGCTTAGCATGCGAGAGGTTCGGGGATCGGTACCACTCGCCTCCAACTGTTACTTTTTTGCATAAAATATTTTTGAAATTCATTTAATTTGGTACAACGAGATATATTTTACAATACTTCCACTCTGCATACGTACAAAGGATGTTATATTTTTACTGTTCTACAGGGAACACTAATAGAAAGACAGATCTATAAAACTGTTTAATTTTAAACATTATAAGAGATATCTATTTACTCGATTCTAGTTCCTCCCGTAACACTTATAATTGACCTAGTTACTGTAACGATCTTGTTCAGGTGTTAAGGTGAGTATGTTTACAATATAACACAGGTGTCGACCAGGAGCGTAGCTCAGATGGTAGAGCGCTCGCTTAGCAGGGATTGATACCTTGCGCCTCCAATTATAATTTTTTCGTTTCATGTAAAATATTTTATTTGTACTACGAGATATTTTATAATACTTCTATTCTGTACACGTACAAAGTATGTTATATTTTACAAGCTTTTATTTAACTTGCAATGTAAATTCGATGTCTTCAACTGATTGAGCTGAAATTTTATATACACTTTTAGTTTGGTTGACAATGCATGTTTTGACCATTTATATTCCAATATCGCATTTAGTTAAAAAGGCTAGCTGCATGGCCTGCATTGCACGGGCTTTCTCTACTTTTATAAATTTTTCCTTTTCTTCACAAAATCAGCACTTCACACACAAATAATCTTTTTCAAAATGAATTCCACCCCCTCTTCTACTTAGGCCGATATTGCTCGAGCGTTTTCCTAGTGTATAACTTAAAATTTCCTGTATCGAAAACTGTCCGCTTCTTTTCTTTGTCAGACAGGTTTACTCCTGCGGCGTTGTACGAACATTTTTAAATGCATAACATATTGTCATGGAAATTCCCCTTCCCCTGTCGCTATGAGAGCTCTCGAGAAAGTGAACACTCAACAGGTGAGCACTCTAGTGGCACAATAAATTATTGCACAAAAAAAATTCGTAAAAAAAGTTTTCGACATTTTATTTTTTAAATCACTAACTGTTAAAAGCAAAGTATGAGTTTTTTGAAAATCAATTTCATATAAACGCATCGATAGTGATTCATTTTAGAAAAAGTCATATGAAGAGTATCATTGTTTTGAAAAAAAAGAAAAGAAAAACATACTATATCGTGACGAAATAAATCTTCTTTCCAATAAAAAATTGCTGGCGAAGTTATTAAATGCGCAAATAAAATGTTGAGTATTTTTTTAAAACAATCATAAAAACTAAGCAATGGTGTTGTTTATAACCAGGGGACAAAAGTTAATAATCCAGAGTTCTAAGCATTCAATCCACGAAATCTTCGGAAAAAAAGAAATAAAAGACCTGTAAAATAAAAGGAAGATATATTCAATTTCGCATAGCGTTATTTGTTAAAATTTAAATTTTGAGTGCTTCATTTTTAATTTAAGGCCTTCGAACTTCATATATCGATTGCAAACAACGGTAATTTTTAAATAAAAAATGTAACAAAAATAATGTTGTAATATATCTCGCAAAAAAGGGATAAAAAACGAAAAACACAATTTTTTTTAAACTGTAATTTTTAAGCTATGTTTTCAAACTTTCTGCATATTACGGATAATATCGTTCTACACACGGAAAAAAAAATGTCATGAAATTATTTTTATAATAAAAGAAATTATTAAGTATTTAAATAAAATTTGAGTATTTTTTTAAAAAGTGTAAAAAAAAATTGTCATTTTATTTTTTAAATGACTGATTATGAAAGAGAAAAGCATTAATTTTCTTAGTGTAGAATATCATTTCATTAAATTGAAATAAAATTCAATCGGAGTGATTTGGAAATCATTTTCATAAAAACGTATAAATTTTGACTCATTTTAGAAAAAATCATAAGAAAAGGAAAATATCATTATTTTGTAAATTAAATTATACCGTATCGTGGCGAAGTAAATGATCTTTCCGATTCTGTATTTTATTTTTGTTTGAGTCTAATAAAAAATTAGATCGTGTCTTAAAAAACGTCTGGGATTA
The DNA here is from genome assembly GCA_019973935.1 of Trichonephila clavipes. Taxonomy (NCBI): domain Eukaryota; kingdom Metazoa; phylum Arthropoda; class Arachnida; order Araneae; family Nephilidae; genus Trichonephila; species Trichonephila clavipes. Next base: position 250,666 of record BMAU01021193.1, read on the forward strand.
AAAAAAAAAGTTCGGAAAATTGGAACTTCGGTACCTGGCGGGAAAAAAAGGGCATTAATTATGCGTTTTAAGGTTTTTAATTAATGTATTTTTAACTAATCGCACTATTGAAATATAAGTGGTCAAAATGGATTCCTCGGATCAGTTCCGATCTTTTGATACCTTTGGCGAGTTTCTGCATCGTGTGGTTCCTGAGAAGATACAACTAGTCGTATAGTTGCATACGTTTGTTTACCTTCGAGTTTTAATAGTGCAGATATTATTTAATTTAATTTTTTCGGGTGGAATCTTGTAATTCAATTTTGCAGCTGTTGTCTTCAACCGATTGAGCTGAAATTTTGTATACATGTTTAGTTTAGATGACAATGCATGTTTTGATGATTTATATTCTGATATCACAATTAGTTGAAAAGATATTAATTGAAAACCTTTTACTCCTGATAGTTTTTTTATTCTGCCCGGCAGCTTATCGGATAGAGCTTAAAGAGAAGTTCCGATTCTCTCTCTCTCTCTCTTCGACCTTTCTATAAAAACATCTTATTCTTTCTCTGAAACTGAGACAAAAATAATAGCCTAATGGGAAATATCATTTTTTTCGCTACGATATGGTACAATTTGTTAAAAAAAATGATATTTCTATTTCTTACAATTTTTTCTAAAATGAGTCAAAATCGATGCGTTTTCATGAAAATGATTTCTAAATCATTCCGTATGATTTTTTTCGTGTGAATGAATCGGTATTCTGCTCTAAGAAAGTTCAGGTTTTTTTTTCTTTTAGAATAAGTCATTTAAAAAATAAAAGGCTCAAAACTTTTTTTTTTACAATTTGTCAAAAAATACTCAACTTTTGAATAAAACTTTTAAAAACTTCGTCATTTTTAAATACAGTCGCACGAAAATATTTTCTCGTTTGTAGAATAGTATTATCCAAAATTTGCACAAAAATTGAAAAAATTGGTACAAAATTACGGATTTACAAAAAAAAAATGTGTTTTTCGTTTTCAATATAGTGTTATAGTAAAAGTAAAAAAAAAGAGAATGAGTTTTAATATTTTAATTAATTTTTCTTCGTCCAATGTTGTTTTGATCTAACAGTGTTTACCCCCTCTTCCCATTGTCCTCTTGTTGCGGCTCGAGTGACATATCTATCACATGTATGTAGCCTGGCGGAAAAAAATGGTGAGTACCCCTTAGCTGGACTGTTCAAAATTAACCGGCAAACGACCTTTCAACAATGATGCGTTGAATGATATTAACAGACTGAAAAACCTCTGTCTAGCGTATAGTCGAATCTTTAATTCTAGTATACATATTAGTAAAGAGCAGCAGAGTAGAGCAGTGATTACACACCAACCCGCAGGTTGTGAACAGGAACGGGTCCGGGGATCAAATAGTACCGGGCCATACAAGAGATATTAAATTATTTCCATTTTATTTAATTTAGTGTACTTCTCTCGAGTTTGTGTGACTTTCCATGGAAATCACTTTATGTTTCCTGTTAAATCACTTCAATTTTTGGTGTAACTATATTTTATCCTGATAGCATGTTTAAATATAATTAAATTAAAATTATTAAATCAAAACTATCTGAAATATAAACAATTGGTATTCCACCGTGGTAAAATTAGCAAACTTTGACCGAAAGCACAATAGTGGAGGGATTGATGCAAGTTAGATCTGTCAAGTTTCAATGTTCACCCGTTTTGTCTGGGTGTATAATTTTGAGGACTGTGTGTCAGATATTTTTCCAGAGTTGTCATTAACATAATTTCCCCACGATTCCAAATGATGCCACCTTATTATTTTAGAATGTTCATAATATTCGAAGTGTTTGGAGAAATCAAGTGATCATAAAGTGCCAAGTCAAGTTTCGTTCACGTCATTTGACCGATGTTCAAAAGTACGAGGTCCACACATTCCAGTAGACTTTAGTGTGACTTTAATGAAAAGTCAAATCAAATTAATGATTTCTGTCTTGGTGACAGTGAAACCTTTAAAACACATCGAGGGGAGTAGCTCTTTATTAAATCTGCAAGGATCAGTCTTTACTTTCATGAGTTTTGAGTAAGGACAGCAGTGATCTGTTTCAAATGATGATCGTATCAACTGACCATAGTTCAAAATTACATGTTTTATCGGCAATGATTATCTGACCATGTGTGGGGCAGATATGATTTGGTTTTAATTTAAGTCACACTCTGAAGAAACACGAGAACTTTTGGTGAAAGACCTCAAAATTTTGAGCCATGATCAAGTAACTAGTACGACACCTGAGCTGGCACCCTTATCTAAACTTTCACATCATGCGAACGGAAGGACAAATCCTACCTCTGTTGAAATTTAACGTCTACAAGGCAGATATTCAGTAGTATTAAGACTCGTACCCCTTAATCGAAAATGCTGGCCACAAGTTCGTGACCTTGACCCCTCAACTAACATGATTACTTTATTGGGCAGAAATTTGCAACTTGGAGGCTATCTGAAAACAAGCAGAGTTAATGTCCCAATTACTATTAGGCCTTCCACAGGTAGCACAAAACTAAACTAAAACTTGCAAATAATAAATTTGTCCAAACAGAAAGGTTATTTTACGGGGTGTGGATAACAGCCTCAATGTCATTGGTGCTGAAATTAAAAGACATTACTGCCGATAATCACTAGTTTTATGATCGAAAGTTAAAATTGATTAAAAGACACACAAAAATTACGCTATATAAAACAGTCGTCAGATCTGTATTTACCTAAGGCTGTGGTAGCCTAGTGGCCAAGGTAATGGACGCGTGGCTGACGTTTCATGAGTTTGAGCCACGAACCGCTGAAGACTGACCGTGCAGAGGAGGCGGATGCATGTTAAATATGTCGAGGCTCAAATGTCCTTCGGTTGGTGTGAACGTTAGGAGAGGGAGATACTATTTTAAGTGTTGTCCCCGTCACCAAAAGCCCTCGTATAGCTGAATAGTGTGACTTTAATATTCACTCTCTCACATATTTACTCATGGATCTGAAACTTGGATTTAGAGTAAATCATAGATTGAACAACTTTGAGCGAAACGTTCTTAGGTATATCTTTGGTGTTATTAGAGAGAGTGGATTGGGCAGGCAACTACATTATTTTGAATTTTATAACTATTTAAGGAAGCTGATGTAATTATATCCATCAAGATTGTACGCTTGAGGTTTACGAGCCACATCTACTCTATGGACCCTCATCCTTGACGTTCAGAATTTTCAATTACAAACCTATTAGAACTAGAACTACGGGTAAGCCTAAATTGAGACGGTCTGATTGTGTGGAGAACGATTTTAAAGTTTTAAGGGAGACAAATTAGAGAGCTGTCACTAAGCTGAGATCGGAATGGAAAAAGGTTCTTAAGAAGCCTTATCCCACCCAGGGCTGTTGTGTCAGTATAAGAAGACGGTTAACAACCTACATCCCTTGCAACCAATCAATCAATCAATCAATTTTAAGAGGTATTGAGCCAAAATATCATTTATACACCTTTTTCGAGATATTAAGTGTCTCGTGGAAGAATGTTTTTCTGTCAACTAATTTAGCACCTGAAAATGAGTTTAAACATTAACGAATTTAAATTTTTTCCCCCACTCTTTGTTTATAATGAGTTTGATGAGGAGCTTAAGATAATTGAGCGTGCTAGCATCGTTATATCCCTTTATGAGAAATTTGAAACATCGGTCTCTAATGAAGTAAAGAATATGTACACGAATATTATTAATCGTGAGAGTCGAATCCCTGATGATATACTTGCATTTGATAAGACAGCTGTTTTCCGAGCTATAAGATACCTGCATGGGAAGTTTGAACAACTACATCGCTCTATGACGTCAGCGCTTAACAGAGCTCACTGTTGCTACGAGGAATCCAGGAATCGTTACATGGATGCACATGCATCAGGTAAAGAAATTTGTGTACCTAGTAATACTTATTTTTCTAAAGATTTGATCCAAGCAATGTGGTTATTGGAACAAGTAGCAGATCAGCTTTTAAAAACGAGCCGAGAAATTTTACGATACATACGAGAGGCGAAAGAAAAAATCAATGTCTTCTACCTTTGACGAATTATGAGAGATGTAGAAGACGTACAAACTGCATAATTCGAATCTACAGCTTTTAAAACTAATACAGATAGCACAAAAGATTTAGCATTCTATATTTGGCTATACACCTAAAATATATCTATCAATAAGGATTACACTAGTCGAATGGCTTAGAACATTTTTAAGAACTTTTTTTTTATTAAATTACGTCCTCTACTTTGACGAACTCTAGAAGATGTAGAAGACGAGCCCGCTGAACAACTCAAATCTACAGCATTTAAAATAATACACCCCATTCAACAAAAGAAGATTTCAGATAAAAAATATACATTCTACATTTGGCTATAAGTCTAAACTCGATATCATAGCTGTGGATTAAATTAGTCTAATGGCTTAGGACATTTTTTAGAACTCTATTTTGAATTCCATTAGACGATTGTTTAATTACAACAATAGTTAATGAGACGATAATGGTATATGTTTTGTGTTTACTATTTCTATCTTTTTAATTTCATTGTAAAAACAGGCTGTGTTCTGAATTTATTGCATTAAATATGAAGTTTAAATAATGCCTTGATTTATTTTTGTACCCATTTTGACTGCATTGAAGTTTTATTTTCGATTATAAGTAATACTGACTCAAAAACATTTACTTGATTTTAAACATTAAATTAATTATTTACCTGAAAACATTGCTTGGTGAAAATATTTGTGAATTCTTTTATTTGTGAATCATTCCCCTCCATTACAACTATTCTTAATGTATCGTCATAAGTAAAATGTCTAATATTCTCACTAAAGTCGATTCTCAGAAATCTTTTTGCGTTTATGAACATAAAGGTTTAAATGCGATTAAAACTTTTATTGAATTCGAGAAGTCTTGCTCACTCATTGACTTTTTACGGTTTAAGGCTTTTAAATTAAATCAATCGGTCGGTCATTTAAATCTAGACAAGTGCTTCTCGAACATTCAATATTTGCGACATTATTTTCAGTTATAATTTTCATCACGCCTTCATAAAAAAACAATGTACTCAATGCAATAATGTACTATGACACTAAAGCAACGTTTCGACCTTAATTATAAACTGTTTAAATTATAAAGATGATTTTAAGATTTGTGTATGTTATTTTTAAATAATACATATTTTAAGTTACTTATAAGTAGTAGGATAAGTGTTACGCTATGTTTACTTTCTAATTTTGCAGTAAACATGCAACGTGCATTTTTATTATATCAATGTATTTTGTTTTGCTTCCTTTCAGTAAGTTAATTCTTTTTTTTTAATTTTTAATTTTTGATTTTTCGTTATACTCGCACCCTCCACGTAGGGTTATCAAGAACCCCTAGGGCAGGGATGGTGCACCAGTGGTACGCGTGCCATCAATGGCACATGACACAATATTTTGGGCACCCCAGCGATCAAAATGGTTTGCGTTGTATTTTAAAATAACAAGGTTCAATGTGAAGTATTACGAACAAATGTGCCGCTGGGATCACACTCGTTTGCTTTTGTCTTGCCTTCGTTGCGTCGTGAACTACAGTTGCTTATAATGCAGAATTTATCTACGCAAGCATAGTCAATTTCGTTGACACAACTGTATTTTAAAGCTTATTTGTGTTATATTTACGATTTTTATCTGTTATTTAATATGACTAGTTCAGCAAAAGAACAAAAAGTGCACGATAGTAAGTGTAACAGAGAATTTCAAACTTAGTGAATCTATAGAAATATGGCACTATTAGTAAAGGCGTCGAAATGATGTGTTTTTTATGTCCTGGAACAGTAATATACAGAACATCATCTATAAAACGGCATTTTGAAACAAATAACAAATAATATTGTCAAATGTGCACCACATAAAAAAATAATTAATTGATGAGAATTTTTTTGGCAGATGACTAATGCAGTATACATTCTACTAAAAGTAACATTTTAACACAGTATTTTCCATCCGATCTGCAATAACAGAAATCACACTAATGTTACTTTAATTTCAATTGCACGTATAACTAAAACATTTACAGCTATACAGTGTAAAAGGTATTTTTTTCGTAGCAAATGAAAAATTTAGTTAGAGTATATATAGTTTTATTATTTTCCCTGTAATCACAATTCAAAATTATTTGATAGCACGTCCATACCTCATTAAATACATTCATAGAAAAAAGGGCACGGTGATACATAAAAGTTCGCCACCCCTGCCCTAGGGGGTACACCCAACAGTTTGAGAATCACTGAGCTAGACTATTCTGAATCTTATTTACAGACGAATTAATCATTTACCTAATTTTCCATTGTATCGTGCTAGCGATAATGTTTCTAAAGCTGATTTATTTATCTTTGCTTTAAAATAAAGGAAAGCAAATTTCTGACAATCGGGGATGCCTTGAGGCATGGGCCAATGAGCCCAACCCCAGGGCCTCTGTCGCAAAGAGAACCTTGTCTCGTTCGCGAGAGAGAGACTCAGCCTTAATAAGATCAAAATTAATAATTTAAAAGTTCAAATGTTATTTTCGGTTATATTCTTCGAAAAACTGAGATTGTTGCTATTAAGAGCAATGGTGGAAAAGTTTAAGAAGCAAGATAGTTAGTTACGTCTCCATTTCATTTTACTTTGATTCAAAATCATGAAATGTCATTAATCCTTAGTTTTATTTTAATTCAAGGTTGATAAAAAACGTATACGTCTGTTAATGAACTTATTTAATCGCAACTTTTTTTCCCAACATCAATGGTGGTTCTCAAGCGTAGTTCTAATGTGCCTTCTAAAAGCAACTTTCTGTGACTTTTAAAACGTGATTATGTGGATTTTTTTTCTGTATTTTAAGAGCGTAGACCTGTATTTAAAATATCTCGAAATGTACAAGGTCATTGACATACACTGGAGCACACGAAGATTCTTCCAAGAGGGGGATGGAACTAGGGTCCAATGCCCTTCATTCTCGTATCTTACCCCAATACGCTAACAAAACATTATATTGACTTCGTCGATTATCGGTAACAAAAAACATAAAAAAAAATAAATACATAATTAGCATTAGTTAATAAAATAAATTATTAATAGCAAATGCTTGATTAAATTTTACGTACTATATACATGATTATAATCAATCGGGAAAAAAAATGAAGGGGAAGGAATTCAGACCTGTGGACCCCTCTCCCCGTGTGTGCCACTGTTGACATGGAATCGTTGCTGTCTGACTTTTTACGACTGAGAAAGATAATTTTTAAATCTTATAGTCCATAATTTGAATTGAATTTTCTTATTTTTATTAATTGATAGGTTATTTTTTTTTAAATATAATTCCAGTTATATTACTTTTGAAGCATATGATTGTTAGCATCAGTGGCGCATACAAGGGGACGTCCTGGGGGTCCGGCCCCCGCCCTAAAACCCTTGATTTATTTCCGTATGGTTATAATTATAAGTATATAGTAAGTAAAATTTAAATAATTACTTGTTATCAATGATTAAATTTATTAATTAATGCTAATTTATTCAAAATTAGTTTTTTACTGTGTTTTGTTCCCAAAAATCGACAATCAAAAGGAGCATGATACAAGAATGGTGAGCTTTCGACCCTTACCCCCCTTGAAAAATTCCTGTGTGCGCTACTGGTTAGCATTGTTTCTAAATCATTTTATCTATTTGCTTTATTTCTCAAGAGAAAGCAAATCCTTAAGTTCATATTGTGATTTATCAAATAATTTGCTGAGTAGGATTTAATGCCACAGAAACCCATTGTGTAGGAGGCTAATAAACTTTAAATCTGCTGAACCTTAGCTTGCTGGCGAATTCTAAATATATATTTTTGGACACCACCGTTGCAGTTATAAATGAATGAGCACGCTTTAAAATCTTGCTTATGCAATGACGCATCATTGTAGTTATGAAGAAATGTGATAGTTAAGTAATTTAATAGATAAAGTACTCAATATATAGTACAACAGTATTTTCGGATGAAAAAAGTATCTTTGCGTGGAGAATGAGGAATAATCGAATGATGAAGAGTATAATAGCAGATATTAATTCCTCTACTGAAATCTATTCAGATAATTTAACTGAGGGAGCAATTGTCATCTTAGATAAAATGACCATATCATATTCAATGGCTAGAAAATGTAATATTTAGCCTATGACAATATTTTTTATGTTGTTGAACCTTACTGCAATAAATGCTCAAATTATTTTATTATTTAAAAACCACCACCTACTGAATACCGAACCAGACGCTGATTTTGGAAGTGTTTTCGATTTTGATTAACAGAATAATGTAAAAGTAAGTAAGCAATGCTTCAACGAAAGTTTAAAAATTAAGATCCAGTGAAAACATCGCACTCACTCGCAACGACGACTAATGGAGTGTATAAACATTGTACTGAATACCCTAATAAAAAACAAACAGAAAAGCTGAATTTATGTGTGAAAAGTGTAATAAACGTGTTTCCTACTTTTCCTTTTTCACATTTGCATGCAAATTTTACGAAAAAAACAGAATGTAAACACCCTTGGGTATGAGATTGATTGATTGATTGAATATTAACGTCGCACTGTTCAGCTACACGAGGGCTTTTGGCGACGGACCACGTAATTTTGAACCATGGTCAAGTGACGTTGGGTATGAGATACACTGCGCGTGAAGTTAAGGTCGATTTTTTTTCCCACGCGTGAAAAGCCGTGTTAAAGGTGACGTTAAAAAACGAACAATCAATCCACGCTGAACTAAAAATAGCTTTCATGTTTTTCCTTACTGCAAAATTTATAGTAAAATAACTATATATACTTTTTTCTGCTTAAGAGGAAAAATTGTTTATCAAATGCTTTTGGGCTGCCAATTCAAATTCCCGACACTTCGGGAATTGGAACCACGATACGTAGACAAGGTCGATATAGGAGAACCTCGCTTATCACACCCACATAGTGAAGACGTGGAGCTTTAACAAATTGATTTATATTTCATTGAATGCTTATTAACACATTCGCGGAAACCTAGCTTATAACATAGCTTAGCTAGCAACTAGAGCGGCATAGGCCACTTTGACTATGAACGTGTTAAAGTCGCACTTCAGGGAAACACGAGGGTTATTGGCAAGGGACATCTAATTTTGAAAACTAATCAAGTCACGAGAATGACGCCTGAGTAGGCCAGGGATGTCTTAAGACTCCTTGAGGCCTTGGGCCCCAACAAAAGAGTAGGCCATGGGATCCTAAGTAAAAGTAGGCCCTTGCGTAAAAGTAGGCTCTGGGATCCTACTTTTGTCCCTGGGTGCTTACACAAAAGTAGGCCCTGGTTTCCTACGTTAATGTAGGCCCCACATCTGACCCTTAAAAACAAAACGCACATTGTATGCGTTGTCAAATACATATACAAAAGGTAAACTGAAAACAAATTTGCATGATTTACAATCCCGCAAGCCAACTCGACTTATGTATGGACGCGATTGTCATCACAAATACCCAGCTGACATATCGGTCGAATTTCCAGTTTTTCTTAGATTACTACCGAAAAAAAACATTTGACCGTTGAAATGATTCGAATCATTATTTTATCAAGGCTGCATTGGGAATGACACGAGACCTCCATTGTGGATGAAACCCTGGGCCCAGATGGCCCATGTCTTAAGATGTCCCTGGAGTGGGCATCCCTCTTTCTAAACTTTACTTCATGCCAGTAGCGCACAAAGGAATTTTTCAAGGGGGGTCCGGGGTCGAAAGTTCACCATTCTTGTATTATGTTCCTTTTGATTTTGTCGATTTTCGGGAACAAAACACAATAAAAAGCTGATTATTGAATAAATACTTAGCATTAATTAATGAAATTAATCATTAATAAATTCTTAATTAAATTTTACATACTATATACTTAGATTTATAATCCATCAGAAAAAATATCAAGGGCTTTGGGGGAGGGGGGTCCAGAACCCCAGGACCCCCCCTTATGTGCGCCATTGCTTCATGCCAACCTAATTTCATTCAGGTTTTACAAATTAAACCTGAATCGGGTTCTCTACACGTGGTGAGGGCTGCGGTAGCCCAGTGGCCAAGGTATCGGATCATGGCAGGCATGTCATGAGTTCGAGCCCAGTACCACTAAAGACCCACCGTGTAGGGCAGCGATGCACGTTAAATCTGTCGACAGCTGAAACGTCCTCCCATTGGTGTGGTATGGTAGTTAAAAGAGGGGGATGCCAGCTCAGGTGTCGTCCACGTCATTTGACCATGGTTTAAAAGTACGTGGTCCGTCACCTAAACAGTTTCGAAGTTTTCTATTTCGCCGTCGAAGTTTTTCGCCGAAGTTCGCCGTCGAAGTTTTCTATGTGACGTGTAGCTGAATAGTGTGACGTTAATATTCCCTCACTCACGCAGCGTGTCAGGCGACTTTTTTATGAACTGGAGGGAGGAGTGGACAGACTATTAATCTCCTTGAAGGAAGCTGTCTCATTAACACTTTGGTAAACAGTATAACCTCGATTGTTTGATTGAATATTAACGTCACACTGTTCAGCTACACGAGGGTTTTTGGCGACGGATCACGTAATTTTGAACCATGGTCAAGTGACGTGGACGACACCTGAGCTGGCACCCCCTCTCCTAACTACCGCACCACACCACGGGAGGCTGTTTCAGTTCTCGACAGATTTAACGTGCATCGCTGCCCTACACGGCGGAGTATAACCTCGAAACTGAGGTATTAGAAATAGCCGAGAGTATTTATTTACGAGTCGAGTAGCTGTGTGACGTTTGAAATAAATATAGTGTGATATTCATTAATTTAAATATTTAGTTTACGTCACGGCTATTATTTACATATTATACACTGAAGTTATTAAACTTATTAGATTATTAGAGTCCAAGTTCTGTTTGTGAAGGAGTTTTTTGTTTTCCGCTCATAACGAAATTTTCTATGTCGCGTTTTCTCTGCCCTCTCTAGAGTCTAGGGCAGCGATAGTCAACCTGCGACCCGCGGTCTGCATGTGGCCCACCAAGCTTTTTTAAGTAGACCGCTCATGACCCATTGCTCTGAGAAATTTACTTATTTAAGAACATTGTATTGAATATTCAGTGGGAAATTCTTTGTCAAGAAATCAAATATATCAATTTTGTTATTTGCTGCCGGTATCGTACGGATGCTAACTGATATTCTTTTTCTGATTGCTACGGTTAGTGATAACACACAACAGTGGAGTAGCGACAATTTTATGGGTGAAACTAATTTTTAACAATTTTTCCATATGTTGCAAGCGAAAAATATCGGAAGAAAATATACCATTTCTAAACGATTGGGAAGTTGACTATTATGTAGTGAAAAGCAAACATTGATCAGTAATTGTTTGATTTGTCACGAAAGTGCTGTACTTAAAAAATACCAATAAACAGGAATCATTCAATGACACTTTTCCTCCAAGTTCTCTTTTAAGAGGTGATAAGTAGGCTTTCTTTAATAATCTATGCAACAACAACAGTTTTGTCAGTGGTAATATCACATCGGTGACATACATCCCGTGAAGTTTGTTACATTATTGATAATCATACGAAACCGTTTACTGAGAAATGCAGAATTTGTGAAGGAGTTTTTCCTAAATGTTTCTAATTTATGGTTAGTGAAAAAATAATAATAATTAAAAAAAAGCAAAACATGAGTTATAATATTTTGATCAATTTTCCACATCTTAAATTTCCAATCGTATCTTGGTCTAAAGCATTTCTCGCCCGGTAATGGATAGATGGTAAAATGTTTTACCATCTATCCTCATGTTGCAGCCCGCGTGAAATAACTGACATATGTATGCGGCCCAGGAATAAAAAAGGTTGAGTACCCCTGGTCCAGGGGATGACTGCGTATGGCCCCCTTTATTCTTGGGTTGCATCCGGTTCGTGGGTGGAATAGGAGGGGGTTCCTTGTGGTGTGAAAGGTTGCCGGGGTGATCCAAGACACGACCATGCAATAATTTAAGATTGCAGGTGTCATTGCACGTGTGGTGATAATTTCCAGAGATACTGACTCACAGTTGTGTGGCTGGGAACTTACAAACTGTCATCGTTCATTTGGACTTGCCGTTAAAACAAGGAAGTGGTCCTCTCCTGTTTGTAGCGGGTTTGGGGCATCTTTAACTGACCTTTCAGATATTTCTCCGGTAATCTGAAAGCTGATCCATAATCCTGGAATCTTATTTCGATACATATTAAACCATCTTGTTATCTACATTTGATATTAGCCTGCCTTGAATCTCTATCGGCATCCATTATCCAGACGTTGTCTTTGCATCATTGTTTGCAAAACTTTGAAAAGTAATCGTAAACCTTAAGAAACACACGCAATACTAAAATATCTCAGAGTAGTGTCTGTGTCATACTTTTTAATAAAAATTTTCTTAATTTGTATTAAATATAAGATAATGATTGGATAATTTAAGACGATTCACCCATGTGATGGGTTCAAAAAATCAAAATTTTTCTTTTTTCATAAATTACTTACTTAACATGTCTAGAACAAGGTGGTAAAGTGATTTTTTTAAAATTCGAAGTCGTTCTAAAGAAGCGGATGTTAGAAGAGCAGCTGTTTGGAGCGCTAAGTTAATATTTTCATTGTTTTAATCGGACTTGAAAACTATAAAACGCGTTTTTCTCAAAACTGTGTTTTTCAAACTTTCCTCAATAATATCTGAAGAATGGTTTGACCAAATGCCTTCAAATTTATAGGATAGTCTGAGCATATATATATACATACTAAATGGAATACAATCGTTCCAAAATTCAAAATATTTCTATTTTTTATAACAAGAAATAGCCCCATGAAATTCGAAACTTTCTCTTCAGAGGTCAACCAAAAATCCAATTTCTGACATTTTCATATGAGTATAGTCTATTCTGTGCATTTAAACGTATAGATTAAAACCCCGTTAATTTTTTTTATCAGATTAGCCAATCAGCCGGGATTGTGCAAGAGTGAATATTAACGTCGTACTGTTCAGCAACACGAGGGATTTTGGAGATGGACCACGTAATTTTGAACCATGGTCAAGTGACGTGGACGACACCTGAGCTGGCACCCCCTCTCCTGATTACCACACCACATCAACGGGAGTACGTTTCAGCTCTCGACAGACTTAACGTGCATCGCTGCCCTACATGGCGGGTTTTTAGTGGTACTGGGCTTGAACTCATGACATGCCTGCCATGATCCGATACCTTGACCACTGGGCTACCGCAGCCCTGCCAATCAGCCGGAATCGTGGAAGAAGTGAACGTTCATGTTTTCGAGGCGTGTGTGTTCAGAGCGCTATAACTCTCGTTCTATTGGATATTTTTGGCTATACATCTATATACATACTCTTAAAATACATATAAATAAATAAAAATTTTACTGGTCTTACTAATCTTTATACTGGTCGTCAAAAAAAAATCCCTAAGAATGCTTAAAAAAAAGGCCGTCACATGGGTGAACGAACCCCTTGAAGAAAAGCACTTTATCTTTCTTATTTATCATTTTTCACAAAAAAACGGTTTAGTAATTTTTGAAAATTCTGCGACAAACGTTTGCCTCTCACCAGAGTAGTTTTCTCTTGCACTATTCCCAAATCATTTGTCGCTAACACAGAAAAAGTTTCTATATCCGCTATGCTTTATTTATCAAATATGCATTTCACTCTTTTGTTAATTTTTTTTTTTGTTTTTATTTTGCATCTGATGAAATGAGACAAAATAATGTTGTTGTTACAAATGGGTGACTATCCATTTAGTTCTTAAAAATATACAAAAGAAATATAGTAACATCAAGAAAAAGGCTTTTTATTCAAAATTTAAAGTAATACTGTATCTTTTGTATGAGTATAAAGCTATTTTCAACAGTAAATAGTATCAAAAGCTTTCAGATATGGAATAACAGATTACAAAATCTCAGAAAAGTCAGTTGAAATTTTATTAATAATGATCGATATACTCTTCGGACTGAAACAATGTGAAATTTTGTGAGCAAAAAATTTTATCTAGTTCATATATTTAAAAAGAACAATATTTTTCCACTTTACTAAAAAAAAAATTTTTTATTTTGCAATAGTTTCACTGATGTAATTGAAAAAAATATACAAGTTGAATTCTTCAAGACAATGAAGCTTATTTTTCGTTTTTAACTATTTTCTCTGCTCTTGTACACTTTTTTACAATAATATTTTAAAAAACCTCTCTTGGGACTGTATAGTAAATCTTTCGAAGTTCTTTGTGATACGAGTGTTTACTCCATGAAATTTATTTTCTACCATTTCCTTTAAGTCAAGAATTCTCTTTACCCAGCAATACATTTGAGAAAAGAATGAATACATGTTAAATATTTATCCTTTGTGACCTCTCAGTCAGAAAATATTTTTTAATAAAAATACTGAACACATTATAGAACATTCCTGTCCTTCTATATGAGTGTGACCTTCAGCCTTTAAATATGAGAAGGAACTATTGTTTAACCAAGTACTTCAACAAACTGCTCAGTTATGGTGATCAACATAGAACCTCTTAATACTTAAAGCATTGGACAGTTAATCAAGGGTTGAAATGAAATAGTCCCTTCTCCCAGGCACTTGCACAAAACCTGAGTTTTGATGTGGAATACCACTGCCTGACTTCATTCATCAACCCTGTTCTTGGAATTCAGCGGGTCACGTTCCATTATAATTTAATGCCCAATGTGAATAAAATGTCTGTCCACCCCGAATTTCTTAAGCAATTGGCTCTGGAGGTGATTGCTGGAATTCCACTGGATGCAGCCAAGATCTATACTGATGGCAGTAAGGGAGAGACAAATACTACTGGCAGTGGAGTCTTAATTGAACTAACAGGCCACGTCATCAAACTTCAGAAAAGAAATGCTGACCATGCTTCTGTCCTTAGAACGGAGCTAATAGCTATCATGTGTGGTCTTTCATTTATTAAAAACTTAAGAGATCTAGCTGTTTCTGAAATTTGGATACTGACAGACAGACGATCATCCATCCAACATTTATCGAATTGGCCATCTATCGGCAACAGCACCAGCAGGAGTGTTCTTCACCTTTTTCAACAGCTTTCGGATCGGCACCCTACAGTGGGTCCCTTATCTACAGTGGTTCCCTTCTCATGTAGGCCTTCTCGGGAAGGAAGTTGTGGACTTTCCTTGCGAAGGCGGCTACAAGCAATCCTGTGGATCCGGAAAACCACGTGGTCCTTACATCGACTGAGATCTACTCCAGGGCTAAAGAATTAATATATAGAACCTGGGTAGTCCCTCCTCTACACCCATGGTACTTTCAAAGACACCCTGGATCCGCCATATCATTCAAGGGTTCCAGATCAAATCAAACGGCATTCTCACGATTTTCGACTGGTCACCTGAGGTGCATGAAGTTTGAGGGTGGCAAAATGTAACAGCAGTCTTTTTCTCCTCATTCTGCAATGTCTGGGGTTTTACTGTGAGGAGGCTGTTGCACCCCCCCCCTGCTATTCTTAGACTTTGTACAGATTTATGGACTCAAGGATCTGGTCTAGTTTCACTAGACCAGATGGGGATTAGTCCCACCCCCCACCACCACATTCCTGTCCTGTCCTTCCTTCCTTGCCTCCTTGTGAGGGAGATGTATATCTGAGTTGTAAATTTCTCCTTCAATCTTTTTTTTGAAAGAGGGGGAGAAGAGTATTTATTTATTTTACAATTGTCACACACTACAATAGCAGCTATGCCATTAGTCTACGTGCTCCCCAATATTTTTCGACAATAGAATTAAGACTAATTAGTACAGGACACACGTCCAAATGTTCGGTGGTCATGACTAGAGTCTGGTAAGTCGGTGATACCAATTCTGTAGAGATGAAATATCAGACAATCATGTCCTGTCAAAAGTCTAGACTGAGCTACAGAAGCTTTTCTTGGAGCCCAGCAGGGGCTCAAGATTGCCCAGTTCTTGTCCTTTGACGCATATCCGCACACAGCTTCTATTTTAAAATTATACTCAAAGACCATATTACTAAAAATCCTTAAGGAATTAAAGATTGAAATTCTAGGGGGTATTTGGATCACAAGGGCTCCTTTCTTAGCAAAAAAGTCAGCATGCTGATTCCCAGTTATGTCACAATGAGCCCCTCGGTATCCACTGAAAATAATTTCTATGTAGAACATCTTTTAAGAACGATCTGCATTTTAAAATTCTTTGGGAATTACAGAGGTAATTTTGACATAAAGCTAGTAATACCAATTTGTAATCGGAAAAAATTACGGCCTTGTTCAACCCAGAGCTTCTTAGGGATAGTTGTTCGACCGCTGCTGCAATAGTGGGGAAGGGGATATTATCAAATGTTATGCACATAATACTCTTTCTTTTGGTTTCAGATCTTGTAATTTCCAATATGCCCTGTATGGATTGATTCAAGTTAAATTCAAGTTAAACCGAATTTCAAACTTCTCGCGTTGTGTGGAAATTTGGGAAGAATTAGGTGCCAAGTCAAAGATGTCTGTTACACTTGACCATGGTTGAAAAATACGAAGTCTATAGCCAATAGCCACCATGTAGCTTCTAGAACGATGTTAATGAATTATCTCACAGTTTTCCGACAAATATATTGGAACAGAATGAAGGCGATATGTATGTTGTCAAGTTATTCTGTTAATTATAGCACTATATCCTATAAGGATACCAGGCCAAGGTAGCTGCGTGGTCATAGTTGTGAACTCATGGTCGGAGTTGTCGAGTAACGAGTTTGAGCACCAGAGCCACTGAAAATCCCATTCTGATGCTCGTTAGGTCTATAGTGGCTCTGTCTTCCCATTGGCGTGGTGTGGTAGTTTGGAGGGGTTAGTGCTGACTCCGATATTGCCTCTGTCGCTTTACCAATGTTCAAAATTCCGAGATCTCGTATGACTTTAAGAAACACTTACTCATCCTTGAAGAGAACAAGACCCATTTACCCATTAAAGTTCTCTTCACGTAGGATTAAAAAATTGGAAACTCGGAACACATTTTAGAAAAAAATTATCAAGTAAATATTATATTTTCTCATTTCACACTCTTATAAGAATCAACATACTTTATTATACAATCTTTTGCAACAATTAAATGAAGCGCTATAAAAAAAAAATTACACATTTTTTTAAAAAAAAAATTAAACAGTGGAAATCTTATACATAGATAATGAAATAGAAGTTCCAAAACTGTAACACTCTCCATTGGCTACCAATCTCACATTGAATGTTAAGGTGCCTGACTAGTTGCGGAGACATTTTTTTGAAATTGTGCTGAAAATTTATTTTTTAAACTCATTTTTTGTTTAATTATAACTGAAAACTAATAAAAATAGCAAAAAAAATTTTCTTTCAATGTATTTTTTTTAAATATGGCCAATTTTAGGTTTAAATTAGACGTTATTTGTACGTTACGTTAAACATAGTAAAATAAATTCTAATGAATAATATTTTAAAAAACCCACATAATTTTACACAAAAAACAGTTACTAATGAATTGACCTAATATCTTTGAAAAATTTTAATTTGTTACTGAACTAGAAGTCAAAAAGTGCACGCAATGCTAATTTTTTAAAAATTTCACATTTATCATACAGAAAAAAATCATAAAAAGGGTAAATATGCTGTTTTTTCTTAATCGCTAGGTCACAGCATACATACTATAATAATGCACAATTACACAAAATTACAGACTTTTTGAGACATCTACAGAACTTTTTGAGATATCATGCTTACCGTGTTGTAAAATATCAAAAAATCTGTTTCAGAGAAAAATGCATTTAAAGATTTAAAATTCAAAATTTAAAAAACTATACTGCTAAAAAAACCTAAAACCTCTCTATATCAAAAGAACAAACATTTTCAAAGCAATTATGAATATTATATACTTTCTTCAAACTTTTATCTTTTAATATTTTTAACAATTTTATAGTGTCAAAAAGCTTTTTCTTAAAGTCTAAGTACACAGTTTACGAAATACAGATTAGACGTATAAAAAGCACTTTAAAAAAACCTTATTGCATTAAAAATAAAAACAGTTTACATAGAAAACAAATATATATTATTCCATATTATTTTAGAAGTTAAGAAATATATAATACAAAATATATTTGTGTTGTTTTACCAGTAAACATTCACGAAAAAACTCTTGCCAAATATTCTTTATCACAAAAGTTATCATAAATTAGAATAAAAATCCTGCAAAGAAGTACTTTAAAACCCTCCATATAAATATACTAAGCCATCTGTGTTTTTTCATCCTTAGTACTTTTTGTTTTGCTAGCTGCTTTTCTTTTTTTTTTCGAGACAATTTCGCAATCGATAACGAATGTCTTAAAGATGTTGAAATCAGTTGTTTATCAAATTTAAGTAACTGTTGAGCAACACTTTCAGGAAGGGAACCATTTACATTTCGAATTACTGATAATATACCTGCATAACCAGAATTATAAAGTATTAGAGCTAATAATGCACCCAAACGAAATGTTTCCAGTCCAATAAATATATTTTTGGGAACAATATTCCACAAAATGTTATAACTTTCATTGCAGTTCTGTGTCTTATACCATGAAGACATTTTTTCAACAAAGTTTCATTACACAGTTTTAGATATGTAGGCTTTATTTGGTTTATAATTTTATTAGGAAGTCCTTGCTCAATTTCTTTGAGGGGACTCCCAGCTGCTTTTGCCCTTTGGTAACGACACCAACTCTCAGATCCTTCAGGACACTGCCCATGCAATGAATTGTTTTTTTCAGATACACAGTGAAAAAATGCAGCTATTACACTACTCATCATCTTTTGTAGATTACCTACATTGCTTCGAATAACTATTCCATAATAGTTCTGAATTCTGTCGATTAATTTATCAGTTAATTTATTTTTCCCTCCCAAACCTTTCGTCGTTTTTTTAATTGATGCAAACGCCCCCCTACACGTTTCTGTACATGACCTATACACTCGAGTTTGGTTACTGTATTAATTCCATAAAAGTTTTTAACAGATTCATATCCTTCTGAGTCCCCATCTCCGTAGTATTCATTGTACTGTACATTCCTCACATTTGATCTCTCAGATATACGGTAGGCTCTAACAAACTCCATGTTCCCCGCGGAACCTTTATAGTTCGAACATACATGTTTCGATGATTGGCTATTGCCTTTCGCGCATATGTGGCAATATTGTGTCATAACTTCAATGTCTAAAATTTTACCGGTTTCAACTGATATGGCACTTACACACCCATTCAAAGATGAGTAGCCTCTGTGTGTTGCCAAGTACCATCAATGGATATTCCACATTTAGTGAAACTATTTGAGCCTTTGATTTCACTCAATGCAGCGTTGATGTTTTCTTGAGCAACGCGTTCAGTTGCTTTCAACAGTTTTCTTTCTTGATTGCGGAAAGCAAGTTTTGACAGGAAAGGTAAACCGAGGAAAGCACATAACTTTTTGCCAGCTGAAAATCCTTTCTCTATTATCCTTAGCCCCAAAACAATTGAAGAGTTTATAAGACAAGAACCTTTCATCTTCTCTGTCGTAGGGAAACCTTTAAAGAAGGAGCAGTTTTTGCACTTTAGGTTCATATGTGAGCATATTCCACTGACAGAGTCTTCTATAAGTTCCAAGCCCTGAGAATAACAATCAGGACAACAAACTATGGCAAAAAATGAAATCAAAGTTGTCCAGCTGACGATTCTATTGTCTTTAGAAGTTTCAAACAATCTTTCTGAGAAAATTTCCAAACTTGTATGGCTTGATTCCAACATTTTGGCACTAGCGGATTCAGTAGAATTGAGCTCAGATGTTTCATCATTCTCATTAATAGTGGCACGAATGGTATAACGATTTCCAGTAAATCGGCGCTTCTTAGACCTCCCAGATCTTGATTTAGCCATAATTAATCAATATTTTGTCTTAAGAAAGACAGTTTTTTTCATAAAAATATATCAAAATAATAAATTAAACGAGGAGCGAAGAATCGAGTAGCTAGAACATAAACAAATCGAAAAATGACAACAAACCTGTAAAGTTGTTGCCAAATTTTACTAAAACTATTAAATAATTTTTAAAAAAATATCACCATATTCAGTTTTAATGTTACCAAAATTAATATTTTATCAATAAATTCAATAAAATTCCAAAAAAGAGTAAAAATCTTTCAAATTCAAAGTACTTCCGGTTTCGATTTCTAACTTCCGGTTCGTTTTTGTTCTCACCTCACAAAAAAAGTGCTATAACTTCGTAAATAATTGGAGTACAAGCAAAAGTAAGGTATTTTTAGAAAGAAGAAAATTCAAATATTAAAAATATCAAATAAAATTTTTTTTGTCATGTTCATCAAAATTGATGATTTTACACTAGTCAGGCACCTTAAAATTGGTAATTGGAGAAGCCCAACATTCCTGGAGGTGATGCATACTTATGAGCACCAATGTAAGGAGGGATACAGATAATTAATCTTACTTGCGATCCATTCTAACTGACATTGATCAATTATTGTTCCAGATTTTTGAGGATGCTCTAATTTGGTGGCCTAACATGCTTCATAGATGTCTAACATATGCGCTTGATTGACGAAAGTACTGGATATCTTGTTGTCCAAAAAAGAGTATTGATAGCACAAAGACATTCCAGAGAAGCGAAAATTGCATGGCACTTGCAATTGCTCGACCTCTTATCCCTCAAGTCGCAAACAATAAATGACATAAATAACAGCGCTTAACGACTGGACCGAATAGGGATTCCTTTTCATCCCAGTCGACTAACAGTACACGGCCTAACTGCTAGCCGATAGGTTAGTGGTTCAAATAAATACACAACGAGTCGTAGGATGAGCTGATAAAGTTGTATGCAGAATGTGAGTGTTATATTTTATGGCGCAAGAGCCAAATCTGGCTATACTGCGCCAAACATTTGTGAAAATCTGTGATCTAGACGGGGAAAGAAAGAAAGGAT
Organism: Trichonephila clavipes; assembly: GCA_019973935.1. NCBI lineage: Eukaryota > Metazoa > Arthropoda > Arachnida > Araneae > Nephilidae > Trichonephila > Trichonephila clavipes. The sequence continues at coordinate 271,666 of BMAU01021193.1, forward strand.
ACATTGAATGACAAGAAGGAGGGTCGAAAATAGAGAAGGATCACTATGGTACCCCAGGTTCTTGAGACCCATGTTTATCCAAGATAGTAAACCCCTAAGTTGTATGCAGAATGGTAAGATGTAATTTGCTGCTGTAAGATTCCCTTCTAACCTTCAGGCCAGAGATGATGACTGCATAATGGACAAAATAAGACCGTTTTAAAACCGTTGGCCTCGGCCCCCTTCACACATGAATAAAAGGGTCACTTGATTTAAGATTGAATCGGGATTCATCTCTAAATAATAAGAAGCCAATTAACAGGCAGCTATGATGAACGACTAAGTCAACACTCTAAAGGATTCGTATAATGAAGTTAAAGGCAGACTTTTTAAAGACCACTGGGGACTTTAATGCTCACTCATTTCAAGAACACTGTAAGAGTAATTACGTTACAGCAAAACTCATGAAGAAATGAAAGTTGGTAGTGGTCAGTGATGTCGTTGGTGCAATTTGGACATGGGCCTCAAATAAATTTATTTTAAGAGACCCATCTCTGACATTTCTAAACTGCATATAATTCTTGATCATCTATAAACCAGAGATTCCCAAACTTGAATAGATTTGAGAGGTCAATAAACCTGAGTTTTTTCCCAAGGGGTCAATAAACCTGATAGATCCCTTGCCATGTTTTTTGGATTGGGGTAGACCCCTGCTTAGTTAATATTGAATTTTTTGCAAATTTATCAACTTAAATGTCTTTTTGACAGCTGGTACTACTTTAAAATAATTAAATCTCAAATTTCTAATTTTCAATGAAGTATAGTGTTTAAAATTTAATAAGAACATGTTAATTAATTAAATTAAAAGTTAATTAAAAATAAAATTGTTAAGTAAAGTAAATTAACAATAAACATATGATTTTAATGGAAGGGATGAATCTAGCGCTACAATAACAAATTTTTAACATTTGGTATCAATCTTGTCAGTTTTAATCTTATATCAACTCTGTTAGCAGTGTCCAGTTTTTTCTCTCTTTGGGGGGGGGAGGTTAGCAACCACTCATGGGACAAATTTCATTGCCTATCGTGGTATTATCATAGTCAAAGTCTTCTCAAAACTGATTTCAAAATCTGAATAAAAGGCATTTAAATGTTGAACGTAGGGTAAAACGTTCTGACATATTGTACGTGACAAATTGAGAAAATTCGGGACCTCCAGTATATTATACTTTAGTTTAATTCTGGAAAGAAACTTTGAAATGGTTCTTGTGTTAATAAAATTTATGCTATCACCTGTAAGCGCAAATTAATCTCAGTAAATTTAGTAAATACATCTGTTAAATAGGTAACATTTAGTTCTAACTTGATTAAATTTTCTTTTAAAATTAAAGTCACAATCTAGATTAATGAGAGCCACTGTCACATAGTCTCCCACATACAACTCATGGACCCCCCAAATATTTTGTTGACGTGGACCCCTTGCAAGTCGTCCTAGATCCCTGGGGGTCTATATAGACCACTTTGGGATTCACTGATCTATACGTAAAAAATGCAATTTTATCAGGAAAAGTCTTTTGATCCAGTTAGCTAATGTTTAGTGTGACTAATATCTAGCTTATTTGACATGTAGTGTGTATACTACTTAATTATCAGCTGGAATTCGATCAGCTGACGCTATCCGGTCAAAATTTCCTTACTGATTTTCTTTAGCAGAAATAAGTATCATGTTGGTGGCAGTTAAACCTGTTTCTCTCTTTTGTTCCCAATTTTTTTCAACACTTAAAAAATAACATGAGGTTTAATATTTCTGTACGCCAGAAAAAAATTATTTAATTTTTAGTGATTTCAAGGCTGGTTTTGCCATACATACGAGAGAGTGAACTTGACGCGGAGCACATTTTCAGACAGAAAAAATGATTAAATTTATATAAAAATTTGTGACATTGTAACTCATGCATTTGTTTAAAAAATAGTGTTTTTAAAATTTAAAAATATTTCATAAATAATTAGTTTTTGCTTTTAATATGTGAAGGGATAGCTCATTCAGCATCACGGTAAAGGAAACTAATAGAAAAACACATTTTATAAAAGAAAAATGTGTCAACTCTGATAAAAATGAGTAGATTAAATAAGTGATTCTCTACAGCAGTTTACCGCTGTGGACCGGTCAACGTTTGATAATTTTACCGCTGCCCGCTGAGGTTGGGACACGTTGATTGTTTATATTTTAGATTGTTTTTATTTAACAATTTTCATTTAGTTACATTTATAAATATGCCTTCATAATAAAATATAGTTACACCAAAAATGAATAAAAGTGATGTAGCATGGAATATAAAGGGATTCCCGTAGAAAGTTGCGCAAATTCGAGAGAAATGCACCACTTTGAATAAAATGGCAATAGTTTAATGTTCTTTAGGCGGCCCGGCAATACTGGATCCACGGACTGGAACCTGTCCGCGGTCCAGGGGTTGCGGATCACTGCTCTACAGGATTGTGTAGCCAGAATATAATATTAAAATGTTTAAGTATTTTTATATCTGAAAAAATATTCCCGAATTCAGACTCTATACTTTAACATTAGCCGAAGATAGCCTTAAACAGATTTTTGAGATTGTAATGAACTGTACCTTAATTAAATCATTAAATAATGTTTGTTAACGTGTTACATGAATTACATTGATTTAAAAGTATATTTTTTTACATCTGACAATAACTGATATACACGCACATTGTGACGGCTATATCCGTGATCTTCTTACTAGTAGTCCTCTTGGGAAATTTATGATTTTTATAAATAATTTTATTTTAAATCTTCCTCCCGAAGAAGAAAAAGAGAGCATGTGCAAATTAAGTCTAGTATATAGTGTCTCTTTCAGGTTAGAAAGAAGGGGTTAGGATAGACTGCTAGCGGAGCAGTGATTAATCAATTTGAAGTGAGTCGCAGACATTGAGTAATTGATAATTGTTATACGTAAGTTGACGATATGTCACTTTAGATCTAATCTAGATTAGGTAGCTAAGAAATCAGAGTGTTGGATTGATGTAAGTGTTCTAAGTAATTAAAGTCTTCTCATTCGTCGCGTACCTCGTTAATTGTCTTCATATTTAATAATAGGGTGCACCTCTTAACTTTGGTAGATTGAGTTTGTGCTGTGTTTTGTGATGTGAATAAATTGTGTAATTTTGAATATGGTTAGTCTCCCTTCCAATTCTCCATCACCTTTGCAAGCAGGGAAGAGACTTTTACAACTTTATGACAGTAGCATCTGAAGAAAATAGGTAATAACGTTATAGGAAAGTTTGGAAGATTTTTTAAAGATATTTTATAGGTTATAGTTTTTGCCAACATATTCTCCTTAGATTTATTCGAAATTAACGTCCAATAAGACTGAATTAAAATAAGCTGTTTATCAAATATTCTGAAACAATTTAGAACGTAGAAATATTTTAATTCGTAAAATTCCACAATGAAAATAAAATTCGTCTAAAACAAAGCTTGCGCTTTTAACGAGGAAGCACTGTTTCTAACAGATTAAAGATTATTTAAATTTTTAATAAAATATGCATGCAATTACTTAAGACTTTCTCCACAATTGAATTTTTTTACGCCATTTCAACTTACCGAATCGCGTACATTTTTAATATTCATATAATCTCCTTCGAAACAATTCTTCTTTCATTTCATTAAAACTGGACTAAAGTTAGCTTCTCCAGCGGATTATTTTCTATTTACATATCAAAATTCTGAAACAGGAATATGGCAACAGTCAGAAAGGGGAAAAAAGTTCCCCTCTTAAATACATTCGCGGCGTCTGCTAGTCCAGATTAGTAATGAAGCTACAGGGAATATAAGTAGCATTTCCGCTCGCAAATTGAAGAAATAAAAAAAAGGGAGAAAGTTCGTAAAGTTTTCCCTACATCATTTTCCGGAGGTGATGATTTGAAGTTCATTTTTCCCTTTTTAGTAAATGGTAATCTTCGAAGATTGATGGGACTTTAATAATGCAAAGTATTTTTATAACGGAAAGAAAAGAAATCTTTCTATCTTCGAAATTTTGTAGGAGGAAAAGATGGCATTAAGATTTAATTCGCTTTTATTATTTTTACTCGTTTGTTACTTTGAAGGTAAAAGTTTGAGCAAATTGGAGTTATGCAGAAGTAGTTTTGAATCTGTTACTTTTTAGAAAAAAGTTGTAAGAATTAAGATGATTTAAAATCTTTAGTTTAAATGATATTTGTTTCTTTTCACGTGATTTTGTTGAAATACCTTCGAATCTTTTCTGAATCAAAAATTTAATTTCTAAAGAATTCATTTTATGGAAAATAGAATTAATATCATCGCTTGAGAACGGTTTATTACTCTTAAAATGCATTAAAATGTTTAACTATTTTCAATTGTAGTAATTACGTGCGTAAATCAATTAGATAATTTCCTTACTCTGTTTAATTTTTTTTACTACAAAATTCTGTTAATTCCAAATAAAAATTACTTTAAATTTCTGTTGTAATTACTTTTTTTCTCGATCTCTAATGGATTTTATTTAAAAAATTTAGACAATAAGTTTTAGATATCAATGTAGGATGAACTCTTAGAAATGTATGAAAATACAATTTAAGAAACATGTCTGTTTCCAGATGTTATTATTAAATGTTATTCAAAGTTATTAATTCTATTTAGATGTTATTAATGCTATTTAAATGTCATTAAAGTTATTATTGCTATTTAAATATAATTAAAGTTAAGGAGTTTTAAAAAATCTGGGGCTCACCTTTTTATTTTAGTTTTATTTGTTAGTACACTGCTGGCTACCCAAAATACAATGGCATCCAAAAATCTTGAAATTCTTACCATGCATCTATACAATTATAAAAGGCAAATAATTGGTATTTCAACGCAGACGCACACCATGATTGTCTAACAGCCATCTACAAATAGTATGTAAAGAGAAAACAGAATGCTGTTTGAAGTACTGGAATTGCAATTCCATGCATTTGCTTGTATGAAAATTTTAATCGATCTCGAAGAAGAATATAAACGTAATTGCTACACGTTTCTGAGCTCAACTAAAGTTGAAACATAAACTATACCGAATGTGGATTATCCTTCCAAAAAATTGGTGGTCGTGTTGTATGTGACCAGGCAAAAAATATTCAAGTCAATACCGTTGACACCGGTTGCACCAGCCACGCGCTACTATACATGATACCAGGCAAAGTGTGCACATAAAATTGATGGATTACTGCCACATCAAGAACAATATCACAACAAATACGACCTGTTGCGCAACAATAGGTGTTTGCTCGTACCATTTACGTCATAATAGAATGTCCGAAATATATCCGTTGGCACGATTTTGGTTTCAGAACATTTGAAACCATTTTGCATTTGAGTATATTCAGTAGTGCACTGAATGATTGGCGTACAGGATTTTTCCGAAGAATTTCTGGAATGATTTTATTTTAAACAATTTATTTTTTTAGAATCAATTTGCCTTATTTACATAACTTTTCAAAGTATTCTCCCCCTGCTTCATTGTACCATTGTCAACGCTTCATCCAATCATTGGAAGCACCCTAGAAGTCGTTAAAGTCATCAAAGAGAATCTCCTTTAGTTTAAGTCGTAGGAAATGCTCTTAAAACCACCAGCGTCCATACTGAGTTCCTTTCAGGATTCTTTTGATCAGAGAGAACAATAAGAAGTCCACTGGTGCCAGATCGGGGCAGCACGGTGGATGGGGCAACATTGCCCCACTTATTTTGACCAGCAGTTTGGAGACAATGAGTGTGATATGGCTTAAAGCGTTGTCATAGTGCAAGATCGTTAGCAAATGCGTTAATTTCGAGTGAAAATGTGACGAACGATTGCTGTGGGTATTCCATAATATTTTACAATCCTCCGAACACTGAATCAGTGTTCCTTGTCCAAAATGTGATGCCCTTTTTGCACCGAATCGTTCGTCGTACTCCCGAGCGGTCGTCATCGTTAAAAGAGCCCCAACTTTCCCGAAATCTCTTGCGTGATATGAAAGTTTAACTTTGTTTCATCACCCCGTCACCGTAAGCTTTCCAAAGCATTTCGAGTGTTACTCCCCAGTTTCACATCAAACTTGATTGCATAACGCTGCTCCAGAAATTTGGTCAACTTTTTGCTCGACGAGGGTGTAGAAGATATCTCTGTGCGGAGCATAACTGTACCTCAACAACCGCCCGTAAACTACTGACACCTATCTAGTTTCGTAGCTTAGACCCCCTCCCCCAGTTTCTCCCGAAGGTCCTCCCCCGGCCTGCGTTGCCAACTACAAAAATCATTCCATGAACTTTGGGGACAGACCATGCATTTCTCAAATTTGCAATTAAAATTGTGTTTAGATATAATTTAATTTTACTTAACATAATAGGACACAACATCTAACGTTAAGAGTGCGAGAAAACAAAAGGAAGCTCTCTGGTGCAAAATAGGGGCTGTAATGTGGCTGGGGTAACATCGTCCCACCTATTTTGAAATTAGAACCAAATATGCGCAATTATATTAGATTCTGAAAGAATTAGTGCACGGAATGATTTTTTCTTAAATACTTGAAATTGAAGTATTTTTTTTTTCAAAGTCGAGACCGACTTTATAAGTGGTCAAATCAGACCTTCCAGCCAGAAAAATCTTCCCTCTTAATATTTAGACAAAATCTACTTCCAAATAAAGTTGATTCCCATTTCAGACCCTTCAAACAATAATATTAACTTTATTTCAAAACAGAAAGTCAATTACACAAAAATTATTTTACTCGAAAAACATCACACTAATAAACTTATATCTTGAAATAAGTGGTGAGAAACTTCAATTAAACAAAAAAATTGTACATTTTCTCCGTAAATTCTTGTTATGCACGCAAATTTCAGTATAAACTAATTTTATGCAATCTGAAATTCTTAGAAGACATGCAAATTTCAATATTGATTAGCTTTATGCATTACTGATATGCATGTAACTGATGCATATTTACTGACATGCATGCAAATTTCAGTATTGACCAATTTTATGTAATCTGAACCTCTTATTTTTGTGTGTGTTATTTTAATATTGACCAATGTAATGCTATCTGAAATTGTTATAGTTACACTTGTAAATATCAATACTGACCAATTTGTCATAATCTGAAATTCTTATTGGTATGCATGTAAATCTCAGTATTGACCATTTTAATGCAATCTGAATTATTTATTATTATTGTTGTAAATTTCAGTATTGACTAATTTGATGCAATCTTAAATGCTGATAATATCAATCAGATTATTGATTTTCATATGGATTTCTATTACGTGTATCGGAGTAATATCAAATTATAAATAAAATGTTCAAATAACCTTCAGTAAGAGTTTTTGACATTACTTATTCAATTATATTGTAGTTGCAGTATACTTTCCCTATAAATGCACAAAATAAGCCCTCATTCAGAGAAAAACATATTTAATACAGAAGCAGGCCGTATATTATATGAAATTTAAATCTATTTAATTAGTTCTGAGTAGTAATGAAATTTAATTAGTTATTATAGCTAGCACATAATTAAAGCCGATATTCTTCAAAATCATTCGATTTATACATTCACTAGGAAAATGGTTTTTAAAAACCAAGTAAAATTCAAATGTCCTTCTGTGATTAAGCTTCTTGTCCCCGCTTTATTTGTTAGATCATTTTGTAAAACTGATCTAGATATATAGATATATTAATTTTAAAGAAAAAATTCAGTAGATTTTTCTTTCAATTTTCAACAAAATTCATATTTCCTCTTTTTCTTTCCTTTTTTTTTCTAAAATTTTCTTAAAATTGCGCGCATGACAGAACAAAAGTCCCATCCAAGCTCAACGGCTATCACGCGAGAGTTCTGGCTTACACTTTTTTCCCTATCAAGGGAGTTGTCATTTACAAACTTTGTTTTATGACTTTACACAAAGTTGAATTATCTCAGGTGAACCAATTCCTTTATCAAGAAGAAATAAAAGGGAGAAAGACAGATTTAAAAAAAATTCCAATTTCATGAAGAGGATTATATCTCAACATTTAACATTACCTCTTGAAGAAGAAGGATTAAAAGATGAAACTTGCTATTTTTTTCCTCCAACAAATGAAAACCGCAATCATTACTCTTCCGCGGCGGAAGATAAATGACGCCAAAGGTTTGAAATTATTTTTGATTTTTCACCACCTACCTTCTTCTCAAGTTAGTTCCTATATTATCATGAGCCATTGAAGATGGCTATGTCTCGTGGCAGAAATTCATTACTCAAATCGATAATTGGAAGCCAAATTGTAACGCCAAATCCACGGGATGAGGTTACAGATATCTGATGGAACACTTTCTGTAGCCTGGTTTAAGACCTGCAGACGCCAACTTTTGGCGAAGATGGAATTGATAGCCGTGGAGCTGTCGAATTGAAGTCATTGCTTGAGAAAGTTTCTTTTTATTGATGTGGATGGGAGTCTATTTTGCTTCCAATATTTGACGGCTCTTGTTGGAGAAGTTTTATGATGGTAACTCGTCGACCGTTTCACTATCAAGGAACTTGTTTACTGGGTTCCTTATTTATGTTATCCATAAAAAGCGAGGGGTTGATTAAGTACGGTTGTTTGTGATGCTACAAAATGGTTTATTTTGGATTGATATCGAGCTATAATAGAGGATATAAATCCGGTTTCGATAAAAATACAGCTATAATCTTGTTGTTCGACGTAAACAATATTAATTAATTTAAGCTGAGTTGGGAAAAACAGGTCGAGTATGTTGACAAACATTTGAGTTAATTTCTATAAAAGACTTTAAATTATGAAGTGGTGAAGTTTTTATAATGAGCTTTTTGCTTATGACGTAATTTTATGGAAATATTGCACTTATTCTAAACTTAAAATACTTCCTTTTTTTTTGTTGACTGTTGTATAATTTAATGCATTGTTTTCAACCTTATTTTTTTCTATGAAAAAGATAATATATATAACATTCTACGGTACATTTAAATGCAATGATAAAATAAGTTTAAAAAAGAGCTTTGTATGGCTTAATTGTTATTAGGCGAATCAATTTGTTTTTAATATAAATAAAAAGGTAATATGATATATATGTATAAAATAAGATTATGACAATAAAATATTATTATTACTATTCTTTATAAGAATAATTATAGATTATTTATTAAAAAATATTTGTTCTACTTAACACACGTTTTAGATGACATAGTAGGGATGTCTTAACACGTCGACCGCCAGGGGGCCTATAGATTCGTTCTTGTCTCTATCTTACCAGATCATTTTAATTGTAAAATATTATTTTCTCCGCAAAACAGGCAATTTCGAACTATATGTCAACTGGCAAAAGTTGTAAGTGTATTATTATGTAATGACCGTTGTCCACACATGACTAGACCCAGGGCTAATACCATAAACAATCATTCAACTCATTTAGTCGAAATGTGACCAACGGTTGAGCAGGTTTGTGCCTAGGTTTTTTATAGATTCTGAGTCATACATATTTATCTCAAATTACCGTTTGAACGAGTTTTTGACAATGCAAGCTACTGTTCACTTTTAAAGATCTCAGGCAGGGCCTACTTTTGCATAGGGGCTCAGGGCCTCAAAAAATCTTCTTTGGGCCCTGGGCCTCAAAAGTCTTAAGACGTCCCTAGGGTCATGGTAGCCTATTAGTTATGCTGATTGACTCGTGACTGGCATGTTGGGAGTTCTAGTCCTCCAGAAGAAGGTATGAAGCAAATAAAATCAGTTGCGGCTCAAAGTGTTCTTCTGGGTAGATGTGGAAGTTCGGAGTAGATGATGCCAGATCAATCTCCTGACCAGGGTATAAAATCACGAAGTCCTTCACCAATATCACTTGTATCGCTTGACAGTGCGACATTAATAAACACACACTCACTCATTTTCATCAGTTCTAGGTTATTGAACGTTACCGGAACTTTAATCTTCAATGAGGGGTGCAAAATATATTAATGAGTTTTCACATAACACAAAACTGAGGGAACTGAAATATTTTTTTCATTTTAAAGGATATTGCAAAAATATCATATACTCAACAAAATCAAGTTTATTTGAGTACGTTTTATTTGCATGGATTTAATAAAAACCAATGAAAAAAAAAGCACCCTCAATGATTTTTTAAACAAAATTTTCAAGATTCTGAAAAACAGAACATTTATTGAGTTTTTGGAAAATAATCATATATTTTTCTTTGCATTGCCTTTTTTTAGCATCACGTTGTTCGATGCTGTCCATTTTGTTATTCATTTCACAATTAGAACGTGTATTTCAATGGTGAAATGAATAACAAAGGAAGGATTAAGGAACATCATAAATGCGCATACTTTTTATAATGTTCCTTATTTTGGACTATGATGAATCAAGAGCTGTATTTATTCATTTCATTTTAGTCGTCGGAATCCTGCATCAATGATATTTTTTGAACTTTGAATAAACTCCAAAATGTCTTTGTCTGTCATAATTAGGCCGTTCACCATTATTATTATCTACTGAAACTATTCTTCCAATGAAGAAGTGGCTGGCGTTTTCCGTATTTTGTTCATTCTCAGAAGGGAAATCTTTTCGTGTTAAACGATGTTAGTTTCAAACTAAGAGAAAGAATGCATGAAAATACATAGTAGTTTTTCGGAAACGTTGTACCATTTCGTGTTAACCGATATTTCATCTTAAGCGATTTCGCGTTAAACGTATTTTACTATATGTATTTATATATTTCAGAAAGAAAACGAAAACTAAACTAAATATTATAAATGCATTTGCCTTTCTCTCAAATTCATGTTAGGAGCTTGGTATAGGGATGTTAAGTAACAAAATAAATCAGTTAACCTTCATAATAGTTATAATGCGGGGTGTGTGTGTGAATATGAAAACAAATTTTATAGGTAGTTCTTTCTTTGAGAACAGTTCGAGATAAATCTTAAAAATGAATATTAGGTTTGCACAGGCTATTGTATCAGCATTTTCTAGAGATTAGTACTTTAAAATGTAAATAAACATATAAATCTCCCATCAATTCAAAATCTTAAAAGTTCAATATCCTTTTATATTTATCTAGGTAACATTTTATTTATGAATCGAATATAGTTTCCCTATCCCCTCAAGACGTATAAATAATAGCTTTAACATCTCAAACACCTTTTCACTTATTTGCAAAGCCCCATCACTATACAAGCTTTCAAACCAAACAAAAAAAAATTACGAATCACTTCTGTTTTTTTTCTATTTGTACTTACACCCCTTCAGCGTCACTTCACTGAAGAACGAAAACATGTACTTAAATCCATTTCACCCATCGTTATCAATCAGAACCAATGATTGTTTTCATGTATCCCTTTCATTAACTCTTCACCTTCCAGAAACCTTTCAGAATACAATTACCCCTTGTTAAAATGCTGACAACAGGAGAACAATGCCTGGATTACGCTCACCTCTTCCTATACGCTGCCAATTCTTGCAGACTTTAATAAGAAAAGCCAACAAACGATTCCAGCAATCAAGCTTCTTCCCTTTTGATCTTTTATTTCAACTCAACCCCCCTCCCATCACCTTTCGAACAAGTGATTCTCAACCTTACCACCCTCCAAACGGCGTATAATTTAATAACAACCCATCAATTGTTATAGCAGAAATTTTGCAACTTATTGTGCACCCGTGATTTCTAGATAGGGGTGGCTTGGGAGGGGTCAGGGTATTGAAATTCCTCAGGGCTGAAAGGGTTGACATGACTCTGACGTGTAGTAATTTGGAAACTTAGAAGGGGGTGGCGGGGAAGAAATTTTAATCCAGGATCGCTTTTAATTTCGGATTCACGGTTGATAGAACACAGTAAACGGTGAAAAGGGATAGGGTTATCATTAAAACTAAGAGTTTTCCTTGTAGAAAGTTGAAGGGGGTGTTTTACTTTCTCGTAAGAGATCATTTGGCGTATTTATTCGCAATTAGTTTAAGGGGTTGTGTGTTTCGAAGGAAAAGGATAAGGACATACCTATGGAATGTGAAATCAGGAAATGTTACTTCGGTGTGAAATAACTAATCATGAAACTTTTCCTGGTATTTGGGGGGTAAAATGTATTTGTATTCCTTCGGATCAGGTATTCCATTCTTTTAAAAAAGGTGAGCAAAATAATTTGCTTTAAAATTTCTAAATGAGATTAGATGTGTTTCTTTCATGATTTTAATTATTTATGTATATCCGTATACAGTAGCACACACAGGAATTTTTCAAAGGGGGGACCAGGGTCGAAAGTCCACTCTTCCCGCTCCAAAACGCCGCCCAACATATTCATTTGATTTTGTCGATTTTCGGGAACAAAAAACAGTAAAAAGTTAGTTATCGAATGAATAATTAGCATTAATTAATAAAATTAATTATCGATAACCAACACTTAATTAAATTCTACGTACTATATACATAGGATTATAATCAATCAAAATAAAATCAAGGACTTTGGGGGAGGGAGGTCAAGACCCAAGGACCCCCTTCCTCCTTGTGTGTTATTAACGTTACTGACAGCACATTTTATCGTTTCAGTGTCCTCCATGTTATTCGAAATCTTGAAAATTTACATAACACTAAGTTTTCGTAACCCCCCTCTCCTTTTACCACGTGATGTAACATAATTGCATGAAAAGATAAAGCGTGCTGTCGATAACATTGATAGTTGTGTGAGTAGTATGACTATTAGCTGTATGTATACCGTTGTATTAAGTAGTGTTGTATTAAATTGACTATATATATATATATATCGATTGATATAAGCCATGTAGCCAAGATTTTACACATAAAGCACCTAAAATGTACGGAATTAATACTTGAATTGTTTCCAGGGCCGTCTTAATGCATGGACCAACTGGGCCCAGGGTCTCTTTCATAATGAGGGCCTTGCCTCTTTCTTGACTCAGCCTTAATAATATAATGATTTGAATAATTTCATCGGTCAAATGTTAATTCCAGTTGTATTCTCCGAGAAACTAGGAATTTCGGACGATATGTCAAGTGGCTACATGTAATGACGTCGTCACTGTATAAGCCTGGGCCTTCTACCATACACCATCATTACTCATTTATTCAAAAAGCGGTAGTCGGTCGAACCAATTTGTGTGATTTTAAGTCATGGAAAGCATTTATTTTTTTCGGGTTTGTACGAATATTTGTCAACGCATGCTATGCACTGTCTACTTTTATGAGTCATAAAGGAAGCCTACATTTGTGTAGGGGTCCAGGGTCTACTTTTGCGTAAGGGCCCAGGGCCTCAAGAAGCCTTAAGACGTCCCTGATTGTTTTTGTATATCCTCAAATGTTCTTTTTTATTTTATTCGTCAATTTTTTTTTAACTATAGCTCTTCAAGATCCCGGGAGGTATTCTGAATAACTTTGTATTTCTTTATAATAAGTTGGGCAACATTCGTGGGTCTATTATGTGATGCACTAATTTAGAAAATAATTGTTTGTAAGATTTTAGAATGGCAAAACAATAAAAGGAAATGAAAGAAGGCGAAGAAAAATGATGCTTCAAAATGATACAGAATTCTCTAATTATTAATTTTGTTACCTTCACCATATGCGCATAAGCATCAAATTTGCCTTCTTAAAGAAAAAATGAGGGGAGGGGATAGCAGAGACATTTAGAAAATATCTGTTACCTCCGATTTAAAAAAGGACCTTGGCAATTCAATGATCAATGTAACAAGAATCAACGATAAAGCTAAGGTTAAAGTCCTCATCAACTGGGACTCAAACTTCTCCTGTGGAATATACACTCTGTCGCAAAAAATATATGCACCCAGAAGAAATCAAGCTACAATCACGAAACTCGGCAAGAATGTAGTCTGGTAAGAGATATGCAAATGATTAAAATTTCGAAGCCAATGAGACAAGGCTAAGTGTGCTATGCGCATATTAGTTGCGCAACTGGGAGAGTTTAAAAGCATGAGTACGAGCGCCGTACGGCTATCCAAACGAATCTGATGACTTTGATAGACGATATTGAGACTTAGGATGCCTCTAAGACGTAACCGGCGGCAGTACGAGCAGCTGACGGACTTTGATGGGGCCGTATAATAGGCCTTAGAGAAGCAGGTTGGTCGAATAGACGTATCAGCCGCCACCTCGGTCCGATATGGTAGTTGCTCGGTGTTGGCAACAGTGGATCACAGAAGGTAGAGTGTACCGTCGCGGAGGGTCAGGACGTCCCAGGAACACAAATGATCGCGAGGATCGTGCAATCAGAAGAGTGGCCACTTCGGCACCAACAACGTCGCTAGCATCGATTCAACGCCACTTACCTCCTTCCAGACATCCAGTGCCATCAAGAGAAACCATAAGGAGACGACTGACCGAAGTTGGCTTGAGGAGCCAACGTCCGCTAAGACGCTTACCACTGACCCCACATCATAGGCAGTGTCGACTGGATTTTTGCCGACCTCGGGCAACTTGGAGTGTGACAGACTGGAACGTGTCATCTTCAGTGATGAATCCCGATTCAGTCTCAGTGCTGATGACCACCGCACACGTGTCTGGAGGCGCACCGGCCAGCGGTCCGATCCGGCATTTATTGTCGAGCGGCATACAGCAATTTCACAAGGTGTGACAGTGTGGGGAGCAATTTCTTGGGACACACGATCATCTTTAGTGGTCCTTCAAGGCAATTTGACAGCTCGCAGATACGTGGACGATATTTTAACGCCGATTGTGCTACCCATGCTATCAAGTCACCCAGGTGCCATTTATCAACAGGATAATGCTCGTCCACATACTGCGCGACTCTCCCAACAATGTATTCAAGGATATGACGTCCTACCATGGCCTACCAGGTCACCAGATCTTTCGCCAATAGAGAATGTCTGGGACGCCTGCAGCCGTCCCGAGATACAGGAGAATTAACTGCGCAGATGCAAAGACTATAGCAGGATCTTCCACAGGGGGTCAGAAGTGATTTGAATCGATGCCACGCCGAATTTCGGCAATAAATGTGGCTTTACTACTTACTGATTTTTAACCTTTTGCAAGCTGTAACCGCTTAATAAAATGATATTTTGTTCTGAATTTTAATCATTTGTTTATTTTCATATAAACTACATGCATACCAAATTTCGTGAATGTAGCTCAATTTCTTCTGGGTGCATATATTTTTTTGCGACAGAGTGTATATGTAGAGTTTTCACTGGAATCAAACATGTTACTGGGGCAGCGTTTCTCAAACAGTGGGGCGCACCCCCTATAGGGGCGTGATAACCCTACGAGATAAGGGGGTGCGGGCATATTGAAAAGCAGAAAACAAAAGATTATTTAAACAATAAATATTAATTTACTGAAAGTAAAAACAAGTAAAAGACATTCTAACATAATAAAATACAAAATACACATTTACACTCATAAATGTATCCGTACCCCCACAGTGTATTTTATTATTAATTTAACAATACTAAGTTAAGAAGAATTACCAGTGACCCCGTGGGGCTTGGCATATATAAAATTTTCACAAAAATCAACACTTATCTTGATAGTTTGTACGGTTTATAATTAATCCGAAAACTGCCGATTAGAAGTTACGGGATTCATTCCCCAATGTTTTAGTTTTCCACATAGGTGCGCTTATGTGATTTTTTTGGGGGGGGGAGGGAAATGAAAATAAATAAATATATATATATATATATATATATATATATATATATATATATATAACCTTCTCTGAATTAAAAAGTACGTGATTCGCTCATCAAATGCCACTGTTTTCAACGATTGATTGATTGAATATTAACGTCGCACTGTTCAGCTACACGAGGGCTTTTGGCGACGGACCACGTAATTTTGAACCATGGTCAAGTGACGTGGACGACACCTGAGCTGGCACCCCCCTCTCCTAACTACCACACCACACCAACGGGAGGACGTTTCAGCTCTCGACAGATTTAACGTGCATCGCTGCCCTACACGGCACTGTTTTCAACGAAGGTACGCGTATGTTATGTATTGGAGAAGGGGGGGAATGAATAAATAAGCAAATCCTTTTATTGTATTCCAAAGCCCTTGGAAAAATGTTATTGACAACAGTGGACAGAGCAGATCGTAGTTCGGAAAGGCGTATATATACGTCCAGGACATTTAACGCTTTGGCTGAGTGAGACGTTTATATATGCCGGTGACACTTACGAGTTAAAGTGTAATGTACTTACCATTGAACGTATGGGCTTGCCATGTATAAAATTATATACAAAAATTAACACTTATTTTGATAATTTGTACGGTTTATAATTATTCCCTTAACTGCTGATTAAAAGATACGTGATTCGCTCCTCCATGCCACTGTTTTCGACGAAGGTGCGCGTATGTTATGTATTGGGGAAGAGGGGGAGGGGGAGAAAATGAATAAATAAATAAGCAAATCCTTCGCAAACACTATCAAGGTATTTTTATTGCATTCCAAAGCCTTTGGAATAATTTTCCGAATAGTGGAGCACAGAAAAGATTGTACTTCGGAAAGATCTATATATACGTCTGGAGAAGTTAACGCTTTGGTTGAGCAAGACGTTTATATACGCCGATAGCACTTAAGAGGTTTAAGTCGTATATATTGTAGCTTTAGCATCGAAGTATAGTATTATTGAATTCAATACATTGTTATCGTAATGAGTGGGGCACGAAGAAAATTATGATTGAACATTGGGTTCTGCAATTATTGAAAGTTTGAGAAGCACTGTGGTAAGCCCTTTTTCTTTGCAGCTTTACGATAGACCAGTGGTTCTTAAGCTTTCACTACTGGCGCCCCCCCTTTTCAATCACAATTTTTATCGCGCACCCCTTATACATTAACAATGTACTGAATGCAATAATAATGCACTTTGACGCTAAAGCTACAATACGATCATAATTATAAAGAGAGCGTACAAATAAATAAGATAAGTATTAAATTTTGTATATGTTACTTTTAAGTAATATTTTTTTTTTGCTTTTTAGTTCGATTCACTATAAAAGCGTGTTTTTTAGTTTGTTTTAAAACTATAATTTATTTTATAGTTATTTTTACTATACACTATAAAAATCACAAAATTCCAGTGAATAATTTAATTAAGAGAAAATATACTTACCTACTTTCAAGGACTTTTCAATTTTTCTTAGAAAATTTGAGAAAAAATCCAATAAAACTAAAGAAAATGTTCCAAATAAATAATGCCTTTAATAAAGGACATAAATCGCAGACACTTTTCGCTAACAACACAGGAACGTTATTTTCCAGCTAAACTCAAATCAACTCAAACGTTTCATGTCTCACGCTTTTCTGATATTTACCTTCGCTATATATATATATATATATATATATATATATATATATATATATATATATATATCTTGATTAATATGTATTATTTCAGTAGGTTCTTCAATTGCTTGATCAGTTTCAACTTCCTTTAATAGGGATCACAGATGCCCATTTTTTTTTAATATTCTGCTTATTTACATTTATAAACCATAATAAGTCGTACAACACAGCAATCAAAACTACAAAATTGTTCATGGGGAAAGTGTAGCATGTTCTAAAAGATAATTGTGTAAAATGTTTTTCATTATGCATTATATGTTTCAGAATACTCATGCTTATCCATATATCATAACTCTTTCACATGGAAAAAAGATGAAACTGAAATATATTATATATATTTACAACTTCCCTAAATAAAAGACGGAGATAACCATACCAGTAAGTTCGAAGGTCAGCTAAAGTAATATTTTAGGTTAAAAGAAACGTAATAAAAAATCTCTCATCGTTTGATATCGTTAAACGAAACGTAAAAAAAAAAAAAAAAAAAAAACTCTCATCATTCTCATATTCACCGCAAAGCAAACAAAATACTTGTTTAATTTGGTTGTAGGATCACAGATGGCTAATGAGCGTTTAAAGTGGAATCTTTTATATTTGATGATCACCAGATAATAAAAATAAATTATATCAGTGTAAATGTGTATTTTTTTATTATGTCAGAAAGCATCTTGTTTTACTTCATTCCAAAAAATTATTTTTAAACCTTTTATTTTCAATATGCTCTTGCCCCCTCGCAGGGTTACCGCGCCCCCCCAGGGGGCGCGCCCCACAGTTTGAGAAACACTGCGATAGACCTTTAAATATTCAACTGCAGACGAATGAAGCACACACTCACTGAAACTTCTACCATTTCCTCAATGTTTACGTGGCCTTAGTAGCGGAGTGGGTAGGGTTGCGAACTCTTGGCCTGTGTTATCTCTATTCACTCATCTTGCTTTGAAGTGCAGCTTAATAAACAATCAAATAAACCACCAAGTTTTACTGAACACCATCTGAAGACTTTAAAGCCCATCTGTGTTTCAAGTATAGAGCAAGCATCAATATTATCTACAGTGAAAAATCAAAGGTTCAACTATAAGGTATGAACGATCATGAAATTGATTACTTAAATAACTGAGCGACACATTGTACCTTAGTTTAAATGAATATATTCGAAAGCAAGGTGCAAAATTAGTGAATAATCCAACAAGCAGTCTTTGTACTCATTATCACCACTTCCAAATTTAAATGAATTCGACTGTATGCCTACTTACTGACAGTAATATACACTAACATTTACATCGGATGACTTCCACACAGTAATGTATAATTTTAAACGTTGTAACTGTTGAATATAATACTCGACAAAGTGAGTAGCATTAGCTGTCGCGCGAATTTCTACTACACAAATACGTTAAATTTATAAATATTTATTCACATTCAGAAGTAAACTTGTAAGCGTTTATTGACATGACAGTTAGATGATACGTGTTTGCTTTTATGTCAATCTGTGTTCAGGAAATTCATCACCCACACAGGAATGAAATGGGGGGATCAGAATTTCTTTGTTCAGGCTGTAAATTGTCTTACGCATAGTGAAATATGAGTTCTATTCTGTATTGAGAGGGATAATGGGGGATGTTGAACCCTCAACGTCCTCCTTTGATCTGGAAAGTTAGAATTGGGTCATATCTCGTATTTCTCAAGTATGTCTTCACTTCACCGTTGTTCAAAAGTACGAGTATAACTATTAAATGCTTTTTTGTGTTGCTATGTTGATGCTTTCAGTTATGTTTTGGTTCTGATACATGGATTTGCTGACCATAACCTATTTGGCTTAGCGTTTTTGAGATTTTTAATGACGAAATCGACACATGAGTTGGCCATTCACATTCCTTCCCCTCCAACATGAACACTGGTAGCTGTGGGGCACATGAGTGTGCGGCGGTCTCCAGTGGGGCAACGGTTATGTTTCTGAGAAAGTACCCAAAAACGAACAATACAAACGTCTATGTTCAGTGGCAAGTCAACTTTTGACCTCCTTTTATCCAGTCAACAGAGAAGTGACCGGCGCCGTTTCCCTACCAATTTCCGACTTCAAAATGCACCGCACAAGAGGTTGCAAGGACCAATGACTCAATAGTAATCCCGGATACGTCCAAACTGAAAGAATTCTGCGTCAAGTGCGACTTTTGAAGGTGTGACATAAGGCTCTTAAAGAGACGAAAAGTGGAAACCCACATTCTCTCCAAGACACTCTATTAGATTCACTTCCAGTTGTGCTTGGACACTCTCAAACCTACTATCGGACATTTCAAGGCTCCTGCATAATGAGCGTTATGTCGTCCTAACTCAGCCCTTACATCAGCAACCGGCACTTGATTAGTGGTGCTCCTCTTCAAGTGTTATGATCATGAACTCATGGTTAGCGCTATTTTTATCGAGTTGTGAGTTCCAGTCCTAGTGCCGCTTTAGATAAGTTGTACAATAGATTTGATTTATATTTCAGTCAAATCCTGAAATAACATGAAAATAATGACGACGAACCTCGTAATTGTAAACCATGGTCAAGTGATGAACCGTACAGGGGGACTGCTGCACGTTAAATGTGTGTGTGTCGATGTCCAAATTATTTGAGTTGGCTTAACATGGAGTTTTTAGAGTGAATGGTTAGCCAAGGTGTTGTCCTCACCACCTAACTGAAGCTCTAAATTATGAAATTTATGACCAAGATCCTTCGATTATCTTCAAAGTTAATATACAAACAATCAACTAACAAAAAGACTTGAATCTTAAGGTATCCGACTACGTTCGGAACCGTGATTTCAAAAAAGCGCATAAATGAATAATTTTTATGATATTTAGTGTCACTCGCATAAAAATACATGCATAAAATTGTTTTAAGGACATTTTGACAAAAAAAAACTATTTAAATACAATATTTTGACTAAAAATTAACTCAGAATAATCTTTTTTCAAAATGTTCTCCTTTTGTAAAAAATGCTTTTATTATAATATTTTGCCTATATATAGCTCAGACCTCTGTACAGAGGCTCAACTACATTGGTGTGCGAAACTTAAGCAACAGGTGGGTTTATTGTCATAACTTCACGAACAATCATCTGATAGACATGAAATTCACAAATGAGGGAGATTATTATGTACGTAAAGGATGACGAAAGCATCGGCGCTGACAAAGGAATACAATGCAAAAGGGATGGAATAAACAAAAACAAGCTTTATTGAACGCATAGTATCATGACTCATGATGGTCTATCCAACAGGAAGAGCAACAAGCAGATGTTCCTTAATATGGTATATGCCCTCCCCTCACTGCAATGGTTGCTTCGCACCGTCTCCGCATACTCAAAACCAGCTGGTGCAACATTTCTTGCGGTAGGAGTGCCCATTCTTCAATCAGCATCTGTTTGAGTTGTTGGGTGTTCTCCAGATGCAGTAAGCGTGCTGCAATACGTCTCTCCAAAGCATCCCACACATGTTCCATGGGATTTAAATCTGGGGAGTACGCTGGCTAATCCATTCGAGTGATCTCTTCACTTTCCAGCAGCTCCTCAACAGCAAGAGTCCGATGTGGCCGTGCATTGTCATCCATAAATATAAAGTCTGGGCCAATGGCACCTCGGAACAGACGCACATAGGGAAGAAGTACATCCTCACGATAGCGACCCACGGTTACAGACCCTCTATCGAAAATGTGGAGCTCAGTTCGCCCGTTCAGTATAATGCCTCCCCAGACAAGAACTCCAGAACCACTGTAATGGTGTCTTTCCTTGATGTTACTGGTATAAGACCGTGTCCCGATCTCTTTCCAAATCAAAATGCGTTGAGAATCGCTTCTGGTACTGAACCGACTCTCATCCGTAAAGAGGACACGACTTCCTTGACAGTTGTCCAGATTTTGTGCTTTCTGAACCACTGTAAACGGTGGCGTCGGTGGTTAACTTTCAACGGGAGGCAGCGTTCAGGAGGGCGGGCGAATATAGGCACCCTTTGTGAAGGCGTCTGGCCACAGTAAACCGTGACACTTGTCGCCCCGTTGCTGTAGAGAATTGCTGAGCAATGACGCTTGCTGACTGCCGTCGGCCTCTTTTCGCCCGCAGGATGAAATATCGTTCATCCCCTGCAGTTGTCGTCCTCGAGCGGCCACCACCAACCTTTCTAACAGCTGTACCTGTGGTTTGGAACGCTTTCAAGCGCGAGAAACGACACTCTTTTTTGTTGATTCCGAACTCTGCAGCTACACTGGTAACGGTACGCCCCTGCTCCAGCTTTCCGATCATTCTTCCACGTGTGAAGTCGTCCAGGTGATTTCTTCTAGCCGTATTTCACGAACTGACTCACTGGCACTTGCAGCGAATATGTTGAATTGCGTCTGCGTCCTTCATTTTATTTTACTGTTGAACAGCACGCGCCGACATCACGCGTTTTGCGTACGCTCACGTCGCTTCTGACGTTTTGTTCCTGATATTTGCATACGCATGACGTTTCTACTGACTTACGTGTTCACTGTACTGATCTCCTGACCTCCTTTTCTGCAATTTCATGGTTATCTGCTTAATTTTTACATTGTTGCTTAAGTTTTGCACACCAGTGTAGAATTTTTGAAAAATTTACATTATTTTCAGAGTTACCACCAATTGAAATAATTATTGGCGTTTATTTCTTAAAATTTATCCCCTCTTTTGTCGTAAAATATGGATAAACCCACTTCTAAGTTATAAATTTCAAAAATTCTTGTTGAGCCTCTGCAGAGAGGTCTAAGTTATATACAGGCAAAATATCATTCTAATAGAAGCATTTTTCACAAGAAGAGAACATTTTGAAAAAAAAGATTATTCTAAGTTAATTTTTTGCCAAAATATCTTATTTAAATAAAACTTTTTTTCTCAAAATGTCCTTAAAACAATTTTATACGTGTATTTTAATCGAAGAGACACTAAATATCAAGAAAATTATCCATTTATGCGCTTTTGCAAAACCACGGTTCTGAACGTAGTCGGATTTCTTAATAAATTTAATTTGTATTAGTTATTATACTTGACGGGTCTTTAATAGAATCAAGACTTGAACACGTGAATCGATTGATGCAGCGTTGGTTATGATTTTGACCATTAGGCTTCCAAAGCTAACGATTATTTTTTTCGAGATTGGAATGTTTATGTTATTGAAATAATTCAACTATTTTTTTCATGTATTCTTTATAATGTAATTTTACGAGGGTTTTTTTGAAAAAAAATTTCCAATGGAGCTATGGATTTGTGATTCGCCATTGCAGTTTTAGTACATTCCCTGGGAACTGCTATCTCTTTTCGGTGCGACTCTATATAGGAGGATACAAATCGCTGCATTGTTATTTTGACGCTCAGTTTCCCCTTCCCTCCCAGAGGGAGACACCTGAGCTCTGACGATGAGAAATCATTCTTGGAATTTTAGTTTTGCCGTGAGTACCCAAGACAAAAAGGCACTCTTGAGATCTTTAGCATGCCATACAGCTGTCGATTTTCTTCATCATGAAAATCACCGGACATGGGTGGGATCGAACCCACAAATTAGGGAGTGCAGAAGAACGCCAAACAAACTAGCCCCCCTAGACGGCAGCATTTTACGCAGTGCAATAAACAGCAAAATACAACAAAATATTTTTTATGACTCAAAATTTGTGTTTCAAGAACTTCCAAAGTTATTTTTATAGTTTTATTCTGACCGACTCCGTATGTGTATGCATGTGTTTGTGAATGCAAGAGAGATGTAATAGATACAATTCCGGGAAATGAAACAACGAAATACAATATTTGCATTCTAATTTTACAATTTTTTCATTCTAATTACTTTGCAATTTGAGTTTTTATTTTATCAAAGTCATTTGATTATTAAACGAGATATTTTTCAAAAATGCAAAAGAAATGTATCATTTAATTGAAGCATTGTTAATTTAATTCATTGGAGTTTGGAAAAAAAAGTGCAAAAAAGTGCTTTAGTGTTAAGTTAACAAAATAAATTACTTATGCAAATAACGTAAAAGAATAGAACTGCGAAAAAAAATGCTTAAATCAGCAAGTGAGTCATTTTTTAAAGGAAAGCAATTACTTTACAGTAATGATTAAAAGCAGCAAAATTAATTATTTTAAAATAATTGAATGCTAAAAAATCAAATGAAAAGTAATTTGTCAATATATAAAATTCTACAATAATTATGACCTTAACGAACTTTGAAATATTTAATTAATTTTTTTCCTTACATAAGAAATTTTCTTCCCTTTACATTAATTTATTTAAAATATTCATCGAAGAAAATACAACATAAAATATTTATAAAATAATTCATTTTAATTAAAATATTCATTAAGAGTTTATATAAAATCTCCTTTCCTCAATTCGAGTTTTAAATTTGAAATTCTATAAATATTGCATTTGCTTAGGAATCTCTTATTGCGTTGTTGGTAAATTCGTTATTTGTAATAAATAAAAACCAATATGTAAACGAAATATATATTAAATATATATTTATACGACAATTATTTACAAAGCTACAGTAAAATATGCTTATTTTGTCAAATTATTCGATTTGAAATATATTTTCTTGTCTTGTTGTGGCTAAGGCCACCTGCCTGACGTAGTCAGATCGAGGCCCACGAAGTCCATCGTGGCAATAGGCTAGAAGTACGCCTGTCGTTGGCCTAGGCCTGAAGCCCCATACAGGTGACAGCACGAATTAGCTCGGCGAAATTCATCGAAGAGACGATAGATGGCGACACCACCTATCTCCACAATTTTGGCATGAAACTGAAGGGGAGGAAAATATTATCGAGTCCCCTGCACTCGTAATTCAACCCAGAAGACTTTCGGACCCACAGAAAAACGAGCACGTACTCCGTGTGTACTCGGAGGATATTTGGTGGTTTCGGGCATCGAACTCAGGCCTTCCGAACTGAAGTCCGATGCTTTAATCCCTAGGTTACCTACAGCCTTTCTTGTCTTACCTTCTTTAAAATGTTCATAAGTTAATAGTTAAAATATGCCAATTAAAAAAAGTTTGGGTACACTAATGTTTTAAGCAAAAATTAGTTTAAAAAGTTAAAAATTAGTTTTTGTTTTGAAAGGAGTAAACGATATATGATAGTAATATTAGGTATCGAAAAAACACAGATCACAAATACGACTGGTTTGAAGGAAATTATTTTTATACATTAACATTAACAAGAAAGAAAAAAATCATTTCAAATAAATAATGACGTAATGTGAAATACGTTTTGTAAAGAACCAATCACAATTCCTTATAACATCGTTTGCGTTTTGATCAAGATAGAAATTTCTGGAATTTTCATTTCAAATTCGTTTCGTCATATTGCACAACAATGCGTAATACTTTTACAATATTGTCATTTGTAGATTATTCAATAATATAAAATATGTTTTTGAAAGCCTCTGAAAATAAATCTCCTTTTAATCCATTTTGATTTTTATTAATGGACTTTAAGTGCGCCATTGAAAAGTAAGCGTTGCTATGTGTTAAAGCTTTTATATCAAATGTAAT
Organism: Trichonephila clavipes; assembly: GCA_019973935.1. Taxonomy (NCBI): domain Eukaryota; kingdom Metazoa; phylum Arthropoda; class Arachnida; order Araneae; family Nephilidae; genus Trichonephila; species Trichonephila clavipes. The sequence continues at coordinate 296,541 of BMAU01021193.1, forward strand.
ATAGTTTCTTTTTTAGGTTTAAATGCCATTTATGAAATTAAATTCATCTAAGTTTATAAGATAAATTTTGGCTATATTAGCATTTGTGAATGCATCTCTTAGAAAGATAAAATACGATTCATTAACTGTTTTCTTTTGATTTTTTTTGTCGTTTTTTACACATTATGTTAATTTCTCTTTGTATTATACTGAATCCAGAAAAGAAAAAAAGTTATTTTAGTTTCTTGATTATTTTTAACTTTTTGTCGTTCTCAACTCAGGTAACTTATCACTGTATTGTACTAAATCTGAATAGGGGGAAAATAGGTATATTTTTTTTTATTTTAACTTATGTACGTACTGAACCTTTTTCCTACAAAAATTGAATGTGTTTGAGGTAGCCTAGTAGTTATGGTCACTAAATCACCACGGGTTTGAGTTCTGGTGTCACTGAAGACCCCTCTTGTAGAGGGGCTAATTCAAGTTAAACCTGTCGAACACAAAATCCTCCTATTGGCGTGGTGGTAATTTGAAAAAGGGGTGCCAGCTTAGGAGTCGTCTTCCTCACTTAAGGAGGGTTGGAAAGCTAAAATCCTCATTTTTTTTTTTACAATTTGTGATTTTTACATTTTCAAATTATATAGATTTTAACCTTTCCAAAAATACCTTACTTTACACCTCTAGAGCAGGATTGTCCAACACGCGGCCCGCCAGTACATGAGTTGCGGCCCGCCGACTCTTTTTAAAAAGATTTTAAATATCAGATTTTTAAAGTTTTTTTCATTTTTAAATTTATTTGAGGGGACATATTTATATATACCTACAATGTATTTGCCTGTTACCTTTTCTGGTTTTAATATAAATCCCTTTTGATAATAGAAGTGTACTTTAGATTAAAATAGATTTACATTTTATCAAACAGTTACATTTGATTTTACTATAGTAAATTACTTAATTAATAAATTCCCCTCGAATTGCATTATGCATATCCTTTACTATGGATGGTACATGATTCTGTGGGTGTACAACTTTCGTTTCTCCTCCTTTTCTGTTTGGAGTGCCCAAAAAGCAAGATGCAGTCAGAGATATTTTTAAAGTTTTAAAAAAATATATTCAGGACGGTAAAGATAAAGGACAATGTATACTTAATCGTTTGCGAATGACAACCCTATTAAATTTCAACAATGAGTAACGAAATATCAGTTCAATAGGAACACCGTAATTTTCAAGAAAATGGCAACAACAAATATTTTAAACATTATTTGATCATTGTATTGTTATATTATACAGACATTTTTATATTATCTATGTCTGTATACATGAAAAATAATGAAAACAATAATAATAATTCATTTTGTTTTAAATTTTCACTCCATTAAATGGATTTTTTTTCAAATCTGATATAAAGTACATATTTTAATGTGCGCCCGCGAGATTATAATGTTATAATGTGTGTTTTTACGAAGTGGCCCGCAAGGTCATTTGGGTTCGACACCCCTGCTCTAGAGCAATTAGAAGACTTTAATACCTTATTTTAAATAATCGTTGAAACTAGACCACGCCCATTTGAATGGCGAAAAATGTAAACAGAGTTCTTTTGCTTAAAAGTTGAGCGTCTAATATAAACCAAAACATGTATTTTTTATTGTAAATTGAGCATTTATTATTTTATTTCCTAGCTGATTAGAAGTCGCACTGCATACATTTAAATCAATTTATCTCAAAATGTAAATTTCGATGTTCGATGCACCTTTTCTGACAAACTACTGTTTACAGGTATGTAAATTTTTTATATTTGTATAATGATAGCTGATATATACTGAAATGGGCTTTTTGTAAAAAACTACTCAAAAATTTAATTTTTAAAAATTATCTTATGTGAAAAGTGTGTCAAATTTCACTATGTTTGATAAAATATATTTTATAAATCATGAATGAGTTCAGAATTAGCTAAAAGCACATTTTAGTATAATGAGAAAGGTCTACTTTGATTGCATGAAAAATTTCAAGAATTACATATAACAGATTTTGAGAAAAGATACATCAAAAACAGGCACTTTAACATTGTCGGTATAGAGGTTTCCTACTCCTCTTAACCATGGCTCAAAATCATGATGCCCGTCACCAATAGCCTTTAATTTGTATTATGTAAATTTATTGTGTAGTGTTGTAAAAATGTAAAGTAAGATTTTGTTGCATAAAGACTGGCCAGTGGGTGATTTTTTCGCTGGGGATTGGTTTCTAGCTCTAAACCCCTTTCATGTGAGCTTGGTGTGTCCTTGGGCATTGTGGCAATAGCCTCCGTGTTGCTTTATAGGGAGACATTAATATTCGTAGTTGGATTCAAAAGTTCCAGGACTGAGTCTATAACTTAAAAATATTAAGAAGTCTCAGGGGTGTTAAATTTCTCTAGAGGGCTAAAAATATAAACACTTTTCAAACTGGTATAATTTTTTTTAAAATTTAAACTAAATAATTCGAATATTTTAAACAGTATTTATAAAGGAATGGGGCTTCAAAAAAGTACCAAATGTTCGAAATATAATCATAATTTTAAAAAATTATAAGCATATGAAAGTTTTGTAATAAATATTAAGTAATTTTTGCGTTACGCAAGCTATTTTCGAAAATAGTAGCCTCTGAAGTATAAAACTTTATTTATTTTTATTTTACAAATGCCAGGCCATTGACCATCAGGTCATTAGGCAACGGGCTCTCCAATACCTTTTACAATGCAGTTAAGATCATTCAGTGCAGAGCACTGGTCCAAATGAGCGGCAGTCATGTCTTGTCCAGTGTCACACAAAACGCAGATAGGTGAAGTCACTAAATTAAAACGAAACAGATGAGCACAAAGGCAGTCATGTCCGGTTAAAAGTCTAAATTTAGCCACATCAGCAGCACGAGGAGAACTTGGAATACCGTGGGATTTCTTACATAGTGTACTCCAAGGCTTACCACGAGCAACACGAGAAGCTGTAATGCGAAATGATTCCCTAAAAATTCCTTTTAATTTCCAGTTTGGCAGAATGAAGTGTCAGGTCTCTTCGAAAGTTCTGAAGGATACCCGTTCCCTTTTTGCCAAAAAAGTCTGCCCTCTCATTTCCCCAAAGACCACAGTGGAATGGTACCCATTGAAAGACGATCTTTTTCCTTTTATCTTTCCCAGGAGTTCTCTACAGTTCTGCACACGTAAACAATTATTCTCATTATAGTTGGACAAAGCCTGAAGGGCAGAAGTAGAATCTGAAAGAATTACAGCTCTTTCAATGGGGGAAGACGAACAGCAAGTTGCTGAAGGGCTATATGTATCGCTTCAACCTCACGTATAAAACTTTATAGAATTATAAAATGTGTCATACTTTTTAAGCCCTACATCATTTAAGAATAATACATATTTTGCGTTTCAAAATATTTAAAAAATGATTTTTTAAAAAAAAATTTTGAAAATGTATTTTTTTATTTAAAAAAAAAAAATATAATTTATTATTCAACAAATATAATATTACTACAATGTAATAAGTATATTTTTTCCTTTTAAATCTTTTTATAGCTAGTAATTAAAGCTACTATTTTAAAGAATAGCATACGCAACGTAAAAAAAAAACTTAATTAATATTTCTTATAGAAAAGTTTCTTATTTTCATATGCATAGAACTTTTTAAAATTATGATTATATTTTAAACATTTTATACTTTTCTGAAGTACCATTCGTTTAAAAATAATGTGTAAAAGATTCAAATTATTTAGCAACAGTACACTTTTGCTACCGCTTGTAAAGTTCATCGAAACATTTTTAGTCACGTCCATTTTTAGCCATACATTTTTAACTTTATCTACAGATTGAAATCGACGACCCTGCAAGTGACGTGCCAGTTCAAGAAATATTTTGAAGTTTCAGGGAGCGAAATCAGGGGAGTAAGAAGGATGCAGCAAAACATTTGTTTTCATTTTCACCTAATCGTTGTTTGAAGCAGGTTCTTACGTACAACCACAGAAAACTTTTTAATGTTTTCAGCATAGTTGGAAATCTGTGGACGTCCAGAGTATCTTTGACACTTTCCCTGCCTTCTCTGAAACGTCAATGCCACTCAAAATCTTGTGTTTACGATAATGTATCACTGCCTTAAACTTGGTTCAACATTTCGAATGCCTTCTTATGGCTCTCTTCCAAGCCAACACAAAATTTGATATTATTCTCTGCTCAACAAACGCAATTTCTTTACATCGCCGGCTACGCCGTAGCAAGCCACTGACCACGTGATTTGAGACAAACATTTTTAGAAAAGCGGAAGAATGCAGTGACATGGAAATGTTATCGTAGTCTCTCTACTAAAAAATTTTTCTTACGTTATAGGCACATTCCAGGAACTTTTCAGTCCTACCTCGGATAAAACTCTCTCTCTCCAAAGAAAGAAAAAATAAATTATAGTTTTAAAAAAAAACTAAAAAACACGTTTTTATAGTGAATCAAACTAAAAATTGAAAAAATAATTCTTAATATAAGAATAAAATGATTAACGAGCAAATTATAATGCCATTGGTTGCAAAAGCGTGGGATGCTTTATATTAATTGATATAACTACTTACGAATTCTCTATTCCGAAATGCTGAGTTAGTGTAAAAATGTCGAACAAAGCACCCCACGCTTTTACCCCAATGGCATTATAATTTGCTCGTTAATCATTTTATTCTTATATTAAAAATTATTTTTTCACTTTTTAGTTCGACTCACTATAAAAGCGTGTTTTTTTTTAGTTTTTTATAAACTATAATTTATATTTAATTTTTTTAGTTCAATCTACAATAAAAGCCAGTTTTATTTAGTTTTTAAAACTATCACTTATCCTTTGTTGAATTTATCCTTGGATTTGACATTTGGAGCTGGAATTACGTGGCTGCTAGAATTAGTCTTGCTCTTTAATGGATATTAATTAACGAATCTTAAGGGTATTTATTCTCTCCTCTTACAAAGCCTCGGATGAGTCCCATATCATTATATTTCAAAGATTCCGTCTCTATAGATACAGGTCTAATTAGTAAAAGTGTGTTAAGAAGAAATATTAAACGTCAATCGTATTATCACCTTTTAAACGTATTGCTATAATATTAATTCATATAATCACTTCCAAAATTATTGCTTTATCAAAATAAAAAGAAATATTTAGCAGTTAGAACATACATTTATCACCTTTTAAACGTATTTCTATGATGTTAATTCGTATCATCACTTCTAAAAGTATATTGCTTTACGAAAAATAAAAATTATTTAGAAATGTTAGATCATAATTTTTTTTTCACGTGCACGATTCTTGTGGTTTTAGGGTTGCACCTAAATCTTTTACTCGCTAAATCTGAAGTTAGTCGCCAAATCTGAAAATGGCATATGGAATTAGTCGCCAAATCTAAAAATGGTTTGTGCAATAAGTCGCCAAATGTGGAAGTAGTATATGGAATTAATTGCCAAGTCTATAAATCGTATCCCTAATTATCCTAATCAGAATATTAGAACAAAAGTATGAAATTATTATATTGCCATTGGTCTTTGACAAGTGCGCAAAATTTCGAATTAATCTGACCTTTTAAAGTGGGTAAAAATCGAGTTCAAAGATTCGATTATATACAATACAAGAGAAACTTATAAAAGCGTGTTAAAAAAATTCACAATTTTTTTTCGTTATCTTTTGCCATGTTTTTGTATTACGTATATAAACGTCGTATTAACAATTTAAATTTCCAGGGGGGGTGTTTTTTTTACCGAATTTCAATAAAACTTTTGTTATTATAAAAACTATTTATTTTTATTTCAGTTTAAACCCAAAATGTTTCCTGAAAAATTTAAAAGTTAATCGTTTTTCATTGCTTAGCATTATTATACTTCGAATTACGCTAGTTATTTTATTTAAAATTCCATAACAGTAAATTTAAATACAGCCCCAAAAATGACAAGAACATTCTACTTTATTTTCAGAAAACTATTTACTTTTTTTCTGTATTTCACACACCATACTGATACTTTCCCATAATTTCTAATTACAAATTTCATACTTCATGTCATTCTAATCTTACCATTCTAATACCGACGTTAACACTTCGTTCAATCGAGCGTATACCCCTTGCTGAGAAATACTAGCTACTGACTTTCTTATTCATATCGCTAAACGATATGACAGTTCATTACAAATAATCATCATTATCCCGCCTTCCTGTTCCATATCTCTTTAAATATCGCCATTTGAATATGTCAACACTTTTAAATGCCAGGGTTCGTTAGGCTGGGACTTTAAAAAAATGTTTTTGTGTGTCGCGACAACTGACAAAAGTGCTTGCTGATAGCAATCGTTTATTTATCATATTTTTCATATTCATCCGTTACGGTTATTTCTTACTATTTATTCCCGACAAATGCATTTGGGTTGAGAAATGCATATTGCTGTTTAATGACTTTATGTTCTAAGATTGTAAACATTTCGTGGTAGAATGCGTTTGAATAGTTGTGTGTTCTGATGTAAGCTGTCATTAGAATTTAAATAATAATTGCAGTGAGATAAATGCTATCGATGTATGTTACGCATGATTGAACAGGTATGAAATATGAGAATATATTTGCGGCTGTATATTGAGAAGATTGCATTATATTATTAACCTAGAATATACTTTATGTATTTGTATATTAAATGCAGAGTTTCATGAACGAGAACATGACATGGGAATCGACACTATTTTTTTATTGCTGAATGGCAATGTATATCAGATGTAACCATTTAACTGTGATTGACGAGTATACTCGTCATGGAGAAGTAATAGAATTTTGTGTTATGACGAGTATATTCGTCATGCGAGAAATGTAGTCACCCTTGGCTATTTAAATTGTAATTTTTGAGAAAAACAAAACATTTTCTCAAAGTTCAAGATGTTTAGACTGTTTTGAGGTGAGGCCGGAGTAATATAAATACATAAAAAGTATGAAAAATTAGAGATTAACTTATGCGTTGCTGTATGCACCGTCTGAAACCGTTCGCATAACGAATTCATTTATGTGCATGCAGTTACTTCTAACAGAATAGTGCAACTGTTCACACATTCCGCCAACCATGGATCAAAATCAGAGTAGTTAACAGAGGTCAGTCTTGTTTATGCCCCATTTAATTTGACCCATGTCACCTGATCTGGCAGTGTGCGATTACATTTGTGGAAACCCTCGTCTAAGGTGTATTGCAACAACCTTATAGTCTTCAACAACTGCCGCAGAACCTTTCAGTTGAAGTTGTTGTGATGTACCTCCCCTTGGAAGTACATCCCTCGAAGTATCAGCGTGAGCTAGAGGTGTAGGGTTAGCGAAAGAACTAGGATCAAACATTATCTTAATGACTCTATCAAGATATTAAACTTAAAACTTTAACAAATGTAGTTATAATAATTAATATGAGAGAATCTACGATGACTCAATACGCAACACACAATATATATATATAATATATATATATATATATATATATATATTTATAATATGATCTAATCTAATTCGGACCAATCTCAATAAGCGAACCGCCTAATCCTCGTGTCTAACATTAAGTAATCTATCGTACCTTATATTATTCCGCGTAATGCTACTTCTCTTTATCTGCAATGAGATGCAGCTTGACGTCTAACTTCTAGTCGAACACCAATATGTTTATCCACGACACGTAGAACTTAATCAATCTTGCACCACGAACTGCAATAATCATCAACTGCCACAACGCACATCAATTGTCTAACATTCCTTTACATTGCCATCCCGCTTACTCTAAGATCCTATATTTAAAGTCCGTTTATTTGTATCTCTTCTTCACATCTCGTTTCTTGGATTTGGTTGGAAAAGAGTTGCCATTAATTCTGGCCCAAAGGACTTCTTAAAGAAAAGACGCGTAAGACGTCACATTGTGGCAATTCCAGCAGTCCAGCTTCTATCTGCCTTCTGCAACTTACTGACCAGGGCCCAAAAGTACCAAGAGATGAATAGTGGTCATTTTCAACATCTGCTATAAGCAGATCAACGAATTATCTCCTTTCCTTTCTCGTGTTCCTTTTTAACCTGGAATTTTGTTCTTCGAGCCTCTTTTATTTTTCCCACCCTTTATTACAACTTGTAAGAATTCATTAACCCCTTTTCAGCTTGAAGTTTAAGAAGGAGCAGACCTCCCAAGTGAAATTAATATTGCAAAATTTTATCCCCAGACTATTAATTAGAGGGGAAAAATGCCCTTAATATATATCCCCGCAACTTTTGAAAATGTGCAGGAATCCCTCCACCAATGATGTGAAGTTTGAACTTGTACCAATGGTTTTCTCTTCTGAAGGTTTATTAAAGACATATTGCTGCTGAAAAGATATGATATATCTTATTTAGCGTCTCTGATAGTGCCTTTCAAACCTCTCTTAGTTATCAATGCTTAAACGAGTAATTTCCGAACACATATTCGGCAAGAAGAATGGTTTTTTTTCTTCTTATTTATACTATCCTTTATACAATCCTTTATACAATTTTGTATGAAGTGTTTCAAATATTCTGTACTTACAAATTAGGTAACATAAAAATAAATATGTAGCGGAAATTTAAGTAATACGTCCTTAATAACTGGATCCAGTAAGTCAGCGGTCCTCAACTCCCGGACCACCTAAGGAATACTAAATTAGTCCCACATTATTTACTATGTTGTATTTCTCCCGGGCTTGTGTGTCTTTCTTAGGAAATCACTTTAAATTCGATATTAAATGACTTTATATTCATTTTGGTGCAACTTTATTTTATTATGAAGGCATATGTAAATATTAGAAATTAAAATAAAAAACATATTTTTTAAATATTTTATAAATTAAATTGATTAAATCAAGAAAAAGTAAAATATAAACAATCAACGTCCCCTCTCAGTGAACCATGGAAAGGTTATCAAATGTTAACCGATCCGTGGTGATAAAAAGGTTGGGGAGCACTGCAGTAAGTTATGTAAAATACTCCTTTAGTTTGAAAAATTTCTGAAATCAACAACTATAACAATGTACGACAGTGCTTCTCAAACTTTCAATATTCACAATCCAATATTCAATCCTAATTTTCATCGTCCCCCCTCCATGCAATAACAATGTATTGAATTAATAATAATATACTTAAACTCTAAAGCCAATACGACTTACCTCTTAAATACCTCTTAAATACCTCTGACGTATATGAGTCTCGCTCAGCTAGTGCGTTAATTACCCCGGGCGTATATATATGTCTTTTTGAAGTATGATCGTTTCTGTGCACTGCTATCCATAAAATTATTTCAAAGGCTTTAGAATTGAATAAATTGGCGTGACATTGTTGACGTAGGATTTACTTATTTCAGATAATTGTTTGCTTATTTATACTCCCCCAAATACACCACATACACTCACAAACGTGGAAAACGGTGGCATTGGGGAGAGAACCGCGTAGCTTTTAATCGGTAGTTAAGGGATTAATTACAAATCGTGAAAATCAGTGGCGTAACGGAGAATATTAGGGCCCCCTGCAAAATCAGGATTTGAGCCCCAAGCCCAAGTACGTACTTGGCGTCAGTCAGACTTTGGGACCCCCTAGAAACGCTGGGCACCCCACAATGCGGGTTTTTCGATGGGTGTACGTTACGCCACTGGTACAAATAATCAATATACATATTAAATTTTGTATACAGTTTTATATATGGCAAGCCAATAGAGTCACTGGCATTTATTAAACTTGTTCTTAACTTTGTGACAAACCTATACGGAACTTTCTCACTAACCTTCTGAGACGTCTTTTTTAGGGAAATTTAATTCCCCTACCTATTTCCAATCAGCTCCAAAAAGAGGACAGGATTCCTTGTTATATGCAGATTAGATAAAGTATTTAAGTCAAACGGAATAGTAAAGTAAAAAGCAGTAGGAGAGAAAGATTGAAGCAGAAAGGTATAATAGTGAAGTTAGAGATTTATTATTGAAGATTTCTAGGTGGATAAATTAATCTCAGGAAGAGTTGAGATTCAGTGTGGTAAATATTGATTTATATTTAAAGTCTCATTAAAGCTTTATATTAGGAGTGAGATTAAAGTTAAATGTTCAATAGGAATATTATTGAACATAATTCTGGGATCTCTTATCGTGGTAATCTCTGCGTGATCGATCTTCTAATTGTTAATTAATTGGATCATTAAATATTTAAGTTAATTTAAAGGAAAGTCCCTTTTAAACCTCATATAACTATTTTGATATATTTGTTATTAAAAGTCTTTGATTCTATTTGGGAAAGATAACCAAATAAAGAAAGTTATTTATAAAAATGGCTACTGGCTCTTATCTGACTCCAAATTATTCTCGTTCTCAAAGTGAGATCCAAGGGGATCTTCACAACTTAGAGAATTGTTAAATTAATTATCATATACATTGGGCATTACTGATACATTTTTAAGTGTATTATAGCAGTGTGAATGTGTATTATTATTCTCTTATTATGGCAGAATGTATTTTGTTTATTTACTTTCAGTAATTTAGCAATTCTCTTAAATTGTCTTTTGTTTTTGACCTTTGGATACGCTTGCTAGGAGAACGCGCCCCACACAGTTTGAGAAACGTTGATATACCATACAAATGTATGCAAATTATAAGATGGATTTATGAATTTTACCAGTCCTTATTAAGTCGTTTTGTAAACATGTTTGTTTTTCGAAAAGTTTCTTGCAGTTGTGTTTATGTACTTCCTGTCTGTCACACGATACATTCCTGTAAATTTCGTTGCAAGAGTTACATTAAACACCCAAATTGTTCCCTATGAATAGGATTTATTGTATTCGGATTTCTCCATAGATTTCAATGCATAGTTTAATTGGAGGACTTCACGAGGGGGGAGTTGAGAGTATCGCTCAGATTTTGATTTATGACTTGGAGGAATATCGCGAACCCTTCCGGAATTGGGTTGATTGAGAATATATCTTGCTCTCAACCCTCCCATCCTTGAATTTGATTGATTGCCTCATCGCTGTAACCATCTAAGGGGTTGAAGGAAGGAGAAAAAAAACTTTTGTGCCGAAACAGATGGTGAGTAGGTATCTTACACGGGACCTAACCCAATTTTAATCCTATCTACAGTAAAAGATGAGAGATAAAATGCGAAAGTGATTGTCTTGAATTCAAATCAAGATCTTTGGTTTTTGATTACATAAAAGGAATTAAGATCGTTGAATGATCAATTTCATGGATGGGTTGGAGGAAAGTTTGAAGAGTAAATTGAGTGGAGAGATATAGCGGTGGGAGTAGGGGCTTGTGATAAGTAAATGAGATAAAAATCCATTTTAAAATGACTGTTTTTTTGGAATAGCTTATGGAATACATTTGTGTTTTCAATAGTCAATACCTTGTTTCAGAAAAGATTCAAAAGATTTTAAGACTTCAAAACGATTGATTTTGTTACTGTAACTGTTCAGTTTTTTACAAAAAGTAACAACATTTTAAATTAAATTATTATTGTAAAAAAGATGATTTGATTCTTATTTGAAATACTGGATATGTATAGCAGATGTCTTCCTCATAAAATTATGGTTAAAGCTAAATTTAATCTTGGATAGTTAAGGTATCAGACTACGTTCGGAACCGTTATTTTGCAAAAGCGTACAAATGGATAATATTTATGATATTTAGTATCACTTAAATTAGAAAATGTATATATAAAATTAATTTAAGAATAGTATTATACAATAAAAAATTATTTAAGTACAATATTTTGACAAAAAATGAACATAGAGTAACCAATTTCCAATATATTCTCCTTTTGTGAAAAATACTTCTATTATAATATTTTGCCTGTATATAGCTCAGACCTTTGTACAGTGGCTCAACTAGGATTTTTGAAATATATAATTTAGAAGTGGATTTATGCATGTTTAACGACAACAGAGGGGAGAAATTTTAAGACAAAAACTCCGATAATTATTTCAATGTGTCGTAACTGAAAGTAATGTGAATTTTTCAAAAATCATAGTTGATCCTCTGTACAAAGATCTGAGTTATATACAGGCAAAATATTCTAATAGAAGCATTTTTCACAAAAGGAGAACATTTTGAAAAAAAGGTTATTCTAAGTTAATTTTTTGCCAAAATATTGTATTTAAATATTTTTTGTCAAAATGTCCTTAAAACAATTTTATACATGTAGTCTAATCTAAGTGACACTAAATATCATGAAAACTATCCATTTATGCTCTTTTTTAAAATCATGGTTCCGAACGTAGTCGGATACCTTAAAACAGTGCTTCTCAAACTTTCAATACTGGCGCTCCCCTTTTCCTTCACAATTTTTATCCCCCTTATACATTAATAATGTACTGAATGCAATAATAATGCACTTTGATGCTAAAGCTACAATGGGCAATCTTAATTATAAACCATACAAATTAGTAACATAAGTATTAAAATTTTGTGTACTACTTTTAAACAATAAATAAATAATAGGATAGTTATTATGTTATTTTTCCTTTCTCTAATTTTTAAATTGAACATATTGCAAAATGCGGTGGCTGCTTAGAAGGCAAAATATAGATATCTGCTAAATATAGAAAAATAACTCAGAGGGTGAATTTCTAATCGTAAGCATTTTTCCTTATTAATATTTTGCTTTGCAAGACAAGCTCATGGTAGTCGTTAATACTTATTAAACTTGTTATTAATTTAATATTAATTAATTAGTTATAAAATACCCTGTACAGCACTGATACATTAAAATTATACCGGCTGAAGTAAGTGCCTTGCTCTTTGCACTAGTTCATTTATAAGAAAATAAAACATTATTGATATAAAGGCTGGATTGTAAGGAGTGCAAAGCCAAATGCTCGACAATGTTTACAAAAATGTAAAATGATTTTTTAAAAATGGTTGCTCAAATTATAATTAGTTTTAAGCGAATGGTAATTTTAAGCCTCACAGAACTAGCATTTATATTTGATGTTAAATAATGAACAATAATACAGAATTCCAATGAAGAATAACTGTATTATTTTTAATATTTAAAACGAAAAGACTTCAACATGTTTTAACCCGGGAGCTGGCTCGCACTCGATACGGTCGAGCGGGGTTATTGAGACACCCTAATCCTTTTTTTATAATTATTTTATTGTACACGATACAAATCATGATTCCAGTGAATAATTTAATTAAGAGAAAGTTTACTTACCTACTTTCAAGGACTTTTCAATTTTTCTTTGGTAACAAATAAACAGTTTTGCCAGAATTAACGATTTCGTTATCTGTGCGTCCCGCGCGACCATTTCCGGGTAAAAAGTGTATTCATTATGATTATATGAAATTGTGTAAAACGTTTTTCGTGTTATGCTTTATATGTATAGAATACTTGTAAAAATAAGTCTTGGCCAAGTAATCGTTCAAAGTGTGTGTGCTCTTCGTGGTTTTCCAAATATCATCTTTTTTTCATGGAAAAAAGCGTAATAGAGAAATAAATTACAACTTCCCTAAATGAGAAACAAACACATAAGAGAGGGGCCATAACTAACTGTACCAATAACTGAGAAGGTTAAACAGATTATAGCTATAATGTGCAGTATTTCAAAAATAATGACAGTGATGAGTTTTTATGTTCCTAAATGTTTTCGATTCTGTGTCTGGGATCTGTTTTTTCTCTGAAAGAGTTGTATGTTAGGTTTAAACAGAAAGCATAATAAAAAATATCTCTAATCATGGGATTACAGCAAATCAAATAAAAGTTTTTTTATTTGGTTATAGGATCAAAGATAGCTAATTAGGTATTGAAGAAGTTTTTATTTTTGATGACTTAATATCGCGCGCGTGCGCCTATAAATTATAACAGAGTAAAATGGCATTTTTTATTATGTCTGAAAGTATTTTGTTTTAAATCATTCCAGTAAATTAATTATTTTTAAATCTTTTATTTTCGATATGCTCGCGCCCCCCTCGTAGGGTTATCGCGCCTACAGTTTGAGAAACACTGCCTTAAAAACTTTAACTGTCTTTGATTCTAAAATTGATTAAAGGGGGAAAAGGTTTTCCCACAGTATGAAAACAAAGACTTTCAAGCAGTAGCGCACACAGGAATTTTTCAAGCGGGGGATTATACGGGTTCGACAGTTCACCATTCTTGTATCATGTTCCTTTTGATTTTGTCGATTTTAGGGAACAAAACACAGTAAAAAACTAATTTTTGAATAAATAATTAGCATTAATTAATACAATTAATCATTAATAACAAGTAATTAATTAAATTTTAACTAGTATATACTTATAATTATAATCAATCGGATAAAAAATTAAGGGCTTTTGGGGGGTCCGGAACCCCAGGATCCCCCCCTTGTGTGTGCCACTGCTTTCAAGTGATCCGGGCATTTTATTTGTATCATTTATTACGGCATTCAAACCATGTAGTTTCTGTTTAGTTTTGATAATTCCTTCCTACCCTCCCACAAAATAATCTGCTTAAATTTAATAACGGTGACATAAATTTCTCTATCACTTTATTAAGGATTTTAAATAAATCTCTATAATATATATTAATGGTTATGAGAAAAGACAAAATACAAGAAATGACAAGAATTTTCTTCAGTTACAGAAAAGAAATTTTCCAGTTCTAATGGATAGTTTTCCTAACCCTTAAATGTCTACTTCAGCGTTTCTCAAACTATGGGTTGCTTTCCTATAGGGGGCTCAATAACCCTACGAGAGGGACGCGAGCCTATTGAAAAATCGGAAACAAAAGGTTATTTTTTAAAAAAAATGCTAATATTCTAAAAGTAACCAATCAAAAAATGCATTCTGACATATTAAAAAATAAAATACAGCTTTACACTGATGTAATAAACTTATAAATGTATCAGTACTACGCAATGTGTTTTATAATTAATTTAATAATGCTAAGTATAAAGAACAAGTTTAATAATTCCCAGTGACTCTGTGGGCTAGTCATATATAAAATTATATCCAAAAATTAACACTTATAGTTTATAATTAATCCCTTAATTGCCGATTAAAAATTACGCGATTCTCTTCCCCGCGCCACCATTTAACACGTAGGCAAGCGTAAGGGGTGCATGGGGGCTGGGGTAGAAAAGAAATAAATAAGCAAAACTCCTCTTAAATAAGAAAATCCGCCGCAAACATTGTCAATATCATTTCATTGCATTCCAAAACCTTTTGAATGATTTTATGAATTGCAGTGCGCAGAAAAGATCGTACTTCAGAAAGACGTATGTACACGTCCGAGGCAATTAACACACTGGCTGAGTGAGGCATTTATATATGTTGGTGGCAATCAAGAGTTTGAAGTTGCATTGTAGCTTTAGTGGCAAAGTTTTTTTTAATTAAATACATTGTTTTTGTATGGAGAGTTTAATGAAAATTATGATTGAACTAGCTGGTATACCCGTTCTTCGCACGGGTGAACTGAAAAATTAAACAACACAGATTGAAGAAAAAAGAAGTTTTTAATGAGTTAATTTTATGTGAATGGCAAATTAAACAAAAAAAAGAAGCTTTTTGTATATCTCAGGTAAACAAAAAAAAAAAAAAAGAAAGAAAGAAAACACCTTTGTTAAATTTTAAGTATGTAGATCTAATAGCTGATAAAAAGGATTTTTTTTATTTATTATTCCTCGTAACACTCTTGAGGGTCAATTTTTCAAAATACCTCCGTAAGCTGATCTCTGCTCAGCAAAAGTAACACATTGTTAAAAGTTTTGCGTAATGAACGCTTAAAGTAGTGTAAATAATTTATATCTGAAAGTGTAATACATTAATATTACTTTCTGTTGTATTTATTTTATTTTAAAATTGTAATATTCGCAAGCAACGCCGTTTCTTAAATTATAAAGGTGATTTAACGAAAAACATAGCGAAATGTTAACGGTAGAGTCAAGTTGGCAAATGCCTAGCTACTTTCGTAGCTCGAGCTTTATTAGAGCTTTGTAAGACCCGCCGTGTAGGGGCGCGATGCACGTTAATACTTTATCCAACCGCATTATGATTTACTGCATTTTTCATACAATATTTTTTTTTTTGGATCACTACATTTACTAATTAAGGGATATACATAAACAAAATACTCCACTTTGGAAAATTTAATTCGTTAGAGCTAATAAATTAAATAAAGATATTCAACTGTGTTAAATTAATTACATCCACAGTTCACTTAAAATAAATTGTCAAATCATTTTCCAAGGTCTTCACTAACATACAAAAACATAAGACACTTAACTTTTGATAAACTATTTTTTCCGCTAAAATACTCATCATGGAACCCATGCTGCCATATATCTTGAAAGATTGATTTCAAGAATATTCCTGCAAAGTATTGGTAGAATATTCCTTCTAAGTTGGTGTGGTGTGGTAGTTGGGAGAAGGAGCTGCCAGCTCAGGTGTCGTCCACGTTCCTTGACCATGGTTCAATATTACGTGATACGTTGCCAAAAGCCCTCGTGTAGCTGAACAGTGCGATGTTAATATTCACTCACTCACACACTCCAAAAATACACTACAGTAGTTATAATTATTTTTATACTTAAAAACGCAATATCTGCCTGTTCAATTAAAATTATAGCGTTATAATTAACTACTAATCACAAACAAATTTTGAAAATTTGTCCAAATGATGCAGTGTGAAAGAGAAAGTTTACTTACTTTAAGTGCCAGAACCGATAAAAGCATTTTTTTTGAAAAAGATCAATTTCTTACTACCAATTATGCATAATAATATTATAAAAATACATTAAAATGAAGGTAGATTTATAACAACTTCTCCCTTTAAAACTTAGTTTTATTCTGAAATAAAAAGGCATTATTTTGATCACAGGAATTAATTAGAAGCGAGCCCATTGCGTAGCCAAAACAAAAAGAGTGTTTTCACAAACAAAAGATAGATATATGCTGTGGTGGGCTTTTTGCAGCGCAAGCCGGAATTGCTCGTAGATGGCAGAAATTTTTCACACTTACTTGACAAATATCGTTATATTTTGGACACTTTTAACAAATTTTTATAAATTATAGTCTATGCTATAAATTATAGCCTATGTGTTATTCTGATGTACACTGCTGGACAATTGCTAAGGACGGATCACAAATTGCTATATAGCATAACATTAAGCGAGACATGAGGCCTAGTAGGATAAAATATAGTTGCCACACTGTTCAGACATTAGAATAAAGAATACTTATTGTTCTGGAAAGTACAAAAGCTGTGAAACATCTGAAAGAAAAAAAAATGTTCATTTGATCTGTGTACGGAGAAATGGAACAATGCATCTAAAAGTCAGCAGACACTTTAAAGAAAGGTATCAGTACGGGATATGTCCACCGTGGAGTGTGATGCAACATTCCACACGTCGTACCATACTTTGCACAACATTATCCAGCAGCTGTTGAGGCAATTTATCCCATTCCTCTGTGAGTGCACGGATGAGGGTGTTCTTGTTTGTCGGAGAATAGTTTCGACCAGCAACTTGCCTTCCCAAAGCATCCCACACATTTTCAATGGGGTTTAGATCTAGAGAACGCGCTGGCCATACGAGACGTTTAATAACCTCGCTGTCTAGACAATCGTGAACAGCGAGTGTTCGATGACATGTTGCGTTGTCGTCCATAAAAACAAATTTATCGCCGACAGCACCACGTAAAGACGAACATGAGGAAGTAGAACTTCATCAATGTATCGTTGGCCCGTCATAGTCCCATTCGCAACCACATGTAGGCGCGTGCGGCCATTGATCATGATGCCAGCCCACACCATGATAATGCATGTCGGATATCGGTCCTTTTCCTGGATATTTTCTGGACGATAAGCAGTACCACTCTCACGCCAGATCAATTGGCGTCTACAATCCGATGACAGACTGAACCTACTCTCATCTGAGAATAGTACGCATGCCCAGTCCTGTTCAGTCCAATTGTGATGCTCACGACACCATTGCAAACGGGCAGTACGGTGTTGTCTGGTCAATGGGACACACACAACAGGTCTGTGTGCGTATAGTCCTCCTCCCCTCAAACGTCTGGCAACAGTTTTTCGGGAGATCTGCTTTCCTGAGGCAGCAAGAAACTGATTTTCCACCTGCTGAGCTGTGGTGCGCCTGTTCCTTTTTGCTGATAGGACGATATATCTGTCTTCTGCAGGCGTCGTACTTCTAACACGACCTCCCCCGTGCCGTCTACTACACATTCCAGTAGTTTTAAATGACTTCCACAGCCGTGAAACAACGCTGTGAGTGATGTCGAACTCCCTGGCAACATCTGTTATTTTTCGCCCTTCTTCGATTTTTCCAATAATTCGACCACGCATAAAATCATCTATGTGATGTCGGGAAAACATGCCAAAAATTTTAAGTTCATCTATTAAATCTTTCCTGTAAAACTTTGACTTGAAACAACAACTGTCCACACGCGTCAAAACCTTTAAAGCTCTTATGAACGCTATCACGTGATGAACAGACGTGGAAAAAAATTGCATACTCATACTTCTTCTTACTATTATCCCGCACTTATTCTGATTTTCCACATTTTGCTTCCTTTCATTTTGTGGTTGCTATGGATGATAGTGTTATCCGTCCTTAGCAATTGTCCAGCAGTGTATAAGCTATATTACTGTAAAATTTCATTAAAATCCATTCAGTCGTTTTTGCGTGAAAGACCCACAAAGATTTTCACAAACTTTCACATTTATAATATATATTAGATATTAGATCTCTATCTTAGAGTAAGATAGGTGTCAAAATAACATTGTAGCAACCGGTGGCGTGACGGAGATGATTAGGACCCCCCTGTAAAGTCAGATTTTGGGCCCCAAGCCGGATCTTACGACGGGTATATGCCTGGCGTCAGTTAGTATTTGGACCTCCTAGAGTCTTGACCCCCCCAAATGCGGGGGTGTACGTTACGCCACTGGAAGCAATTGATATCTAACTATAGGGTGATACTCTCTTCCAGAGAGTGTACTAGGTCTGAGATGGTAATTACCGATCTGAAGGCCCCCTTGGAATGAAAAAAAAACGTTATTTATAAATAATTAATTTAAAATATTACAATCAAGTAAATCTTCGAATTGTCTAGGAAGAACTCGATTAATATTTAAAAGAAATAATAGTACATTTGCTTTTGTAAACAAAATGCTTGAAATTCTTGAAGTAGTTCAAAAATAAAAATTAATATCATCTATGAAATTATATGATTCATGAAGATACACAAAAAAATTACTGTTTGTGCGGTTCTTTATATTGTCAATATCTAAGATAATTTAAAATTTCACTCGGCAAATTCCTTAAATTAGACAGTACATTAACGTTCATTTTATTTTATTCACTTATTCTTATCTTCATACCATTCGTATTCTCTAGATATATTTTTTCCTTCGAAAGCATAGAGAAGCAATGAGGCGTTAAGAGGAAGTACTGAAACCTTAGATAACACCGTGTACATGTTCGCCTGGCGGATATTAAAATATTTTTCAAGGTCTCATACATCTGTGTGAAAAAAAAATAATGATCATCTATACTACCTGATAAAAATACAATGTTATCAATAACCCCTTCATTTGCAATTAATATTGCAATATTAAAAGAAATGAATCTCTTGGATTTTTAAATAGGTATTTTTAATATGGCCAATTAATTGTTCAACCTCGGATATTGAATTAAAATTTCAAAAACAGCCGATAAGGCATTATTAATGAAAAATTTTAATTCTCAAGTTTAAAATAGCCGATCTTATACCAATACACATTGAATATGAATTAACATAAAAATGTATCGTTCATTAACAATATCAGAAAGAACTTTAATGGTAGTAATAATCACGGGCAGAAAAATGAGTTAATGATAGTTAAGTATTTTGTTTTTCAGTAGTACGTATTACTTATTTTCATTCTTATTTTTAGTGTGATATCATACATAGATTGCTTCTTAATGGGCTTTGGAGTCGCAACATGGCAACTGGTGACGAACCTGGTAATTTTTGACCAAGCGACTGTGGATGATCACGGCTCGAGGCAACAGCCACCAAATTACCAAATCATATCAAAGTGAGGACTTTTTAGAGTATTTAGAAAAAAATGTTTCTACATTTAGAATTTTTTCTACATGTAGAAACATTTTTTATATATAAATATATATATAAAGGGTGTTTTTTTTAGAGGTATAGAACTTTTAATTGCAATAAAACAACAATGTATTATTCGATTGACATGAATTTTTTTTTTTTATTCGAAAGATACTCTTGTGGCATTACATTTTAAATATATGATTTCTGGCATAGGGCTGCCACCGCTGGCTCGGATGTAGTCCAATCTGGACGTCCAATTTTCGATGAATTTTTCCAACATTTGTGGCCGTATATCGGCAATAACACGGCGAATGTTGTCTTCCAAATGGTCAAGCGTTTGTGGCTTATCCGCATAGACCAATGATTTTACATAGCCCCTCAGAAAATAGTCTAGCGGTGTTAAATCACAAGATCTTGGAGGCCAATTCACAGGTCTAAAACGTGAAATTAGGCGGTCACCAAACGTGTCTTTCAATAAATCGATTGTGGCACGAGCTGTGTGACATGTTGCGCCGTCTTGTTGGAACCACAGCTCTTGGACATCATGATTGTTCAATTCAGGAATGAAAAGTTAGTAATCATGGCTCTATACCGATCACCATTGACTGTAACGTTGTGGCCTTCATCGTTTTTGAAGAAGGATTCCATCAGCACATAAAGCGCACCAATCAGTCAGTTTTTCTTTATGTAGCGGTGTTTCGACATACACTTGTGGATTAGCTTCACTTCAAATGCGGCAGTTTTGTTTGTTGACGTAGTCATTCAACCAGAAGTGCGCTTCATCGCTAAACATTCGCTTATGAAAATCGGGAACAACGGCAATCTCGTTCTGGGCCCATTCGACGAATCTACGCGTTGCTTGATTATCGTTTTGATGAATTGCCAAACCAAACTGAGAATAAATCACTTGACAGCTGTTAAATCGGTCGCCATCTTGGAAATTAATGCCAACTTAAACTTCTATACCTGGAAAAAAACACTCTTTATATATATATATATATGAAGAATATGTGCATTTTACACACAGGATACATTTTAATACACACATAGACCAATATTTACATGAATACACTTTAAAATTATTTATGACCAACCAAACAAGTTTTTTGCATGCAATCCGGTTTTGCATCTAATACCAATAGTTAAAGTCTAATATGAGAATATGGATCATTTAGATTGATATCGCATTAGCGGGAGTTGTGAGCAATACAGGAGTGGTGATTGTTGTAGGAAATATGATAAATTGTTTGAAGTAAACGATTGAGAAATTGAAAATTGAAGTATTGATAGGATGCTCTTGGGTGAGTTTTTGATGATTTACGCTATTCATTTGTGATATACTCTGTTTTTGATTTGAACTTTTGGATTTTAAATATTTTTTTTCTTATACAACTATTATAAAGATGGGTGCATCATCTTTGGTGTTCGAAGGTTCAATTATACTGTGCACCTAATTATTTTAGAGTTTTAACATTTTAATGTTATAATGTCTTTCGCAATGCGATGGCGAATAGTTTAATTGTTTAGGTATTAACTTTTTAAATTTTTAAATTTAAAATTTTTGAGAATTGGATATTTTCCGATTAACTTACCACGTTGCAACAGGAGAAGGTTGGCGCCATCAAACTAGTTTAACCCCACTTATCGGTCCTAAGTCCGCGGTTGCACTTGGATATTTTATAAATTTTTATTTTATAAAATTTTTAATTTTGTTTGAAAAAACGTTGGTAATTTACTTTCTGTATTCGCCATTGTTATTTTGAAATGAGATTTAGTATTACAAAATTCATATAATTTCACTTTTTTAATTGATTTATATATATATATATATATATATATAATGTGTGTGTGTGAGGAATCCCCAGCCCCTTATGTGTCAGTTGGGTTAAACTTCCTACCAGGACAACTCAACCCACCATCCGCATGAGTACTTTGACTACTACTTCGGCGGACTTACTGAAAACACTTGAACGAATGACTCACTCGCTGTTGAACGACGCTGAAATCGGACTTGTCTCTGTCATAGATTGGAGTACGGACTTTTTTAATGAACATTGGGGAAAAATGATATGATAAACGGCTGCACTTAACAGTTATCCTGTCAATCTTAAAGAATTACTCCAATACATGAAAATCGCTGAACATGAAACTGAAGGGACTGAAATATTTTTTTCTTGTTAAAAGAATTTCACGTTGAGAGATATTGCAAATCTCTCCTCCTACATCAACAAAATTAAGTTGATTAGAGTTTATTTTGTTTTCATAGATGTGTATATATGCATGCGTTCTAGAAAAAAATATATAAAGCAAACACAATCATTCATAAGAACTGAAAGAAATTTAATTCAAAATTTTCCAATGTTTTGAAAAACAAAACATTTGTACAGTTTTTGGAAAATAATCTGATTATTTTCTTTGCGTTGTTTTTTTAGTATTAAATTGTTAACAAATTTTTCGATATCATTCATTTTGTTATTCATTTTATTATTGGAAAGTACGTCTAAATAACTAAGAAAGCTGTTCATGACGTTCTTCATTTCGGATGTTGAGGGAACGGGAGCTGCATTATACGTTCCATTTTCGTCATTAGAATCTGCATCAATGATATTTTTTGAGCTGGTATTATTTCATGTTAACCGGGGTCTCAGGTAGGTTAAATTTATCTAGAGGGCTGAAAATATAAACAGTTTTCAAACAGGTATAATTCTTTTAAATTTAAATTAAATAATTCGAATCTTTTACACATTATTTATAAAAGGATGAGGCTTCAGAAAAGTATAAAATTTTTAAAATGTAATCATAAGCGTTTTCGCGTTAAACTTATTCCACTGTGAGTGTGTGTAGTCATTTATGTATTTTTTCATTCTGAAACAAAAATAAAAAGTGTCAAAAAGTAAGTGTCTTATTTTTTTTTGTGTGTTAATGAAGATCTTAGAAAACGAGATTTGACTATTTATTTGAGGTGAACAGTGTACTTAATTAATTTTACTGTTGAATATCTTTAATGAATTAATTAGCTCTAATGAATTAAATTTCCCATAGTTGAGAGTTTTGCTTATGTATATCCCTTTACTTTTAATGTAGTATTTCTCAAACAGTGGGGCGCGCCACCATGGGGGGCGCGATAACCTTACGAGGGGGGTGCGAACATATCGAAAATAAAAGATTCAAAAAATAATTAACTTATGGAATGAACTAAAACAAAATATTTTCAGACATAATAAAAAATGCACTTTTACTCTGATAAAAGTTATAGGCGATATTAAATCATCAAAAAAAAATCTTCAGTACTTAATTAGCTATCTTTGATCCTATAACCAAATAAAAAAATATTTTATTTAATTTGATGTAATCCCATGATGAGAGAGATTTTATTATGTTTTCTTTTTTAAGACTAACTTTCTATTCTTTCAGAGAAAAAACAGATCCCAGATCCAGAATCGAAAAAATTTAGGAACATACAAAATTCATCACTGTCATTATTTTTGAAATCCTTCACATTATAGCTGTAATTTGTTTGACCTTCTAAGTTATTGGTACAGTTAGTTATGACCCCTCTCTTATGTGTTTATTTCTCATTTAAGGAAGTTGTATGTAATGTATTTCTCTGTTGCGCTTTTTTCCATGCAAAACAGCTTTTATAATATTTGGAAAACCACGGAGAACATATAAAGCATAGCAATTGTTTTTAGCAGTAACATACATATTATCATAATTAATACACTTTTTACCGGAAGGGGTCTCGCGGGACACACAGATCACGAAATTGTTAATTCTGGCAAAACTGTTTATTTGTTACAAAAAAAATATGAAAAGTCATTGAAAGTAGGTAAGCCAAACTTTCTCTTAATTAAATTATTCACTGGAATAACGATTTGTATCGTGTACAATAAAATAATTATAAAAAATTGTGTGACTCAATAATTTGCATTTTTGGGTAGCATCGAGTTTTGCTTTACCGGGTTCCGGGCATTCACCGGAAGTAAGCTTTATTTATTAAAAGCTATTTGTTCTATTCTCTCCCAAGTTTTACTTTTTATTTATTTATTTGTAAAGTGTTTTTGAAAAATGGTTTTCTAAATACCAGTTTCCAGGAGCTTTAGAGTTTCAGTTTTAAACTAAGAGTACTTTGAACATGATTTGAGCGCGAAAATTCTCTGAAGCTAAAAAAGAAGCGTTTATTTGAAGCATTTATAATGAAGCACTTCTATGCTGAAGCGGGAAGCCATATAAGGAACGACTTTGTTTTTATTTATAGGAAGCTATGGAAACCACTTTTTAAAAGAGCATGTTTCCAAAGCACATTTTTGTTTTATTACATTATTATTTTGGGTGTTTTATACAATTCAAATTGTAGCTTCTTAGGATAAAGAGAGCTGGGTTTAATGAAAGTGCTGCTTTGACTTTCTATTTGATTTATTAGCTAAAGCAGGTTTTACCAAAGTTCTTATTAAGCACATTTGGGTTCAAAGAGTTAGTTTTTTCAGTTTTATTGTTTTCCACTGTTTAAACGAGTATCACCATTTTTCCAGGCAGTCTTTTGTTTTGTACTATTTGGAACTAAGGTCAAAAGAAAGCTGGCGCATCTGATTCTCTGTTACTTTTGCTGTTTTTGCAAGGGCAATGCGACTAAATTTGCGCTTTGCTGACGAGCATGATTGATAAGGTCTCGTACGGTGTGCCGCAACAGCATCCGGGTATACTCCAACAACCAAATTTGAATTTGCACATGCTCAGTAATACAGGGGGTTTTACGACGATAAGAAAGAGCCACGGTTCGAGGAACTGATGGTGAGGGTTTGGCTGCGCATTTGTGCAGGCGCGACTTTTACGCAATGGTGGACACCACTTTTTAACACTTTAGGGCCGACCCGGGACAAACACTGTGGAAAGATCTTTACCGACAGTCTTAGAGGACTACTAAATTTGTGAGCGCAAGTATCACGTTTTCGGTGATTGCAAGCTTCTAAACTACCATGGCGATAATGAAATGCCTGACCTGAGAAGACTTCTAAGATCCCTTTGCTTTTTATTTGGGTTTTTGAAGTACGAAGGCCACTAGTAACAATAAAACTGAAAGGGTTTTTGACTACGGTGTACATTATAAGTTTGGGCGCCTGGAGCTGTAAGGGACTGGCACATTATGTTTTAAGTATGAAGATTAACAAAGATTTACAATAAAATATGGCACGATGTTATTGAATGATGAATTTTTTATTTAAATGTTTTTGTGGCGCCCTATGGCTAAGGTTGGCTGGGTTTTTCCCGGCATCGGGTTCTTGTTGATCAATCCCCGGACGTCCGGGCACTAATGACTTTTTCAGCATTTGTGGCGCTGCTCGGCATTTGGCGGCGGATGTTTGCGTAACACCAAATGTGACCGCGTTTGAAGCAGCTATCATTGTTTGTTGGCACGTTTGCTCTGACTGATCGGTGTTAAGGCCGGGGTCTTGGAGACAAGCTACAGATAAGTGATCGTGAGGCAAAACATTCTATAGTATTTGTATAAAAGATCAGAGTTTACAAGGTTTGGAAGCTTATTTGCATTATGTTTGCATCTTTGTGAGCTTTGAAACTTTTTGGTTCGCGGTTGAACCGGTTTTAGGGCTGAGAAGGTC
Source organism: Trichonephila clavipes (assembly GCA_019973935.1). Taxonomy (NCBI): domain Eukaryota; kingdom Metazoa; phylum Arthropoda; class Arachnida; order Araneae; family Nephilidae; genus Trichonephila; species Trichonephila clavipes. The sequence goes on from BMAU01021193.1 coordinate 322,220, forward strand.
GGCGCGACTCATAAACCACCTGATCTGTGACTACTGGCGTAGCGAGCGCTGCTGTTTTTGAGAAGAAGGTTTACAACATAGAGATTTCTATGTTTGTTCGATTTTCCCGGTTTTATATAACGTTGTTTCAACCTTGCCAGCGGTTCAAGCTACTCAGGAAATTCTGGCGGTTTGTTTGTTTAGGCACTTTGTTTGATTTAAACTGAAGTTCATTATTCAAATAGTTTTCGCGCTGAGGAAGTCAGGAGCTAACAGCGATCTGTTTTGGGCGACTGAAGCGAATCTACGCTGCTGGGTAGGTCGTGGTTTGATGAATTGCCAAATAAACTGAGAATAAATCACTTGACAGCTGTTAAATCGGTCGCCATCTTGGAAAGTAATGCCAGCAAGCTTCTATACCTGGAAAAAAACACTCCTGTACAACAGTGTTTCTCAAACTGCCGGGGTGCGCCCCAAAAGGGGCGCGAGTATATTGAAAAGTCGAAGCCAAAAGATTATTTTTTAAATAAATTAATAATTTACGGAAAGGTAGAAAAACAAAATAAATTCTGACATCATAAAATACAGATTTTCACTGATATAATACACTTTTAAATATATCAGTACTGCACAATGTATTTTATATTTAATTTAAAAGTGCTAAGTTAGGAACAAGTTTAATAATTTACTGTGACCCTATGGGAATATCATAAAATTATATACAAAATTGAATACTTATCTTGATAATTTGCATGGTTTATAATTTAATTCGTATTGTAGCTTTACGTCAAAGTGTATTACTATTAAATTTAATACATGTTATTGTATGGGGCGATGTAAATTACGATTGAAAATTGGGTCAGCAAAGTATACAAAGTGTAAGAAGCACCGAGAGATATATACAGGCAAAATATTATTATAATAGAAGCTTTTTCATAAAGAAGAATGTTTTGAAAAGTGGTCATTCTATGTTCATTTTTTGTCGAAATATTGTACTTAATAATTTTTATTATAGTAATATTCTTAAAACAGTTTTATATAAGTTTTTCTAATCTTAGTGACACTATGTATCATAAATATATATTATTCATTTATACACTTTTGCAAAATCACGGTTCCGAACGTAGTCAGATACCTTAATCGACAATGTGTGGACAACACACTGCACTAACATTTTATTTTTTCTTAAACTATGCTATGTTATTGGGAAAATTGGGACTTATTTTGATTTTCGATATCTGTTTAAAACTCAACATATTTTCGATTTTTGTTATAAGTTTCATTTTGAGAAATTCTTAAAATAAATTTTTTTTGATTGGTAGAACCATGTTTGACTTCTGTCCACCCCTTGATTTGGCCTCCCTCGAGTGGGTGCACCTCTTAGGTTCAGTCCTGTTTCTATCAAGACTTTTGGTTGAATCTTTGACTACTAAGGGCCCCCGTAGAGAGGTTGATGCGTATTAAATCTGCCGATACTCAGTCCTCGCGTTGACATGATGTGGAAGTTTGGAATGCAAGTTCAGGTGTCATGCTCGTCCCTTTAACATGGTTCAAAATTGTCAGGTCTGTTGCCAATAGCTTTTATATTAGTTCGAAAGAGAAGATATTAATAAACATTCAATCAATATGAACTGATGTTATTGTATTGGATTGTTTCCCAAATGCTGTTATGTGTCGTATTGTAGTAATAATAAACAACAAAAAAAAAAACAAATAATATAAAAAAAATATGCCAATTTCTACTTTGATCAACAAAGAAAATTTTTATTTTAGCTACTTTTTATTAAATAGTTACAATTAATATAAATATGTATATACATATGATAGTATCACAACATTAAGCGGTAATTAATTTTTATTAATTATCATTAAAGTATCGTATTGTCATCCAAAACAATCGTGTATATAAAATTTCAGTTCAACTGAATGCTTTGAAACGTGAGAAAAAAACATTTTCAAGTTTTTACACAAGTCGCCAAAAATGATGCCAATGGGGCTGTATTTGTAATTCTTTGAATAATTGGTTTTAATAAATTAATTTTTATTAATTATAATTAAATTATTGTATTGTCATCCAAATTAATCATGTATATAAAATTTTAGCTCATTTGGGCGCTTTAAAATGTATTTTATTAACGATTGAAAATTCCACCTAGACAAATAAATAAAATAAATAAAGAGTATGAGCTAATAGTAGGAATTGAAAAAATTGTAATTACAAAATGGAATACCTAAAAACAGGAATAAATCATGCAATATTACCACCTGCATGTCTGTGTATGCATGCGAGTGCGCGTGCACCCTTGTCCAGATAAAAGTATACATATTAACTATTAAAAGGTTGTAAATTGCAGTTCGTATCCTCTTAAAAACATTGCGTGTGGCAGCACATTACAAAATGGCGTACAGTTTGAATTCTGAACGTTTAATTTATCAAATTATTAGCTCAAGTGATTTTTTTGGAGTACTTCAGAACATAGGTTTTGTCACTAAAGTATTTCTATATATTTCTGTGCGTAAAATGTGTTATTTCACATATTTCTCTGTGAATTTTTTGCGCTCAACAGATTATCTATATTTTTCCAACCTAATTAACTTTTTAAATTTTATTTCAGGCATTTATTATTATTAGACGCGTAAAGTGGAGAAAATTTATCTGAAACATTTATTTTTCTACCAAAATTTTCGTTGGTCATAAAAGTTATTTCATTGTTTAGACTTAATACATTATAAGAAACAAGTTAAAAAACTAGTCATATTCTTCAGAAGCTAACTGCCATCTAATCATCTTCTCCCGCTGGTGTGGAGGAGAGGGGGTGCCAGCTCATGTTTCGTCCTCGTCACTTGACCATGGTTCTGAATTACGAGGTTCATCACTAAAAGCCTTGATGTAATTTAACAGTGCGACGTTAATATTCACTCACTCACTCGCTATCTAATCATCTCAATTAATCAATATTGTGGTTAGTTAATTTAAAGCTGTATTTGGTAAAAGTACGAGAGCTAGAACTAAACACGAAACACATTTTCAGACAGAAAAATGCCTCAATTTCCATGGAAACTTGCGACATTATAACTTACACCTCTGTTAACAATATAGTGTTTTTAAAAATTTCAAAATATTTCATGAATGCTTTGTGTTTTGTTTTAATATGCGAAGGCATATTTAACATGACGATATAAGAGAAAAATCTCGAAACACATTTTATACCAGAAAAAAATGAATCAACTCAGTTAAAAATAGAATATATGATCAATAATGCTGCTTTCTAAAGGATAGTGAAGCTAGAATATCATATTAATTTTTCATTTCTTTTATATCTAAAAAATGTTTCTACTTGGGGTCCTATTCTTTAACATTAACTGAAGACAGCCTTAAGATAACACACACACTTGAGACTAACATGCTAAAATATATACTGTTTGGTGAAATTTTATGCAATTTAGCGAATGTAATCCTTATTATACCAAGAAAAGTATTACAAAAAATATCATACACGATTTAAAAAAAATTGAACAAAATTTATTACTCCTTCTTAACTAATTTTAACAACAAATTTCCTCAATCTTTTACTGTCTCAACCACTACACCACAAGATAACTTCAGCTAATAAAATAAAGAATTAAATATAATAATAATAATTCACTTATAATCCTACTGTTCAGCCCCAAGCTTGAACCCCCCCCCTTCTAGGAGGGGGATTGTCCTACTTTGGGGATGAGGGGCGAGCATTTCAAAAAGTATAAAATAAAAGGTTATTTAAAAAATTATTAATTTACTGAAAAAGAGAAGCAAACAAAATACATTTTGACATAGTAAAAATAAAATGCGCATTTACTCTAATACACTTATAAATTGATCAGAGCTGCACAATGTATTTGATAATTGATTTATCAATACTGAATAATATATATAAGTACAAGTTTCATAATTATTTGAGTAGGAAGAGAGTAAATAGTATACGAAACACTTTTATTTTAAGTGCAAAAAATTTATCATCCACCCCCGCTCAAAATTCAAGGAGTGATTTTGTCATTTGGCGTGAAATCTATGAAGACAGTACCTGGGTACTTATGGTGCCTTCGTTTACTAAGAATTATTTTGTCATCTATTCTAATTTCCAAATCAGAGAAAATAAGTACATAATACATATCCTGTTACTTAAAAATAGCTTACTTAAAATATCTATTACTTAAAAGTAACATATACAAAATTTAATACTTATCTTGATGTTTAAGGTTTATAAAATTAAGTTCCCTTTTAGATTTAGCGTCAAAGTACGTGGTTATTGCATTGAGTAGTACATTGTTGTTGTATGGGGAAGGGGTGATGAAAGTTATGTTTGAAAATTGGGTCACAGATATTGAAAGTTTATAGAAGCATTGGAATTAGAAAAAAGTTTATTTTCTTCATTTTCTTAATTTTCCTCAATTTCATTAGAGGTATTATATACGAAATATGAAAATACAGCTGGACCTCTATATAACGAAGTTACTATATCCCGGAAAAATGTTGGTTATATTGAAATTCGTTATATAGAGGTTCATCTTTTTTAATAGATTTTATAAACCACATAAAATAAGTTTTAAATTCATAAACACTATGTCATCCGGGCTTGCCCTCCCCTTTAGTCTTAATTTTTCTCTTTTGAGAGACTTGAGCAGCCTATGAGAGTCAATTTCATCTCCCGCCATGCACCAATAAGAGAGCTTCCTTTCAGCTCTCCGCCATGATCACAGAAATCCGCCCGACCCAGGAAATTACACCAACGATTGGCTCGACCAATCAGCTGCTTCCCTACATGCTAGCAGGATACAGCCCACAGTCGTTCCTCATATATTTTCGGATATGGGATGGAGGCTCGCTTCGCGAGCCATATGCCCAGAAAATGTCACCGTAGTCATAAACACTATGTATTAAAAAGTAATTATTCACGCTTTTTTACTTATTTTATATATCTTACCATCAAAAAGGGAAGAAAGAATTAAAAACTGCAAGGAAAATAAAAAAAAAAGAATGTCAAAGAATTCACTGTATTTTCAATATTAAGAAAATAATTTTCTACCAAAATTAATGAATTTTAAGGACATTTTATAATTTAAAGCATACAAGTAATATTAAACATGCATTATTGTATAATTGTAACATGGGGACACTGGACAACTCCACTGAGGGTGAAATAGGATATCGAAGATGTTTCTAGTGGTCAGGGCAATAAGGGTTAAAGGTTGCACTTCTTGGAGGAAACGTCCAGAACTCTATTGCTCTCGGCGAGTTAGGATCTAATAAAACCAGTTAAAGATTTATGACCACCAGGAAATGTGCTAAAGAGAGAATAACTTGAAATTGTTTCAGGAATACTTTAAAAAAAGGGAGAACAAAAATTGAATCACAAAAAAAAGTTCGTTACATAGAAAATGCACTTCTCTATAGAGAGGTTATGTTACGAAAAAAATCGCGAAATGTTTAATGTTCCAGGAAAAAGTTCGTTATATAGAAAAATTCGCATTATAGATGTTCTTATATAGAGGTTCGATCGTATTTAGTCTATTTTGTTCCCTCTTAATAAAGGTAAATTCTATTATATCTTATTACTCGACCGTACTCATAAACGAAACTCCAAGAGCATCTCCGTCTCTGACACCTTGAACGGCATCCTCAATTAAACTTCCCATTCAAACCTAGAGATGAATCAGGATGCGATAACATCCCCCAGCTCAACATCAAACAACCCCGGTTAAACGGATCGCTCATCCAATAGATGAGATGCAAGCTCAGCAATTAGCGAACTGGTTTCGAAGGTTGGATTTGTTAAAGTTCTTTCTTAGTGGTGAAAAGAAAAGCTTCCGTTTTGAATGATTCTTACAACCGGAAGTGATCCGTCATGTCATCGTGTATAGAACGTTTTTGCTGGTGTGTGGAAAATGTGCATGTGGAAGAAGCACTCAAAAGGGAAACGTCTATGAAGTTTTTGAAGGGTCAGTGCGCGGTCATATATTAATATGCGGGATGGAATGAATTGAAGGTTTATACTTCTGTGAGAATGAAGTTTATACAATGTTGATGCTTTGGAAGAACATCCGGGGTGATAAAATACAATGTTATGTTTATGACTATTCATAAAAATTGACAAAGCAGGGTGTTTTATATCACGGAATAAGTTGTTAGATATAAAAAGGTCTGTTCTAATTAAATAGTGTGAATTGAATTCATTAAAGTTAGTGCGAAAGTATGTATATAGATCTTCAGATGCTATTAAACATGTTGGATTCTGTTGTTCCTTAAGGTATCCGAACATATTCAAAGTACTTTCTCAAAAATAGCATACTAAAACATTATACATACTTTTTTAAGGATCAATATCAGTAAATATTAGTACTTAACCAACAATATTTAAAAAAAACAATTTAAATTTTACAACAAATCATAATTACAGAAAAAATTTTAGCATTTTTAAAAAAAATTCTCTAGAACAGTTTGAGCAGTGCTTGAAAACTTTCAATATTTACGACCCAATTTTCCCTCATAATGTTCATCTCCCTCTCCCCCTCTCTTTCGAAAAAAAAATAATGTATTGAATTCAGTAATAATGTACTTTAATGCTAAAGTTACAATACGACTATAATTATATACATTACAAATTATCAAGATAAGTACTAGATTTTGTATATAACTTTATACTTGGCACATCACATGGAATCACTGGAAATTATTAAACTTGGTCTTAACTTAGTGTTGTTAAATGAATTACCAAATTCATTGTACAGTACTGATACACTAATATCAGAGTAAATGTGTTTTATTTGTTATTATGTCAGAATGTATTTTTGTTTTGCTTCATTTCATTAAATTTATGATATTTTTAAATAATATTTTACTTTCGACTTTTTGATATGCTTCCCTTTCCCCACCTATGAGAGCAAGCCACACAGAATGAGAAACGCTGAAAAAAAGTAATAAATTTCTAAAAAGTTATAATCTAGTATTAATAGAGGTATTACTAAAATAAATTATACACATTTATCTGTCGAATGTATTAAAATTTTAATGTTTTATTAAAATATAAAAAAAGTAGAGTGACTGAATAAATAAAAGAAATTTAGCATTTTTTATGAGGATATTATTGAAATAACAGGTCGTACCCCTCAAAAAATATTCAAACAGTAAGAATTATATTAACACATACGCTAGATAATAATATAAATACCGAGTCCAAGAATGTTTCGTAAGAAAATACATCTATAATATTTCGAGTTATCAGACTCATCTTGATAGATTTTGAACAATTTAAATGCCCACTTCTGTTACACCTATAGACCCCTCTCTGTTGTTTTTTTTGTAATTTTAAGTTACGTTTATTGTGTTGCTGTTATTTATGCAACCTGATGGACAGTAACATCGGATCAAGGACTGCGAAATGCTCATCCGGTATAGTGGTTAGTGACGCTGACTGCGGTGCCGTAGGACTTGGGTTCGAATCTCGGAGAAGGCATGGATGCTTGTAAATGTAAAGTGCTTTCGCGGTATAGGGGTATTCCAACTAGCCGTCGAGCTGCAAGTCCTCCCATGAGGTTTATGGAAGGGGAACAGAAGCGAGGTGCCCCTGGCCATCCCCAGGGTGTTCTCCCTCAAAATTGGGGTGGAACCAAGCGAAATTGTACTGTCAACTGTACGGTGCTCAAGGCTAACGACAGGAGCAAAAACCCAGCCCTTCACCTTCGATGTTTATTGTAACTCGCCTCTATGTAACGTAGATATAAAATAATAAATGTTTTGTAAACCCCCCAAAAAACAATTACTCTATTCAATAATTTTTTTTTAAACAAAAACCAAAAAAATGTGCGTTTTGATTGAATTTTTGTATTTCAACGTGTTCAGATATCCTGAATTTGCCATTAAAGAACAATAGTAGCTTCATTAATTTTAAAAATTTATGTATGTCTCATAATGTACGAGAGAATATCTAGTTAAAAATGTTATATAGACTACATTTTTACTTTCATGAACACTCAGTGAATCCTGTATGACTAATTGAATGCCTTAAAATAAATTTATTTTGTAATGTTAAATAGATTAAACATTTTATTTTATAAAAAAATATTGTAAGATAACATCAAAATTCTTTCATCAGTTAATCAAATTTCAATTTCACAAAGCCTTCTTTGCTGCTGAGAGATTTAAACTAAGTAAGGGTAAAAATACACTGAAGATATACAAGCATTAAAAAAGACTTAGATAAAGTGTACAGAGAAAACTTCTCCAAAGAAATTACAAAGAAGACTTAGAAGAAAAGTAAACAATAATTTACATGAAAGACTTATAAGGAGGTTACAAGAAATATTTAACCCAGGTAGGTGTTGCGGAGACTTGAAAAGAGAGCATAAAGAAGACTTAAAAGAAAGGTAAACAAAAATTTGAATCTAAACGTATAGCAAAGATTTAAAAAGTTAATATAAGGAAAAATTGATAGAATATATGAAAATAAATATATTCAGATATCACTTCAAATTTCGGGAGGAGGCGGGGGTAACACAAGTTTTTTTACAAATGTTTTCAAGTGTCATTGAGGTCAGTAACCAGAAGAATGAAAAATTTAAAGATAAAAAAAATCGAGTTTTTTTTAAAGGGATAATACTGTGTTTAGCCCACACGATCAAAGTCTTAGCAATTTATAGGTAAAACATTTTTAATATAAAAAGATTTTGTTTAGCAAATATGTCATTTTTGCTTCCTTTTTCCCAAAATAATTACATTTAAATAATCTTTTATTGTAATAATATTAATAAAAAAGTTGTATATGCATGAGCTAATTCAAATAACTTTAAATATCACACAAGAAAGTTATTCTCTTATACTGTACTCTTTTTCAAAATCGCGGTTTCGAACGTAGTCGGATATCTTATGGTATCCGACTACGTTCGGAACCGTGATAATAAAAAAAACACATAATAGATCATTTTCATGATATTTAGTGTCACTTAAATTAGAGAATACATGTATAAAATTTTTTTAAGGACATTTTGACAAAAAAAAAATATTTAAATACAATATTTTGGCAAAAAATTAACTTAGAATAACCTTTTTTCAAAATGTTTTCCTTTTGTAAAAAATGCTTTTAAAATAATAATATTTTGCTTACATAAAGTAAAGACTTTTTCAAAGAGTCTGAACTATTTTTTTTTTGAAAAATTCATATTATTTTCAGTGTTACCACCCATTGAAATAAAAGCGGCGTTTTTTTCTTAAAATTTCTCCCATCTGTTGTCGTAAAACATGTATAATCCCATTTCTAAGTTATATATTTCAAAAATTCTGGTTGAGCCTCTGTACAGAGGTCTGAGCTATAGACAGGCAAAATATTATTATAATAGAAGCATTTTTCATTTAAGGAGAATATTTTGAGAATTAGTCATTCTATGTTCGTTTTTTATCAAAATATTGTACTTAAATATTTTTTTTATTGTAATGCTATTCTTAAAACAATTTTATATACATTTTCTAATCTAAGAGACACTAAACATCAGAAATAGTATCCATTTATACGCTTTTGCAAAATCAAGGTTCCGAACGTAGTCGGATACCTTAAAGGGACAGACATATAGTGAATATGTTGGCCTGGCACTATTTAATAACTACTCGTATCTTTCTAGAAAGGTAATCAAAATTTGACAGTGGTTTAAAATTACAAGGTTCGTCGGGAACTGCCCTGATTTGCTTTAAATTGTGACGTTAATAAGTAATAAGAATGCAAATATTGAAAGATATTTAAAATTCCGAATAGTTTTATCCCAATATCTCTCTATAAGTGCCTTTTTTTGTGTTATTGGCAAATATTACTAAAAAAAAAGGCTCTAGAAAAAGATTTTAAGAACATGTTTCAATGGACTAATTTCATGACGGGCACATGATAAATATAATCAAGTGTTCTACACTAAATTATAAACTGGCATTAGATTTGATTCTTAGGATTTTATAGCACGTTAAAGATTTTTAATACAATCCAACTTTCCTTTTACATACCCTCCATTTTGAGATTTTCTCTATTTTGCGAACATTTTCCTGGAATCAAGAGCTTGGTATGCTGGAAAAAGAATCACTATTTAACGAATTTTCCACACAACTAAATTTTTTCTGAATTTAGCGACTTTGTTAAATATAAAGGGCCTAATGCTTTAAAATTTTTGAAAAAAAATTTTAAAACTCAGAAAAAAAATTATTACACCTGTACTTTTAAATCAAGCCTATTTTGTTTACCTATATGCGTTATTATTGTTGACAAATATTTACTTTTTAAAAGAAAGATTCTGTAAGAAAGCAAAAGTTGACAACGGCGAAATGCATAAACTGAGTGCCTAAAAACACGTGATTTTATTTCTCATGTGAGTATGACGTCATATAAATTCAGCTCATTTGTTTGAGATAGAAAATGCCAAATATATACAATTTTAAAAACTTAATAGTCTGCTCTATACGTCACAAAATAATAATAATAAAATAATAAGACTGGCGAAACACACGAGACTACATCAAAGGATAGTATAAAATTTTTTATAAACAAAAATTAATGATTTAAAAGTGTATCATTTTAGAAAGAATACATATTATGCAATAAACTATCTGAAAATATTACATGGTACATTTTTTTAAAAAAAATGGCTTATTCAATTAATGCTATTAGCTCACACTTACACACACACACTATATATATATATATATATATATATATATATATATATATATATATATATATATATATATATATCCTGTTCAAGTTTTCAATTGCGTTACGCGTTAATAAAATAATTTATATTCATTCATTCAAGTTAAAAAACATTTTTTAAACTTGTAGAGAATGACACTTGATGTTAATACAGTTTTTTTAAAATATTAATTTATAAAAAATGTAATCGATTAATAAATTGTAACAAGAAAATATTAGTCCAATACCATATATAAAAGGGAAAACTGTGTCTCTATAGCGCAATGGATAGCGCGCTGGGCTTCTAATCCTAAGGTCCTGGGTTCGAATCCTACCTGGAGTGGAGTAAATTCTGAGAATGTAATTTATGCGGTGGTCTAACGAAGAAAACTAGGGCCCCTCTGCAAAGTCTGGTTTTGAGCCCCAAGCCCAAATACGTACTTGTCGTCTGTCAGGCTTTGGGCCCCCTAGGACATCTGTTCCCCGCAATGCTGGGGTTGCGGGGCTGTACATTGCAACAATGTATATCAACAAACAAAAGTAATATTCGGAAATGGAAAATCGCTTTCTATTTTGCCACTTAATATTTGATTCTGCCATATGTATATACATATTTATATTAATTGTAATTATTTAATAAAAAGTAACTAAAATAAAAATTTCCTTTGTTGACCTAAGTAGGAATTGACTTAATTTTTTAATTTTATGTTCTTGTTTTTCAGTTACGTTGTAGAAAGTTGATTGAAGTCATTATTTTTAAAACTTCAAAGGTATGTCAAAATTTGTTAATTCATCAGATACATGTGTCTGAAACTCTTATTTTTTAGCATTGATTCTTCCTTCAAATTCTCTTTTCATGTTTTCTAGACGACGCGACAAAATATTAAAGTTAGTTTGCTAATTAAATTTATCTTTGGCCTTTTCAAAGAGACGATTCACTTTTCCTTCTAAAGCCTATCTTGTACAAATATCGAAAGTAGATCCCCCTTTCTTTAAAAAAAAGCCTCATTTTATGAATGAGCATCAAATTTCCTATACACATCAGTACATGAATGAACGTCAGTCCCACCACACTACAGTACGCATACAGCACAAAGAAAAGCTTTTTCATTCAAGGCCTATTCTAAGCCATCGACTTGATTCCTCTTATGGTTTCTGTCATACTTAACCTTAAAACAAAGTAGATAAACAAACTGGATGAATGGAACCTTACCAGTCTATCTTAAATTTCTTTTATTATTATATTCATTTGGCTTTTTTAAGCAACTTTCATCGAGTCCAATTTTTTTTTTTTTTTGTTCTCATCCTTAAATGGAGTCATCGTCCATTCAAGCTATCATCAAATAAAGTACTTTCTATTCATTGAGCTAGTTTTCTCGTTTTCATTCAAAAAAGGGCTCCCTTTTTAGTAGCACAAATAACGTCATTTTCAGACGTTTTATGCCGGACTGTGCAATTTCCTGGACGATGGAGTTTAAGTAATTGGACTCATCATGGCAAAAATTTCTTTCTTTTTCCTTCCTTAGGGAATTTACTCAACTTGATATTCCGTGTCTGGCTTTTCTTTGGTATTCTTTTTCTTTTTCATCTAATTTGCGAAATTTAACGTTTTTGGCACATGTTTGATTTTGCCATTTGTAGTAATATCGAAACTACTTGAATTTTGGAGTTATTTTTTCTGAAGATTTCTTTTTCAATTCCTTCTGTTAGTTCACACTATCCCTATATATATTTATTCATATATATATATATATATATATATTGTTCAAATTTTCAATCGTTTATAAAATGCTTTTTATTCATCCACTCAAGTTCAAATACATTTTTTAAAAATTATAGTGGGGGGCACTAATACAGTTTTTCAAATATTAATTCATGGAATCAATTTAATTCATTAATGAATAGGGTGACAAACAAAACTAATAGTCCTACACCATATATAAAAAGGAAAACCGCTCGTTCTGTCCCTGTAGCTCAATGGATAGTCGCGGTGGACTTTTAATCCTAAGGTCGTGTGTTCGAATCCTAACTGGGATGACCTAATTTCTGAGAATGTGATTTATGAATGAATAAGTAGTAACAAAAACAATAATAATATTCCAACATCATATATAAGAAGGAAAATAGCTCATTATTTTGCCACTTAAAATTGTGATTCTGTCATATGTATATATACATACTATATTAATTGTAATTATTTAATAAAAAATAATTAAAATAAAAAATTTGTTTGTTGACCTATATAGAAATTAATTAATTTTTTTTATATATTACTTGTTAAGTTGAATTAAATGTATTACCTGACCATTGGGGTAGCTCAGTGGCGCACACAAGGGGGGGTCCTAGGGGTCTGGACAACCCCCAAAACCCATGATTTTTTTCCGATTAATTATATTTTTAAGTAAATAGTACGTAAAATTTAAGTCTGCGTCATTGATGATTACTTTTATTAATAAATGCTAATTATTTATCCAATAATTAGTTTCTACTGTTTTTTTCCCATGAAAATCGACAAAATCAAAAGGAGCATGATACAAGAATGGTAGACTTTCGACCCTGGACCCCCCAACCCCTTGAAAAATTCCTGCGGGCGCTACTGGTGTATCTAGTCATGAGTGGGCCCTGAATTAAATTTCTTTGGGGCCCTTTTTTCGAAAATAAATAAAAAAGATTGCATAGATAAGACTTATTTGAAAATGTCAAAATATTACATATGTTGGGGCTTCATTAACTTGGGGGTCCCTTATCATTGATAAAGCCTTATACGGATGTTGCTACGCCGAACTATTACTTATTTTAAGCTTTTTATTTATAAATTATTAATACATGTGCAACATTTCTAAGTCACAAGACGAGTAGAATTTTCAAAAAGTTTCATTGGGTGTTGACATTTACAATTTTGAAAAATTGCAGTTTAAAGTAAACACTTTTGCCATTAAGTATTCCGTACCTATGCCGATGTTTGCACACTAAACTAAAAACATAAAGAACTTTGCTGGAAGCATAAAGAATTAAGGTTTATTTTTCAATAAAAAATTTTAAAAAATCATTTTTTCTCCAAATTTTGCGAGTAAGTTGTGATGTTCCTCTCCTTGGAAGTACATGTCTCGAAGTATCAGCGTGAGCTAGAGGCGTAGGATTAACGAAAGAACTAGGATCAAACATTATCTTAATATGACTTCATTAAGATATTCAACTTAAACCCTTTAACAAATTCAGTTATAATAATTAATATGAGAGAATCTACAATGACGAAATACGCAATGTGCACAACATAGATATTTATAATAAGACCTAATCCAATTCAGACCAATATCAATAAGCGAACCGCCTAATTATCGATTCTAATATTAAATATTCAATCCTACTTTATTACAATTTGTAGTAACGATCAATCTTGTTTTTATATGCAATGGGATGTAACTTTGCGGGTTTCTTCTAATCGAGTACTAATATATGTATCCACGTCACGTAGAACTCATTCAAACTTGAAACACGAACTGTAATAACCATCAACTGCCACAAACCAACATCAATTGTCTAACATTCCTTTACATTGCCCTCGCACTTATTCTAAGATCCTATATTTAAAAGTCCGCTCATTTGCATCTTTAATTCACATTTCATTTCTTGGATTTGGTTGGCAAAGAGTTGCCATTAATTCTGGCCCAAAGAACCCAAAGGACTTGTTAAAGGAAGGACGCATAAGACGTCACAAAGTTATAGTTATGTTAACGTCCTACTATAATGCTATTGGCGACGGACCTCGTAATTTTGAGCCAAGTTCAAATGACGAAGATGATACTTGAGCTGAGACCACCTGTCCTAACTTTCACTCCACACTAACGGGAGGAGGAGGAAGGCCCAAAAGAACCAAGCTCACCCAAAAAAGGTTTAGAGTTACAAACCGATCCCGAGGGAAACAGCCACTCCTACGTCCAGACTTTATTGACAAAAAAAATAATCAAAATTTACATTTTATAAGCATTAGAAGACAGTAAAATGACAAAATAAAAATTTAAAGGTAACTGCATTATATACTTACGTATTACATTATATACAAATATACAAAGCAAATATAATAAAAATAACAATAACATAAAGAGTATAAGAGATGGAAGAAAGAATATACATCTATGTTTAAGCTTGAACGTATTTAACGTGTATCGGCTCTCACTACGGTGGGTTTTAAACGGCACTAGGCTCAATCTCATGACACGCCAGCCAAGAGTCCAAAGACAAGTGACCAAATTTTTGCGCATGGATACCCTTAACACGATTTGCTTCCTTGATATTAATTTAATGCACCGTTAATTAACATTTGATCGTGTAATTATTTCAAAAATATTTAAATGTAAACTGATTGTTTGTGCTTTTGCTTTACATTTTAAAAACGAACGAAAAATTACTAAAATTCTCTTAACAATATTTCTCTTCATATATATATATATATGTGTGTGTGTGTATATATATATATATGTGTGTGTATATATATATGTGTATATATATATATACATATATATATGTATATATATGTATATATATGTATATATATATATGTATATATATATGTATATATATATATATATATATATATATGTA